>MU204300.1:1164617-1182875 GCA_017309775.1 Paedocypris sp. Pulau Singkep | reverse complement strand
CTCTCTCTCTCTCTCTCTCTCTCTCTCTCTCTCTCTCTCTCTCTCTCTCTCTCTCTCTCTCTCTCTCTCTCTCTCTCTCTCTCTCTCTCTCTCTCTCTCTCTCTCTCTCTCTCTCTCTCTCTCTCTCTCTCTCTCTCTCTCTCTCTCTCTCTCTCTCTCTCTCTCTGTCTGTCTGTCTCTCTCTGTCTCTCTCTCTCTCTGTCTCTCTGTCTGTCTCTCTCTCTGTCTGTCTTTCTGTTGTTCGTTGTCGTGTAAAAGTGTTGTTTGCGCAGTGCTGGTAGTAACTAGTTAATCTCACACACGAGCTCGAGAGTGATAGTTCCTGGAGTAGAGAGATACAACAAGATATTTTAGCCTCATATTAACGTGTGCTCAGTTGTACGTGTATTACAGATATAGACACAATATATAAATATACCGGATATTCTATGGAAGAATGGATCAGCTTAATTGAGTTTATCAGGTCAAACTTGTTTTTTGACTTTTTTTTTATTTGACAATCTCACTGTTTCTCTCTCCCTCCCTCTCTCTTTCTCTCAATCAATCTCACTCACTGTCTCTCTCTCTCTCTCTCTCACACACACACCGTCTCTCTCACTATCTCTCACACTATCTCTCTTTCTTTCTCTCTCTTTCTCTTTGATCCTTAAAAAATTAAATATAAACACAGCATCAGCAAAATATGAACGTTATGAATATTTGACATATAGTACACACAAATCTATCTGACAGCAGTAAGTCATTGTCTGGATCAGCTCTGTTGAGTTTATCAGGTCAAACTTGTTATTTGACTCTTTTTGACTTGTTTTTTCAATCAATGTTTAACGGCGTAAAATGTCATTGTTGCATAAATGGTGGTTTTGTTATTGACCGAAGACAAAGTGCAAGGACAAACACACACACACACACACACACACACACACACACACTCGCTCGCAGTGATTTTATTTGCGCAGGGTGAGTATTCCCAGTATTTCCAGTGATGAATGCAGCAGTGAATATGATCCCATCATCATCATCATCATCATCCGCTCATGCTGCTTTATTATTCCGGCGGTTTCTTTTTACGCTGAACGTATTTGTCCAGTAAAGCAAACCAACTCACAATGACTTCAGACAAATGAGCCGTGTGTAAACGTGCCGTGATTTAAAAGCAAATCCCAGTTTGCTCTACTGTAGCTGATGATGTCATAAGGGGTGTGATGATGTCAGAGGGGGCGTGTCTTTACCGCTGTCAGGAAAGTTACTCGCTACTCAGAGCCTTGATCTGATTAGAGACGCAGGCGCTGCTCAAGTGAGTAGGTTTCTTCTCTTCCTTCTCTAGATGAAAGGATGATGGTCAGGGTTAGTAACAGATGTGACCAAATACTTTAAATGTGCTGATTTAGGATTGATTGATTCAGAAACCTCGGTGTGTAATCTGGTGTAAAGCTCCTCGTTTGTGTGTGTGTGTTAATTAGCGAAGCTGGATTGTACGTGATTGAAGTGGTTGTACGCAAAGCGGAATTTCTCACTCGTGTCAAACTTCTGGAACGTTTAAAAGAGAGTTTTTGGCCTTTACTCGACTTTTTGTGTGAATCTTGGGTAACGTGAGCCGCTTCCTCTCAGGTTGTGTGCGATCAATACTTTGCGCTTCTGACCTACAGGTTTAAACATATTCACTTCCCTGACGGCTGTGAGCAAAGATTGTGGGAGAACTGGATTCTTTTGCGAATGGCGACGTTAGTTAAAGTCTTTTTGCAGCCAAACATGCACAAATATACCAGGCGCAAGTGTTTGCTGAATGGAAAGCGTCTGGACAAATTCAAATTCAAAAATTCTAAGTGAAATTTTATGTCTCATTTCTGATCGTTCCAGCATTTAAACATAGTGATGGGGGAGATACAGCAACATGTGTAACGTATAAAGGCTTAAAATAAAAAGATAAAGAATAGAAATACGACCATAATAATAGATATAAAGATGGAATTAGCAATATGAATAAAAAATAAAAAAATTCCAAGATAAAAATACAATCGAATAACGTAGAAAGACCGTAAGACAGTTCGAAAGAGTAAAAGTACAAAAAACAGTAAGACAAAAAGTAAAAAATGTGAGTAAATTGCACAAAAAGTACAAAGAATTGACAAAACATGTTAAATAGATAAAATATGTAATTTGAAGAAAAATACAAAATTTCCAAAATTAAAATACAATTGAAAAAACATAGAAAAAGTAAAAGTACAAAAAGTGAGTAAAGTACAAAATAAGTGACTCCAGAAAGGTTTAAAGTGAAGATATAATTTCGTCCCATTACGCCGGACGACAGACATGTGAGCGGACGATTATGGGATGTTTTTATCAGATTGCTGGACATGATTTGAATCGCCCGTCTTGTTTACACAAAAAGAGCCATTTTTGTCGAATTATCTGTGTGAAAAGGCCTGTGCGGTTATGTAACGGTCATTACGGGGCCGGACAGGTCGGCCGGACGATGCCTCGGTCACCTCCCGCTTGGGACATTTCACAATGTGTGTATTGTTGCTTGGGACTGTTGTGCACATTTACACTAATGTTGTGAGCTCGCGACTGCGCGAAACAAACGCGAGTAAATCAGTCCAAACCTTCTATTCTCTTTCCTCAAGAGCGCATGCGATTCATCGGAAAGTAATTCAGAACTTCTAATCGTTCACATTTTTCAGGTCGATTATTCCGATTACTTTCCCTTTAAGAAAACGTTCGGATGTGGAGTCATGTGACTTATTTTCTTTAGAAGAGAACTGTTCATTTTCCATATGAACTTATACAAATATTAAAAATAATTTATTCTGTTTCAAACTGTGCAAACTATATATTTTGACTTCTTTTGACAAACAAGATGGTCAAGAAAATCAAAAGATTGTATAATTTAGGCACTTTGCTTGAATTTCAGTTGATGTTCATCTAAGATTTTAAGTATTTTTTTAATCAAAATACACATTATAAAGCTTATTTAAACATGTTTATGTATAAATGTGTTTTCCTGGAAGTGTTATTTAATTTTATCTTGACATGACACGGCCTCTGAAGCTTAAATGGCAGTAAACGAAATAATCAATTAATTTACATGTACTGTACTTTACAACAGGAAATTAAGTTTAACTTAATAAATACAGTATTCTTACCACATGCTGTTAATAATACTAAATAAACACTGTTAAAAATTGCTATTAGTTGGTACTCTATAGCGCTTTGAGACAGTTGAAATTGTGAAAAGCGTCTTACAAATGCACTGAACTTGAACTTGCTCGATAAATAATCATGTATGAGATCTGTGCGTGTTTTCTTCAATTATTCCTAAATCAAGTAATGCACACATTAGTCAAAAATCTCTCACTTTTAATGTGTAAAACTTGTCGGAGAACTTTGAAGGCAAAAAATAGAAATAAAGTAGTCGTTCGTTAATCGTAATAGTGTTAAAATGTTCCATTAGTCACGATTTAGATTTTTTTGCCATCATCGCCCCGCCCTAATAATACGTTACTTTGACTGCGCACCTTTATTCTGTCAGACTGTGCGCTGAGCCTTCGCTTGGTCATCACACAAGGATTGTACAGTAAGAGTACAGTAAGAGCGCGGCGTGTCCTCCACTGTTGACTAACAGCGCAGGACGACCGTCACGTGACTCGTGATGTCACCATGTTTCCGTCCCTCCCTTTTCCTGGCACACGAGGCTATTATAAGCACAATGATGTCTATTATTTATCCGTGTGATGTGTCTTATGAAACGTCAGCTGATTCTCTTCTCTTGTGAATTTTGCAATTGTTTTTTTTTTTATATGTAAATTAGAGCGGCATGATTCTGGGTGAAATGAGAATTACAATTTTTTTTTGCTTAGAATAAAAATCACGATTCTTTCCGGACATTTTATTATTTTAATTACGTAACCCTGAAAATCAGGTTGTCAAACGGCACGTAACAACACGTTATGCTTGCGGCTTTGCGTTGGTCTCGGACTAAGAAAAGCGCTATTTAAATAAACCTGAACTTGAACTAGAACTCTTTGCTTTAATTGTAAATAAATGGAATGAAAAATATAATGTAATGTAGAAGTAATGTTGTAAGGAAAAAAATCAGCATTAAACGTAATAAAAATAAACACTACAAGGTACAGTTATGTACAATCGTGGACAAAATTATTAGCACTTTTGAAATACTTGTTCAATGATTATTTAGTAGGCGGGGCTAATAATTTTGTCCTCAACTGTAGATGTTTGCTGCGTGTGGTTTCAGACCAGAAGACAACACTCAGCAAACCACACACACACACACACACACACACACACACACACACACACACACACACTAGTGCTGGGCGATTACTTGCACCTTTTTACACGATTACGATTAATAAACTATTATTTCATTGATTTATTTAAGTTTTTTGCCCGCATGCTTCTCTGACATGCTCAAGATTTGTGAATAAAGTGTGCATTACTTGATTTAAAAATATCTTGTTTTTTTTTATCCGTCTGTCCACGTGACTCCACATCCAGAAGTTTTCTTTCTTAAACTTCCGGAAAGTAATCGAAATAATCGATGTGGAGAAACGTGAACGATTATAAGTGTTGAATTTGGATTTCGATCATGTTCCGGCGACTCATGTTCTGGTCCTCTCTGCTGTTGTGTAGGTTCCTCTCTCTATGTGCTTGATCCCTCCTCTGAGCTGAAGTTCTGATGGATCTCACGCTCGCCTCTCTGACGCTTCTGACGCTGCTGAGCTCTGGGCCGCGCCCGGCCGCCGGACAGAAGGTCTACACCAACACGTGGGCCGTCCACATCGCCGGCGGGGAGCAGGAAGCCCAGCAAATCGCCAGGAAGCACGGCTTCGTCAACCAGGGAAACGTGAGTGTGGACTTTACCTGCTTTGGGACAGGGGTGTGTAAGCCGCGGCCCGGGGGCCACATGCGGCCCGCTGAATGTTTTAATCCGGCACACCCAACGTGTGAAAATTAAATGAAAGTCAGTTTTTTTTTTTATTGTGAATCCGTTTAATCTGTGATGAAAGGTTATTTCATTTTTTTATGGAACACATTTTAAAAAGCATAAACATAAACACAAAATGTACGTAAAAGAATTGTACTAGTGTGTTTTTATACTGTCAGTCTACGGAATCAGACGCCAAATATATCAAACTTAAATTTCTAAGAAACAAACAAAAATTGTCACGTAACTTTTTTTCCGCATCAGATTTTTTTCGTCCATTTCTTTTTTTTAAATTTCTCGTTTGGACTTCTGGTACCAGCTTGACGTGGGGGCGGAGCTTACTCTGATTGGCTGGTGAGAATGTGATTGACAGCCGCTTGACCAGGAAGCCCGGTCCGGCCCCTTTGTCAAATGTTAGAACCCACGAATCCAAAAGTTTGCACACCCCTGGTTTAGAAAATCATAGTGTTTGATAGCGATGGGATTTTGGATTCTTTGAGCTGATTCGTATAGTTAATTTTTGGAACAGTAAAGTGAACTAATCATTTTGGTCACATGACAAATGCACGAAATGAGCGAACGAATACTGGAGTGTTGGAGTAATGCTGCTCGCTACTATGGTTCACAAATCGTCCGCTGAGGAAATTCGTTCATTCCGTGAAATATTCGTTCGTTTTGGCACATCACCAGTGTTTGAGACCCATCGTGTGACCTTGTTTAACAGGAACTACTGTAGTGATGGAATTGCGTTGAGACTGAGGCGTTTCTTTTTTTTTTTTTTTTTCCCCATCAAAATCGATGCATTTATTCTGTGAGTTAGAAGTACAGAGATGATTTATGGAGTAAACTTGTCGACAGTGAGCAGTGCTGCTCTGTTGATTAATTTTTCCGTTTAGTTTTGTTGTCAAGACCTTTTATTTATTCATCTGGTCAATTCAGAACGGACCGGACTGATCCGAGATCTGACGCGTCCGCCGTGATCTTGTGCAGTTTTGATGCTCAGTGTCAGAGACAAGTCGTCTTATTATTATATATTGAAGTTCTTCATACACTGCCGATCAAAAGTTTGCGGTCAAATCTTCAGTTTCTTGGCAAAAATTCGTACGTCGCGTGAAACAAACGTTTACAAACGACTTTGATACAATTCTAAAAACAAGTTCCTTGCGGTTCTCTCCGTGTTGTCATTAAAGGTTCTAATTTTTTTATACTGTTTTTGCATAACTGTTTACAAACTGTTAAAAGTGTTTATATACATGTATACAAATGTGATTCATGAATATGTGACCTTTTCCACGGTTTTGCAAAATATCCTGGAATTTTACTTCATCTACTCTTTCAATCGCGCAGCACTGTTTGTTCATCGACTAGTGTCTTCACCTCCATCACAGACTTGTGCTTCTCTTTCTTATTCTGTCTCGCGTTCTTTGGTCCTATTAAGAGGCGTTTTGGTCCAAATCAGCAAACATTAAGCTCATGTTTTGGGATTTCTTGCTTCTGTTTGATTAGCCGCTGGTATCGCTGTGTTTGTACGTCGTTTCCTGTGGTGCTGATGTTCTTCAGGCTTCATCTCTCGTCATTGTCGCTGTGGTTAAAGAGTCACGAGTCGAACAGAAACGTTTCATTTATCGTTCGTTCCTTTGGCGATCACGACATCTCCACACGAGTCACGATATTTCATCTGTAAAGACGCAGATTTGTCCAATCTACGCCTCGTTCTGCAGAAAGCCATGAATTTTGATGACCGCATGTCGTTTCAGAACGCCGCTCTGATGGGAGGCGTAAAACCCTCATGGTGTCACTTCAGCCGTCGTTTGATATTCAGACGATAACAGACGAGCGTGTGGAATGAGCTTGTACTTCACTTTTAGTCGTCGCTCGTCACCAGTGTTGGGAACGCTCCTTTAAAAAAGTTATTAGTTACAGTTACTTCTAACAAATAGTAACTGAGTTAAGAATTGAGTTTTAAAAGCGTCTAATTACCATTTTCTTTTTCCTCATTTGTCAAATATCTTGGCTGCTGTCAATATTAAATGTTAAATGAAGTGAAATGGACAATAAAAAAAAAAGTATTATTATAAAGCATTGTACGGTAATCTACACCGTTTTAATATTGTTGTGGGACAATTAAAATGAGATGTAAAAAAATTTGAATAATTAAACTCCCTGGCTCATGGCTGACTCCTGCTGGGCGAGCACTTGTATGTGACCAAACGCAATACTTCCGGGTGGTAAATGATGGACATTTATTCTAAGCCAATCATCTCGTTTTCAGTCGCACCACGTGCACAGACACACCCATCACCAGTTATGTCCCGCCCACCTAAACACACGCCCACCAGAGGAAAAGGCTCCACTCGGACGAAAATCGCTTCAGTGACCACATTTTAAAGTAACGCAGCATTTTTATCAGTATTGAAAACGCTGAAATAAATTCAGCGCCGTAATGAAAAAATGAAACGAATGGATGTAACGAAAGGTTACAATCGCATCAGATTACTCGTTACTGAATAAGAGAGACGCCGTCATTCCCATCACTGCTCGTCACAGTAAAACCCTCCATTACTCTCCCCGAGCCACTTCATTAGGTCCATACGTCTGGTGATTTCTCTACTGTAAAGGGTAAACGTGCTGTGCGGCGGTGATGCCCGCGGGCGGGTGCTGGCGTTCAGGCTGGCGTCTCCTGAGAGTCGGACTCATGGCGACGCCCGCTTCACCGCTTATGTATGAAATTTGTGAGAAATTATTTTTATAAATATATTCAATTTTATTATTAAAATAGTAAATTGGAGACATGACACGATTCATGGGCAGGTGTTAAGGTGGACGGACGGACGGACAGACAGACGGATGGACAGATGTAGGGATGGACGGTATGAGTTAAAACTCATATTGCCGTATTTTTTTTTGTCCAGAAAAAAAAATCTAAGCGAATCGAGAAATTGAAGCGAAGGATTATTATCCCCTGTTTATCAGACCCAGCGTTTTGATTGTGTCTGTTCCTTGGATTTTTTTACTTCTTGCCCGTGTTCTTCATTTTCGACTGTTTTGACTCTTTCTGCGATGACACGTGTTTGTCAGCGCTAAGCTAAGCAGTCATGGTTTGACAAAAGCTTATATTGTATTGTAACTTTACTTAAAGTAGGAATTGTACTCTGATATACTACTGATATACTGCTGATGTAGCATCTGCCGTCTTGTAAAACCGTATATTTTTACAGAGGTGGAGAGAGAGAGAGCAGCACACGGCAGCTTTGTTTCTGCTCCTCGTTTGTAAACGTCACGCTTTCTCTCCTGCGCGAGTCTGTGAATCTATCGTCGCGTGAAACGGTTACAAATGAAAACGAACTTTGATTAAAAAGATTAAATGAGCAGAAACGGCGCCGCTGTGCACACGTTTTTACTAATCTAATTAACTAAAACAGCCGCTCTTAAAGGCACAGTACACGGACATCCTCGCCTCGCAGGTGTGATCTATTAATACCGCCTGTTCATTTGCTTTCTGTGTTCGATTAGCAATGTCTCTGTGTCGTCATTCAAAGTTGTAACGAAACAAATGTTACGCTCTATTAAAGTGTTTATATGCGTATATAACAATTACATTCATGAATGTGTGTTGCAAAGTCCATATCGTGGCACAACTCGATACAGGATTGATGGATGGATGGATAGAGTTTTTATTCAAAGCTTTATACGTTTATTTCCAGCTCCGCGTTCTAGTCGCAGGCCGCAGGGAAACGCGGTTCGCTAATAAAAGCTGCATCTTTCGTCTTATTAAAGTCCATGTACAGTAATCCCAACTAAAGAGGCGCGTTAGAGTTGGAATTCTGCTGGAACTGGAAACCCTCCAGAACCTCATCTCATTATTTTCCTCCTCTCGGAGAGAGTGAAGCGCTGTGCTTATTTTACTATTATTATTATTTTCTGGAGCAGGGCCGCTGTTCAAAATTGATTCCTGACGTTTGGGTTTCTGTGGGAAAGTTTTGTTCCATTTGTCTGGTCGTCGCTAATGGGAAACACAAAATGCAGCTGTGCAGTGTGTGTGTGTGTGTGTGTGTGTGTGTGTGTTTGCAGGTGTGTGTGTTGGTCGAGGCGAAGGGGGCGTGGCCTAAAGCTGATGACACGTGCGGATCAGTTCTGCCGAGCCTTTTTTTCTCGTTAGGAACGTGTGAGAAGCTTCTGAGAACATGAAATTAAGAACGACAGGGAAACGGTGGCAAACACTGTAAAAACGCATTTTTTATTGTGTATTTTATTACTACGTTTTTATTGTTGCTTTTAAAGATGTATTTTTATTTGTAATCTTCGTAGTTTTTCCTCGTTTTTGTTCAGTTTTTTTTCTTTTTGCTTTTTTATTGTATTTTAAAAGATGTAATTTTGTCTTTTTTTTATCTTCATAGTTTTTCCTCGTTTTTAATTCAGATTTTTATCCTTCTATCTGTTTATTTTGTATTTTATTGTTTTTTTTTTTTATCTCTTATCTTTTTATTCTCTCTCTTGTTGTATTCCTCGCATGCACTCCACCATGTTTAAATGCTGGACGATTGTAAATTACACGTCACTGCATGTTGTATAATGTGTATATGACAATTAAAATGTAGATTAATTTTTTTTACGTCTTTTAGACTTATAACACGATGGTTTCCTGCTGGTGTCCCGCGCACGTGGTAACACGTTACGATGGTTTCTGATGTTTTTCAGTGTTTTCGCTGCGTGTTTAAGAAGAGATTTGATGCTCCTCGAGCTGCGAGCGGATCCAGTGATTATGATAATCGGCTACTAAAAGCTACTTCTTCTCCAGTCGTGGTTGACCTTCTCTCACATTGATTTGAAATGTTGCGTTTGTTGCACAATTAGCGTCTTTTGGAGGAAACACAATGGCAGGAAGTTCACTGAGCCACACGTGTGGCGAATGCTTCTGGTTGTTTCTTTCTCGTTTTATTTGGGTAGGTTGGAGTTTTCCTGCTGCGTGATCAGGGAAATTGGCAATTAGCATTTAGAATAAATGACTGTTGTTTTCCAGAACAGCAGAAGCCTCCAGAACATTAAGTTATTCAAATAAAATTTAAAGAGGCCCGTTTCCACCATTTTTGGAAGTGAAGCGAAGGTCCAGAAGTATATATATATTTATATTTATTTATACACACACACACACACACACACACACACACACACACACTGTCAAAATTCAGAAATGTTTTGACAAATGTTTAGTTCTGTACCATCGAACGGAGCGTGTATTTACAGTTTTATCTAACTCGTGACATAAAAGCAGGTCTAGTTTTTAAAATAAGCGAGTATAAAAATGTATAAATAACTTCAAAAACAAAAGATAAAGGGGAAAAAAACTTTACAAAACTTTACTGTTTAAAAACACTCGACTTCCACGTCTCAATTCAAAAGTTTTAACATGTCAACATCAGACACTGGTTTAGTCTCGTAAAGGTGTAATGTGAATAGAAAGAAATCTGTTCGTTCCGGATGAAACACTATTCTCGCTCTCCACTTTTCTCTTCTTGGCCAATGACATTATTTATATTTATCTGTTCTTTTTTCTGTCTCACTCGTCCCTGTCTGTCTACTCTCCATTGTCTCTCTCTCTCTCCATTTCTCCTCTGTCGTCGGTGTCTCTCTCTCTCTCTCTCTCTTTATTTTTGATAACTTTTAATACAAGAACTGTAGCTGTTTTTTTTTTTTGACTTTACGAAACAAAGCCAGTCAGAAGAATCTGTGGCGTCTGGTTTCTCAATATTCAGGGTTCCTAGTGGTGCTTGAAATCCTTAAAAATGTTTGCGTTTCAATTTTGTGTTTTCAAGACGGTGAAAAATGCTTGAACTTGAAATTAAGTGCTTGAAAATGCTTGATTTAATTGTATTTATTTCAACAAACGAATACAGCGGCACCTCACAAGCCATTGACACACACACTCACACACACACACGCACACACACACACACACACACACACACCGGCCGCTCTCCTCTGCGAAGACTCCAGTACAAGTTATTAGACTCATCGGCTCAATAGTTATCGATGTAGATATTGATTAGTCGGCAGGTTTCAGGATCTATCGCCTTGTTGCACTTGTGATAAACAAGCTCTGTTAAATGTCTTTGCTAGTAAAAAACTAAGAATGCATAGACTTTTTTTTTTTTTTACTTCAATTGTTTCTTAAGACGGGCTGAGTTTTGTTCATTATTTATTTTTATTATTATCATTTCTTTTTCCAGAATATATATATATATTTTTTTTTTACTCCTGCCCTATTTTTATTTCTTCTCTACGTTTCTTTTGTTCTCTTTGTTCTCAAATTCAAGTTTTAATTGTCATACACTTTATACATGGTACAACGTGCAATGAAATGTATTTTTACAATCGTAAGAAATAATGAAATACAAAATAAAAAAGATGCAATATGGATAAAAACAAGGAAAAACTGTAAAGATAAAAAAAAGTGTGAGCAAAGTACAAAAAAATTGAGCGCCATACAAAAAAGTTAATTTTTATTTTTTTTACGGATTGTCAATGTTTTCTATGTTTTGCTTTTGTTTTATAGTTTTACTGCTGTAATTCTTCATTCTGTGTGTGTGTGTGTGTGTGTATCAGTGTCAGATTCATCATGTGTGTGTATAATATGTTTTGTGTAATAGATCTTAGTTTTGCAGCTTTTCAAAAAGTGCAAAAACATGGTGATGAAATCTCTCCAGGCCGCTGACATCCTCGCCAGTTATGTAATGTGGTTTTCTGGGAGTATTTTCAGCACATGATCAGTGTAGCGCTGTCCTGCTTCTCCACAACCTCCTCATATTTAGTTTTTTCTTATGTTAACTGTTTTTTCAACTTTCTTTTTTCTTATATTTTTTTTCTTTTTTCTTTTTTTTTTTCTTCATTTTGCTGCAATACTATTCAGACTTTATTGTACTCGGCGACTGTCTAAACATTTTACAATTTATTTTCATTTCGTCACATCGTTCATATCGTTATAGCCACTTGATCAGGTAATTGTTTTATTTATAATTTTATGAATGATTGAATGATTCTAGACATTATATAGATTAAAATATTAATAAATCAACCAGTGCTGCTACACATGATTATTTTGATCATTGATTCATCTATCGATCGTTAGAAAGATTTATCGACTAGTCAAAGATGAATTAGGAAGCTTTGAACAATTTTTTTTTGGCTATTTCAATTAGTTCTAGTATGAGTTTTAACACATGTTGTAACTAATAAAATCACTTTAGCTTTTGGAATGATGAACATTTGTTGTTTTAATGAACTTTGAGCAACTAAACGGCTCATTCTCTTCACGTTTTCTGTCTCTGTCCAACTCGAATGACACACAATCTAAGCATCATTAACACAGTTTGTTCCAATGCAAAAGAGAACAATAAATATATTTACATATATTTAATTAAATATCTTGACCGCAGCATTAGGAGCTTCGTTTCTAAAAGGTTTTGTTTTCCTAGCCACTGTCTCAATCTAACTTGCTCTTCTTTTTTTCTCTTTCCCTAATTCGGAACACAAAGAGCATTGGATGTTTTTTCTTTTTTTAAGACTTTTTTTTTTTCTCTCCCTAATTTCTTTTCCCAATTCCGCATAACAAGGCTTTAGGTATTGTTATAATATAAAATATTGGGTAAAGGTGGGGTACAAAATATTTTAAAGGATAATATTGGTAAAGACTTTGGCATAATTATTGGTCATTATTGCAGTAACTACTATCTAAACATGGAAGCCGCACATACATAAAAGAGCTACAAACATTAGCTAGTAAAGTTTCTACTCGCTCTATATCTAATGTAAGACTAGGTCACATGACATCAAACGACTAGGCGGCAACAAATATTTGTCGACTTTTTTTTTTTTTTTTTTTTTTTTTTAATTGCTAATTTTTTGTCTAGGCTCGGCCCTAAACTCAAGCATTTGTCATAATCTTTTGCACAATAACAGTTACACAAAGCCGCGGTGAAGCATTAATGGATTAAAGTGTTGCTCTGCTGTGTTGATGGAGACGCCTCAGACGTGCAGAACAAGCTCCGACACGAACTTCACACACACACACACACACACACACACACACACACACACACACACACACACTCGCTATCCAGAATGAAACTCGTCTGGTTTGGGAGTGTGAGTGGAGAAGTGGAGAAACACACACACACACACGCACACACACACACACACAGATCAGATCTAACGATAACACTGATCTAGCAGTCAGATTCGTGCCAAAATAATCAATTATACATTTCTAAGAAACTTCTTTTTATGTTTTATTCACTGTATGTTGTTACTTTATTTTTCGCTTACAATTTTCAAGGTTTTGCGTGAAACTTTTTTTTTTTTACGATTTTTTTTTTCCCGTTAGTTTTTTTTTTTTCCGTTTGACTTTTACACACACTTCCTGGTCAAGCAGCTGTCAATCACATTCTCACTAGCCAAGAGTAGGCCACGCCCACACGTGAAACAAGTGCCAGAAGTCCAAACAGAAAATAAACAAACCCACAAATGGGGGAAAAAATGAGCAAAACGTAGAAAATAAAATCAAGTGTAAATGTGAAGCATTTTGGTTCGTTTCTTGAAAATGTACGTTTGTTCATCTTGGCCCTAATCTGATTCCATAAGTCTGTGGGCGTCGGTCTCGGGCGTCCAATCGGGTTCGATTTCTCCCTTAAAGATGTTAAAGTCTTAAAGACTCGAACCTACAACCGTCTGGTCGCAGGACCGTCCCGAACCGCGAGGCCACAACCCTGCCTTGCTGCAAAACGCTCCCGTGACATTTAACACGATGCCAAAGCGGAATTTTTATTGCGCTCTTAAATATTTCGCCCTCCGTTGAGCAGCTGTAGGGATTTCGGAGAAAAGCCAAATTGAGCTGGGCGAATCGGGCCGGGCCTGTAAGCAAAGCCAGATGTGTGTGAGGCGTGTGAGCTCAGAGTGCCGCCCCTTCGCCTCGCTCTCTTGATAAAGTGTTTAATTAAGCCATCAGCGCTGTTCGACCCGCTCCGCTAGAGGCAAATTTCATTAGTTTGTCTGCACGGCTTTTTTTTTTTTTTTTTTTTTACCTCGGCTCAATTTTTCAAGGCCAGGCTTTTGGCCCGAGATGTTTAAGACCTGCAGGGAGAGCGGCGTCTTTGTTCCGCCGGATAAGTGCTTGTACTTTGTCAGCGATTAATTTTTAATTATCAATTGTTGTCGGTAGACGCCAGCAATCCTTCAGGAGGATGAAGCGCTGTTTGGGGAGGAGATGTGTATCTGGGACGAGGAGAACATCCTTCTGAGATGTTCAATAAAAGCTGGCCACTTGAAAGGGAACCTGCTCGGATGGTTCTGGAACACTTTGTGGAGTGTTTCATTAGTTTAGCGTGATATCGCAGTGCGTCTATCAAAATCCAGGTTTTGTTTTTCCCTAGTGTTTGCTTTTTTTTTTTTTTTTTGCTTTGGAAGAGTAGCAGTTCTGCTTCCTGGCACAAGGTGGCGAGACTCGTGACGCTTGTTAAATCGAATTAAGAACAACTTTTTTTTTTCCATCTTCATTGATCGTTTTCTTTTTTAATTCTACGTTTGGCCACAATGTTTTAACAGGATAAAAAGCAGTAAATGTGCGTAAAAAGGCAGTTTTTAAGATGAACTTTCCGAATGATTTGTGTTTATTACATTTATTGTTTAGGTATAATCAAGTCTTAAAAGAGGGATGCGCATCGAACTCGATACCACATTTTCTAAAGTAATCACACTCGTTAAAAGTCGACAAAAGTACTTCAAAGCGAACGGCGACGACAAAACGTTGGACCCTCAAGTTGTGCTCGACAAAATTGTCCAGAGGCTCAGAATGTAGCGCGTCAACACGGGTAATTAAAGCGAGTAGAAAGAGTTCTCTTCCAAACCAACACAACTCACGCTGCAAGAGAGAAACATGATCGTTTCATCAAATATTGTGCACTAATAAGCTAATATGGTTTAATAATGCATCTTGTGCTGTCCAAAGTGGCAGTTTACAACAAAATTAATAAAAAAACACAAGTTGCACTGTCACTGTTGAAATTTTTCATCGTTATTTATTCTGTAATATGTTGCAACATGCTTATTTTTTTGCAAACTTGTTTTAATTATATCACTAAAGCTGTTACCTGTAAATTGAAGTCATGATTTTATTGAGTTCTCCGTATCGGTGTGAAATGCCGTACTCGTTTTCCAAAAAAGTGGTACCGGTGCGTCCCAAGTTTGAAGTAGGAATCACGGAATAAGGTATTTTGGCTGTAAAGCAGGAGTGAGATTTGCATGTCAGATTTGCGTGTGGACTCTGGCGCTGCTTATAGAAGGTTGTTCCGAGATTCCCAGCGGAGCCGGTGACCTCTGCAGAACAATCGCTTGATGTGTTGTGCTCCGCCCCTTTAAGGTCGTATGCTAATTGATTGAGTTGTTTTATTAAAAGTTCTCGTCAAAGACTGCAGTGAGCTCCAGAGTCGAGGAATGTCATCTTCAGACTGTTTGCGTGACTTCCTCGGTGGTTTAAAGCTCAGAATCTACTAGTCCGTCCACATTCCTCTCCGTATATACGTATATATATATATATATATATATATATATATATATATATATATATATATATATATCTTCTAATATTTCCTCAACCATTCAAATCTATTAGTTGCTTATGAGCCGCAAACTTGGCTTTCGGGGAGCTGTGTGTGTTTGGGAGGGTTAGTGTGAGTTAAATAAGTGTTACTTTTTACTATTATTAGTATTATTAGCCTCAGTTATTTAAAATCAATAAAACTTTCTGATTAACTGTTATAGTTATTGTTTTATTATTAAGTAAAACAACATTGATACAGTCTGTAGAGCGCTGGTGTGTGAAACACCGCATCATGGGTTCGGTTCCCAGGAAAAGCAGGAATTTGTTGAATTGTAAAATTGTAATGTAATGTAAGTCGCTTTGGATTAAAGCGTCTGCTAAATGACCGTAAAGTAAAGTAAAGAAAAAATGTACGTAATTTAGTCCAAAATCTTTTTTTTTTTATTTTCTGCCTGAAAAATCAGGGGGTGCTTGTTATCGTGGGGTGCTTATATTAGTGTAAATATGGTAATATAATGTAATATAATATACTAAGATATATATATATATATACAATATAATTTAATATATAATATTCTATAGAATAACATCAGCTTGCACCGAGGACAGGCTACTATTGGAGACAGGCGCTTAATCGCTCGCGAGGCTTTTTTTTGGAGACGGGCGTCTTAAAGAGACAGGCCACTAATAGAAGATACACGGTATTTGTTTTTATACGCGACCTAAGTTTCTACAGGTGACATACATAAAGGACGCTTCTGGTAGACGTGTTATCTGCTGCTTCTGGTGTGTGTTGGTGAACATCTCGTCTGGCCAGTTCCTCCTGATATTGTGCTTGGACGGAACTGCGGCGTGCTGTTTGTTTTCCGAGTCGGACTTCTCTCCCGGAAAAATGAATCTTTCCGCAGCGGGAACGATCCGGGAGCTTCTCGGAGTGAAGTCATGAGACGGAGCGTACGGAACACACGTTTCTGTTGAAAAGATTCCACTTTCTGTAAAACAGTGGCGCGGTCGAACTCAATTCCCCAGGTGAAGGTTCTCCGTGTTTTTGTTTCGTGTTGTTAAACGCGTGGAACACGTTTCTTAAACAGCTGATGTTTTTCTCGGCTGGTTCCTCGCTGACCTCGCCGACCTTGAGCTGAGGTCACGACTCGAACCCGCCGCTGGTTAAGTATTTCCCCAGACTCCACGCGGGACGTTTCCACTCATGTGGCTCTAAACGAAGCGTAATCCAGATATTAATTGTGTCGAGGACGATCATGTGCTTCGTGTTTATTTTCAGTGTCAGTATTTTCAGTCGCGTCTCAAGGGCGCAGCCACTGAGGAAAGCTCCATCACGGAGCAAACTCGGCCATGTTGTGATGGAAGGGTCACGGAAGGTCGTCGTGATACGAGGTCTGATGAAGGAGCTTTACTAATGAATGCAATAGTTTCAAGCTCAGGCCTGTTTCAAGCTCTCTGTTTATCTGACGCCGAGTGAAGAGGAAGGATTATTATCCCCTGTTTATCAGACCCAGCGTTTTGATTGTGTCTGTTCCTTGGATTTTTTAAATTTCTCACCTCTGTTCTTCATTTTCGACTGTTTTGACTCGGACACATTTTTCTATTTTACACATTGGACCCGTTTGTTAGCGCCAAGCTAAGCGGTCGTGGTTTATAGTCTCTGTTTGTTGTTATATAAATATTATACTATATTTAGTTTAATCTGACTTCTTCCAGTGTTATTTAGTCTCTTTTAAGTGTCGGGGGCGTGTCTATTGTTTCTTTATTTCTGTCATTGAACATTTGCTAAGTATATGAAAAAATAATATTTGATTGATATATGAAAAAAAAAGTGCGTAACTACGGTGTTTTATTTGTATTTATTTTTCTTTTTGAGTTTAACGTCAGGTCGTGGTTTGTGTCGAGTCTAAATGAGCGGTTGGGAACGCTGGGATTTTCGGCATCACTGTACTGGAGTGAGTCTGGAGTGGGATTCCCTCAGGGGTCGAGTCTGGGCCCGTTTCAACTTCAAAGCGCTGTCACGTCCCATCAGCAGTCAGCAGTGCGGCCCAGCCCGACCTCTGACCCCGCCACAGTCGCCATGGTGACCGCCTGACCTCGCACCAGCCGCCTCCAGGGAAGAGGCCGGAATGTTCCGCACCTGAGCGACTCTCCGAGTTATTTTTGCCGCCTGGTAGCTCGTAGGGTGATACGAGCAAAGATTCATATCACGGTATTTTCTAGTTGATAGTTGTAAGTTACAACTTGTAACAAAACGAATGTGTAATACTGAATTAAAGTGTTTATATACTTATAAAAAAGTCTAATTCATGAATTATCACGGTATTGCAAATTCCATATCGCGGCCATATCTCAATAGCGGTATTCACGTTAATAGCGCTACACCGCGCAGCCCTAATGTCAGCGCTACCCCGAGTTATTTTTACCGCCTGGTGTGTGTTTTTCTTCTGATGAGCTTCGTTTCAAGTCTTTGCCAGTACAGTGTGTGTTCTTCCTGTCCTGTAACGGCACGTCACGCCCACACGCTTGTCAGAACGAAACCCTCCTCGGATCAGATAAGTTGGTTGAACTGGCCTCACCGTCCCGGGGAAAGGGTTTGATGTGCAGACGGAGCGTTTCGCTTCTGAAAGAGGCCCAGAATCATTTCCAGGGAATTCCGATGGCGGCGGAGGATAAGGGAAGGAAATGAGGCCTGTTTCACACACCATTAGTGGTGGGA
>MU204300.1:1151319-1164517 GCA_017309775.1 Paedocypris sp. Pulau Singkep | reverse complement strand
TTTTTTTTTTTTTTTTTTTTTTTTTTTTTTTTTTTTTTTTTTTTTTTTTTTTTTTTTTTTTTTTTTTTTTTTTTTTTTTTTTTTTTTGAGTGCTTTGAAGTTTTTTTGCTTTGGAAGAGTAGAAGTTCTGCTTCCTGGCACAAGGTGGCGAGACTCGTGACGCTTGTTAAATCGAATTAAGAACAACTTTTTTTTTTCCATCTTCATTGATCGTTTTCTTTTTTAATTCTACGTTTGGCCACACTGTTTTAACAGGATGAAAAGCAGTAAATGTGCGTAAAAAGCCGTTTTTAAGATCGACTTTCCGAATGATTTGTGTTTATTACATTTATTGTTTAGGTATAATCAGGTCTTGAAAGAGGGATGCGCATCAAACTCAATACCACATTTTCTAAAGTAATCACACTCGTTAAAAGTCGACAAAAGTACTTCAAAGCGAACGACGACGACAAAACGTTGCAAAATATGGTTTAATAATAATGCATCTTAATAATGCAAAGTAGCAGATTACAACAAGTTAATAAAGAAAACACAAGTTGCACTGTCACTGTTGAAATTTTCCCTCGTTATTTATTCTGTAATATGTTGCGTACAGCATGCTTATTATTTTAAACAAATGTTCTTAATTACAAACTTGTTTTAACTATATCACTAAAGCTGTTACCTGTAAATTGAAGTCATGATTTTATCGAGTTCTCCGTATCGGTGTGAAATGCCGTACTCGTTTTCCAAAAAAATGGTACCGGTGCGTCCCAAGTTTGAAGTCGGAATCACGGATTGAGGTTTTTGGCTGTAAAGCAGGAGTGAGATTTGCATGTCAGATTTGCGTGTGGACTCTGGCGCTGCTTATAGAAGGTTGTTCCGAGATTCCCAGCGGAGCCAGTGACCTCTGCAGAACAATCGCTTGATGTGTAGTGCTCCGCCCCTTTAAGGTCGTATGCTAATTGATTGAGTTGTTTTATTCAAAGTTCTTGTCAAAGACTGCAGTGAGCTCCAGAGTCGAGGAATGTCATCTTCAGACTGTTTGCGTGACTTCCTCGGTGGTTTAAAGCTCAGAATCTACTAGTCCGTCCACATTCCTCTCCGTATATATATATATCTTCTAATATTTCCTCAACCATTCAAATGTATTAGTTGCTTATGAGCCGCAAACTTGGCTTTCGGGGAGCTGTGTGTGTTTGGGAGGGTTAGTGTGAGTTAAATTAGTGTTACTTTTTATTATTATTAGTATTGTTAGCCTCAGTTATTTAAAATCAATAAAACTTTCTGATTAACTGTTATAGTTATTGTTTTATTATTAAGTAAAACAGCATTGATACAGTCTGTAGAGCGCTGGTGTTTGAAACACCGGATCATGGGTTCGGTTCCCAGGAAAAGCAGGAATTTGTTGAATTGTAAAATTGTAATGTAATGTAAGTCGCTTTGGATTAAAGCGTCTGCTAAATGACCGTAAAGTAAAGTAAAGAAAAAATGTACGTAATTTAGTCCAAAATCTTTTTTTTTTATTTTCTGCCTGAAAAATCAGGGGGTGCTTGTTATCGTGGGGTGCTTATATTAGTGTAAATATGGTAATATAATGTAATATAATATACTAAGATATATATATATACAATATAATTTAATATATAATATTCTATAGAATAACATCAGCTTGCACCGAGGACAGGCTACTATTAGAGACAGGCGCTTAATCGCTCGCGAGGCTTTTTTTTTGAGACGGGCGTCTTAAAGAGACAGGCCTCTAATAGAAGATACACGGTATTTGTTTTTATACGCGACCTAAGTTTCTACAGGTGACATACATAAAGGACGCTTCTGGTAGACGTATTATCTGCTGTGTGTTGGTGAACATCTCGTCTGGCCAGTTCCTCCTGATATTGTGCTTGGATGGAACTGCGGCGTGCTGTTTGTTTTCCGAGTCGGACTTCTCTCCCGGAAAAATGAATCTTTCCGCAGCGGGAACGATCCAGGAGCTTCTCGGAGTGAAGTCATGAGACGGAGCGTACAGAACACACGTTTCTGTTGAAAAGATTCCACTTTCTGTAAAACAGTGGCGCGGTCGAACTCAATTCCCCAGGTGAAGGTTCTCCGTGTTTTTGTTTCGTGTTGCTAAACGCGTGGAACACGTTTCTAAAACAGCTGATGTTTTTCTCGGCTGGTTCCTCGCTGACCTCGCCGACCTTGAGCTGAGGTCACGACTCGAACCCGCCGCTGTTTAAGTATTTCCCCAGACTCCACGCGGGACGTTTCCACTCATGTGGCTCTAAACGAAGCGTAATCCAGATATTAATTGTGTCGAGGACGATCATGTGCTTCCTGTTTATTTTCAGTGTCAGTATTTTCAGTCGCGTCTCAAGGGCGCAGCCACTGAGGAAAGCTCCATCACGGAGCAAACTCGGCCATGTTGTGATGGAAGGGTCACGGAAGGTCGTCGTGATACGAGGTCTGATGAAGGAGCTTTACTAATGAATGCAATAGTTTCAAGCTCAGGCCTGTTTCAAGCTCTCTGTTTATCTGACGCCGTGTGAAGAGGAAGGATTATTATCCCCTGTTTATCAGACCCAGCGTTTTGATTGTGTCTGTTCCTTGGATTTTTTAAATTTCTCACCTCTGTTCTTCATTTTCGACTGTTTTGACTCGGACACATTTTTCTATTTGACACATTGGACCCGTTTGTTAGCGCCAAGCTAAGCGGTCGTGGTTTATAGTCTCTGTTTGTTGTTATATAAAAAATTATACTATATTTAGTTTAATCTGACTTCTTCCAGTGTTATTTAGTCTCTTTTAAGTGTCGGGGGCGTGTCTATTGTTTCTTTATTTCTGTCATTGAACATTTGCTAAGTATATGAAAAAATAATATTTGATTGATATATGAAAAAAAAAGTGCGTAACTACGGTGTTTTATTTGTATTTATTTTTCTTTTTGAGTTTAACGTCAGGTCGTGGTTTGTGTCGAGTCTAAATGAGCGGTTGGGAACGCTGGGATTTTCGGCATCACTGTACTGGAGTGAGTCTGGAGTGGGAGTCCCTCAGGGGTCGAGTCTGGGCCCGTTTCAACTTCAAAGCGCTGTCACGTCCCATCAGCAGTCAGCAGTGCGGCCCAGCCCGACCTCTGACCCCGCTTCAGTCGCCATGGTGACCGCCTGACCTCGCACCAGCCGCCTCCAGGGAAGAGGCCGGAATGTTCCGCACCTGAGCGACTCTCCGAGTTATTTTTACCGCCTGGTAGCTCGTAGGGCGATACGAGCAAAGATTCATATCACGGTATTTTCTAGTTGATTCTAGTTCTAATTCTAGTTGATTTTCAAGTTGTAAGTTACAACTTGTAACAAAACGAATGTGTAATACTGTATTAAAGTGTTTATATACTTATATAAAAGTCTAATTCATGAATTATCACGGTATTGCAAAATCCATATCGCGGCCATATCTCAATAGCGGTATTCACGTTAATACCGCTACACCGCGCAGCCCTAAGGTCAGCGCTACCCCGAGTTATTTTTACCGCCTGGTGTGTGTTTTTCTTCTGATGAGCTTCGTTTCAAGTCTTTGCCAGTACAGTGTGTGTTCTTCCTGTCCTGTAACGGCACGTCACGCCCACACGCTTGTCAGAACGAAGCCCTCCTCGGATCAGATAAGTTGGTTGAACTGGCCTCACCGTCCCGGGGAAAGGGTTTGATGTGCAGACGGAGCGTTTCGCTTCTGAAAGAGGCCCAGAATCATTTCCAGGGAATTCCGATGGCGGCGGAGGATAAGGGAAGGAAATGAGGCCTGTTTCACACACCATTAGTGGCGGGACTTCTGTCTGTCTGTCTGTCTGTCTGTCTGTCTGTCTGTCTGTCTGTCTGTCTGTCTGTCTGTCTGTCTGTCTGTCTGTCCGTCCGTCTGTCTGTCTGTCCGTCACGTGTGTTTCAATGCTTCATTTCACACGTCATTACTTTGTGTGACGCTGAAATACTTGCTTGCAACTTTTTAAAATAAAACTTTTTAAATAAAATATAATGATACAATATTATAATAAAATAAAATAAAAAATAAAAAAATTATAAAAAAATTATAAAAAAATTATAAAAAAATTATAAAAAATGTTAAAAAAATAAAAAAAATTAAAAAAAAAAATATAATAATAAAATAAAATAAAAATAAAAAGTTTTAAAAGCATTGAGTATAGAAATGATTATTTTTTTTGATTCATCCTCTATCTTTGGTTTGACTCTTTTTGTTTTTTAATATTTATTTATTATATTATCATTATGTTAAGGTATATATTCCAATTTAAAGCACAGTTTTATTATTAATTGTACTACAAAAAATCTTACCGTAAATCTTAAATTAGTTACATATTTAAATGTTTTTTATAAAACATGTTTATTTCACACGTGTAATTTGGTATAATGATCCAATCATATAGTCCAATCATATCATATTCTATGATTATCTGTATATTATTTTTTTATACTAATAAACTAAACATTGTGTAATACTAATTACTTATTATTAATAATTAAATATTTAGTTTTATATTATGTGTGTGATAAATATTAAGAGTTGTTATGGTTTTTTTTTAAAACCAGTTATATATATTTTTAGTAAATTATATTGATTTATTCAATTAAAATAGTGATAATATAATATTCATATTTATATACTCAATGCTAAAAATAAAAAAAAGTTTAATGTTAAAGAAATTTTAAATGAAATTTTTATGTTACTTTATTTTTAGCATTGAATAGAAATGATTTGTGATTTATCACAAATGTATCACACGTTTTGAAACAACTAAACACTGTTTAATACGAGTTGTTTATTGTTCATGATTAAATATCACATTTTATTATGCGTAATAAATATTGAGTTATGTTGTTTTTCCATCCGATTTATGAAAACCTGATATGTGAAACGTGATATTTTTTTCGAGTAGTAAACATCTTGTGTGTTTTACTAGAGTTTTACCATCCCTGGCCTGTGATTGGCTGCGCTGGGCGAGGTTTATTGCAGCCACGCGGCGTCCGGTGCGGACAGACGTATAGGTTGTTGCTTAAACCCGATGGCTTCACATCACATCTGGCTCGGTGTCGACGTGATAAATCACTGTAACTCGGGGCAAACCGCCTTTCATTCTCTAGCTCTTCAATTCTCCAGACGAAGACTTTTATTTAGTCATCATGGAGGACTTTATTTAACTGACCTCGGAATGTTCTGACCCAGTTCGCCCTGCTTTCTCTCTCTCTCTCTCTCTCTCTCTCTCTCTCTCTCTCTCTCTCTTCTGCGCTCAGTAATTTCTCAGGAGATTGTGCCACTTCAATGTCAATGCTTTTCTCTCTTAATGTCGGCCTTTTTCTTCAACTTTCTCACCGTTTTTTTTTTTTTGGTTTACAATCTGAATTTATTTGAGTTCTCTGATTCATCTTTGACTCGAGTGAGTATTCATCATGACTTGAATCATTAAGGATATTTAGGATTTAGTTTTCAAGTTAGAATATAGTTTTAGTTTTTTTATAGTTTTGTACCTGAATAGTATAAACCATCATTTCTAATCTCTAGCAGATTACATTTGAGACAATTTTAGACCCTAAGTGGCAATTTTGCGAATCCCACAGGCGAATGTCCCACGAACCAGTCGACATTTGATCATTTTTTAAAATTTTTTTTTTCTAGTAAAGCTATTTTAGCATTTAATTTGGTTTTTAACATATAATGGTATTTTTTCAAGTTCAAAATGCAATGCATTATGCCAAAAGATGCGAAGATCGCGAATGCCAAAAAATTAAAAGAACTATGCAAAAATGCGGATTAATCAGTTCTTTTTTTTATATTTTGCGAA
This sequence comes from Paedocypris sp. Pulau Singkep, assembly GCA_017309775.1. Taxonomy (NCBI): domain Eukaryota; kingdom Metazoa; phylum Chordata; class Actinopteri; order Cypriniformes; genus Paedocypris; species Paedocypris sp. Pulau Singkep. The sequence continues at coordinate 1,158,693 of MU204300.1, read as the reverse complement.
GATTTTATTTTGTTAAAAAAAATTGTCCGCTATGATTCCATACTCGCGGATCGTGACGTTTCCCGTAGATTCCGTACTTTTGATTGTTCGCGATGAGATTGTTCGACATATGGCGTTTCCCGGCGGCCCTGTGGCGGTTTTTACACAAACGACCCCTCGATCCGCTTCTACTTTTCGCCACAATTGCAACGAATTCCCCCGCGGACAAATAAATTTTTTTTTTAATCGGCGTGTTGATCCAGTAGATCAAGTTGATTCGATGTTCCAGTCGAAACACACCCGGTTCGATAACCCCCTAGATTTTTAGATGCTGCCCCTAGTGGCCACACTGACAAGCTCACTCTCTTTCATCGCTTAAAGTCCTTTATCAACCACTTGAAGTCAAACTCTCAGCGCTGGATCACCTGACACGCGCTGACCGAGCGTTCCGAAATAAAGTGCAATTTATGGCGGCAATTACGCGAAGGGATTAATCCCGCGAGCCGCCCGCGCTTCATCTCCTTAATTATCAGGTGGAATAATCGGCGGCTTCTCCTCTCTCAGATGAAAGGCTTCGCTGTGTCTTTTGTTTTTTACGCTGGAAGTGGCTTTTATTACGAGTGACGCGGCGTTCCAGATGGTACGTGGACGTGTAATGAAGTGCACGAGAGAGACGTGTTGTTCTTCTGAACTCCATCCAGAACGTCTGCGTCCGTCGGCCCTTTCCCCTTCTTTTTTTTTGGTCTGAAGTGAGTGAATGACGTGAGGCCGGTGTGTTTGCTTTACTGCCGTATATTTCCCTTTACTGGGTCCTGATGGATATATTGCGTTTTGTGGCTGTGGTGCGTCGGTCTGGAAGTAATCGTCCATGTTTGGTGTGTTTAAGCCTGTTGGTGCGGAGTTGATTTGTGGCGTCTACAACATTTGCACATCGTCTTTACGCTGTTGTAGTTTGTTGGTTTTTAAAGTAAAAGTGAAGTGGAAACCCAATCCCAATGCTCAAGTTTATTGTGCTCTGATTTATTTATCGCATAAAAGCGAAATGTCGTTGAGAAGTTTTGGGTCGAGTATATTTTCATATATCCCAGGCAAGTTTGAGCTGTTGATTTGATGATGAGGAATTTTGAAATGGCAGAATTTCTTTTTGGATGATTGTGTTTTTGTGTATTTTTCGAAATGGCGTCAAATGTCTTTTTTTTGGTTTTTGTTTTTGTTTTGCTGGTAAATATAATCGTGGCATTTCTAAATGTCTGAATTTCTTTTTGGGTGTGTCTTTCTGATTTCGAGATATTGATTGTGGAATTTTGAAATGTCCAAATCTCTTTTTGGGTAATTCGGCTTCTGATTTGGAGATGCTTTCGCTGGCGAGTATCGATTGTGGAATTTCAAAATGGCGCCAAATTCCATTTTTGGTTTTCAGTTTGGGATTTGCTTTTTGCAGGTGAATATCGATTATGGAATTTTGAAATAGCAGAATCCCTTTTTGGTTGATTCCGTTTCTGATTTTGAGATGGTTTTCGCATCGATTGCGGAATTTCGAAATGGCGCCTGACGTCTCCGATTCTCTACAGTCCAAATCCGTTTCTGGGTTTGATAGCGAGGACGAAATCCCATGACATTTATTGACATGCGTCTAGTCGCCTTTGGGGAATCGATTTATACAAGCGGCGTTCTGTCGTCTCGGAGGAAAACACGTGTCTTTTGTAGTTCCACAGTTACGGAGGAATAATCTGCTCCGTCTTATAAGGTCTATATATATAAATAAATACAGTATGATTAGTATTCTTTTTATTTATTAATTATTATTCAAAAGATGACATTTTCAGTTTGTGTTCTAAATAAAAATTCAACAAATAATGCTTAAGTGTTATACTATGCTTTCTATAGCTAAAATAACTATATTATATTTCCGTGTTGTCACGTCATCAGTGGATTCATATGAAACTTGTTGCTTTTCAATATTACTGGATAATTTGGACGTGATTGCTTTCATTTTATGCAATTCTACAAAACAATAAAAATGCAATCTTTTCAAAACCTATATCTCTTATGGAACGTGAATCTTTTTCCAGGTTCACTGTCATTATAAATACGTGTTAGCTGTGAGCGTTTTAAAAGTTCAGTTTTTATGCGAATATAAACACCGCCCTGATTTTTATTTTTTTTTTTACATTTCAGATTCAATTACGGTAATATTCTCCTGAACATACAGTTTTTTTCGCTAATTTTTAAAAACGGGGGTGCTTATATTTGCATAAATACAGTATATCTGATTCATAGAGCCATCCTATACAAAATAGCGTCTCTATATATTTTTGTATAAATGATATTAATTAATATCTTAATATATATAATTTTTTTCTCAATATTTTGCACAGTGTCCTTGACTGTTTTGAAAGGCGCTATCAAATGCAATCTATTATTATTATTATTATTATTATTATTAATATGCTGTGACTATCAATGAACCATCTCAATTGGATCCTCGACCTTCTGGAGGCAAATTCCAAGCCACTAACGTGCGTTTAATTCTTCGTTTTCGTTCTTTCACAAGTCCCGAGTCAAGTAGCATCATGTCAGTAAATAAGTGGTTAGACGCTTCTCTTCATCCTGATGGAGATGAAACCATCCCTCGCTATTCAATCCTCTCGTTTTTTCTCTTCCTCCTCCGTAATTAGGCCGAAGCCCAGAACAAACGTCCCAATGGCTTCCAGTCCTGCCAGTCGCTCTCAAACCCCTAAAACCAGTCTGCTCCACCTCGTAATCACCGTTTAACAATGGCGTGTTTGGCTTTTGCGAGACAAAAGGCATCATTTGTACAACAGGGCGAATCGAGCGGCTTTTAATGACGTGTTAAATGGCCGTCTTGGCTTGCGTCACCTGCTCCGGTTTAACGTTCCGAGCTTATGCTGAAAGCTCTTTGAAAGTCCATACTTCTGGAGAAACATCTGGAGAAAACCACAAGCAGGACTTTTGTGCTTGGAATAAAGATTCTTTCTGGACGTTTTATCATTTAAAATATTTCACTCTGAGAATCAGGTTGTCAAACAGCCACACGTCACTCTTTCCGTTAAATTTAAATAAATTAAATGGGAAAATATAATGTGAAGTAAAAGTCCTTTTGTAAAGCACCATTACACGTATTTAAAAGAAACATACCAATGTACAGTTATATGTTCAGTCGAGGACAAAATGATTCGCTGTGTTTAAAAGCACTTTTAAAATGCTTCTCAAATGTTTATGAATGATTATTTTGTGGGCGGGGCTAATCAATTTGACCTCAATTGTAGGTGTTTGCTGTGTGTGGTTTGCTGAGTGTCGTCTACTGGTTTGAAACCACACACACACACACACACACACACACACACACACACTTCAGAATAAAATCATTTTTCAAGTAGTAAATATGGCGACTTACTTTGTGTTCCCTCACTCATTCTTCCTGTTTTTTTTTTGAAACTCGACTGCCACTCGTCTCACATCCACTGTTCTAGTGCGGGTAATTAGCGCATGTGATGGCTTTATAATATTTAAATGATTGCGCACGGCTGAGCTTGACATTCGGTCTGACAGAAGCGGCTCGTCGTAGATCAGAGAGTTTGGCATAAACGTATAAATGGATAAAACTGGATTAAGATGGTGAGGGAGTAGAATCGAGATCGCGATCTTTTAACGATTAATCGTTAAAACGTTTTTTTTTTTTTTTTGACGGACCGGGATTTACTAAAGGCTGAGATAACGTGCCACTGGAATATTCAGGTGTTTAAATTCTGTTTTAATTGTTATTACTTTTTTTTTTATTTTTTTATTTAATTTGTCACAAATACACATTATGCAATGAAATGTATTTTTCCAGTCGTCCGGCATTTAATCATGGGATGGGGGGGGGGTGCAAGCGAGGAAGTGATAGAAGAAAAAGATAAGAGATAAAAACACAATAAAATACAACACAAATAGATAAAGATAAAACATGAATAAAGTTAGTGGTTAGTAAGTTAGTGGTAATGGAAAAACCCGCCATTAAGTTAGTGTTCCCTGTGAAAGGGAACGTGAGAAGATGCCACTGGTTTGTGTCTCTGCTTAATGGTGCGTCTCCGGATCCTCGTCCTGTGAAAGTAAAGAGGAACTTTCCTCTCGCCGCCTTCGCTTCCGTCCGTCCGTCCGCCGCTCGTGACTTTGTCGTGATTTGACCTGATGTCGCCCGCGCGTGAAGTTTCCCACCATCACGTTCTCCTCAGAGGAGCATCCATAATGTTCACCGCTCTATTTCACCCGGAGGACTTTTATTATGTATATAAGTGTCCGAAACCAAAAGCCCCAAAACAGAGTGTGTGTGTGTGTGTGTGTGACAGTGGTGTATTACGTCTCATTGTTGCAAAGAAACTAATAGTATTTGATCTTTCTGACTCTTTTTAGCTTCTATTTTGTCAAATTGGTCAATTTGACCGGAACATTATCTTTGTAACAGAAACATGTAGCGGACGTTACAAATGTCTCAACTGAACTCTTTTTTTGTGTATTTTTGTAGACTACACTAACTACGACAAGCAGGAAAAGTTTCAAAGTGAAAAAAAAATACTTTATTTGTTTGTATTTCTAAACTTTTAACGCGGGTCAATTTGAGTCGAACGGTTTCTTTATAACATAAACATGTCCTGTGGTGTTACAATTATGTGAATGAATCATAATTTTAATATGATAATTACACCAAATAAGACAAGCGGAAGAAGTTTCAAAGTGAAAACATACTTTGAATTATTTTAAATAAAATGTTGAACTTTGAAAACGGGTCAAATTGACTAGAACAGCATCTTTGTAACATAAACATGTAGCGTGGTGCTACAAATGTCAACTGAATCGTATTTTTTATATGATAATTACACCTTTAAGCCAAACAGCAGAAGTTTCAAAGTGGGAAAAATACTTATTTAAAAATATATTTTAACATTTTGAAAATGGCCCAATTTGAGCGTCCTGGATGATGCAGAAGGTAAATAAAAGTGTGTATTTTTGTGTTTACCAGGAATTCATTTTCTCTAAATTCTCAGTTTGTTCTCTTGTGATGGTGACGTGTTCTGCGGTTCCTGGTAAATGAAATTATTTACTCGGGACAGTTTACATTCATTCAAATAATTACAGGAGTGTTTCTTGTTTTTACTCCTTGCTTTTCTTTGAAAGAAAATGTTTGAACTGGTATTTCGGGTTTGTTGGTCGTTGCTGGACTTTAGTGTTTTAGACGTTTATGTGCTTGGTTTTATTATAGTTGGAGAACATATTGGTTCTTAAAGAAACGGCATTTAAAAGCTCCAGAAAATTGGTCCAGCATTTTGCTCCTTTTCGCTTTGATTTTGTAGCTGGATTAGAAATAATGTCATCTTTAGGTACAAAGTTTCTTTCCTGAAATGTGTTTGGACCGTTTTTAAAGTGCTAGATTAGATTCGACTTTTTTGTCATTACACTATACGTACAAGGTAGCGAAATGCAGTTTATGTCTAAACAGAAGCACAATAGCAGTTATGAGGTGAAAATATACAGAATGTACATGTACGTAAAGGACGTGAATCGATAATATGAACAGAAACTACCGTAAACCCTCTAATAGAACGCCACCTCTAGTAGAACATCTAGTAGACATTTGAATAAAATATGAATAAAAATGTGAATAAGTGCATCTAATATTAAGTCATAAAATTGGAAATAAAACCAATGTGGCTCCGTTTAAGACAAATTGCTTCAATTGCTCCTTCTTACAACATAACCGGTTCACGTAAATGCGTTTTTGCTTTATTTTAAAGTTTAAGAAGAGTTAAAGAACTGCGCGCAACACATGCAAGCTTCCCATTGGCTCTTCCAAGGAACACGTTCATCTGACGATTTGGAGCGGCTTGATTCGCTCTCGTTTCTCAAAGAGTTGTATTTATTATTGTAACCACACCTTTGCCTCTTTTTTCAGTTAAGGGAGTCAAGTAAACTATGGTATAATGGTATATTTATCGGATATTTATTGTGACCAAAAACAACACTGCCACCCTCTAGTAGAACATCACCTCTAATAGAGCGCCACCATGACGGAGAGTTGAAAATTACAACGCTGTGGTGTTCTGTTAGTAGATGTATATATTAGTATATTTACACTTTGACACTGTATACGCAGACTATATACAGCGTTTTTGCGCTTTGAGACAGTTAAATCTGTGAAAAGCGCCTTACAATATACTCATTTATATTATTATTATTATTGTTATTATTATTATTAGTATAGTTTTATACGCTGTATAGAGTTTTACATTTGACGTTTTTCGAGTCTATGAGGAGAGTGTGTGTTTGGGCATTTGGATGAGTCTGATCTTCCATGACAGCGGCTTTGACCGTGACGTGATGTGGATTCTGTGGATCTGTGACATCATCATCATGTGGTTGGTCTTGACGCAGGCGGGCGACATTAAGCGCCGGCACACAATGGCTCGGGTGTTTTTGAGGTCGGCCTGTGATAAACCAAACGTCCCGTGAAGTCTGAAGTCACTCATACGCACCTGCATTTAGATCAGCGGTCACTAACTGCTGGACCGCGGGCCGGATCCGGACCAGCAGCTGTGCCATAATGACCAAACCCACCACTTAGATCCACCTTAAACATAACCAACGCTGCCACCTTAATTTGAGAGAACACATTGGCCAATTGACTGCAAGTTAAGCGATGTCAGGCTGAAGACTTTGATAGATGTAGATAGATAGGTAGATGGGTGGATAGATGGGTGGGTGGATGGATGGATGGATGGATGGATGGATAGATAGATAGATAGATAGATAGATAAATAGATAGATAGATAGATAGATAGATAGATAGATAGATAGATAGATAGATAGATAATGGAGATTCTAGATATAAAAATAGACAACACAGAAGCGAAAGTTGGGTAGTGTGAAGCAGAAAAAGGAAGAGATGTATCTAAAAAATCTCACTGTCCAAGAAGAGAAAAGTGGAGAGTGAAAATTGATTTTCATCCGTAATGGACAGATCCATTTCTATTATATTCATATTTTTTCATGTGTTTTTTTTTTTTTTTTTTTTTTAAGCAGCCCTGCTTTGATGTCACAAGTTAGATAACATTGTAACTTTTTGCTCCGTTCAATGTTACAGAACTATACATTTGTCAACAGGTTTCTGAATTGTACTGAATTCATTTGATTTGACAGTCAGGTATCGATTATAAGCAGGCTAATAAGAAAAATACAGTATATATATAATATATTTCTTATTTAATTTATTTTTTATTTTTACCTATATTTCTTATTTAGCTTCTTAATAAGTATAATAAGTAAACTATTATAAGTAAAATTTTTGTTTAATACTAAATATTTAGACGATTTGTTTCCGCCGGAGATTTTGAGTTC
>MU204300.1:1139670-1151294 GCA_017309775.1 Paedocypris sp. Pulau Singkep | reverse complement strand
CGCGTCCTCGGGGATTCCGCCGCTGTGAACGTCGCTCCCCTGATTCGATTTCAAACGACTCATCTGGAATTTGGCGCCATTTGTAATCCTGAAGGAAGATGGATATTGTGCCTTTTGAAAGGTTATTGGTTTGTTTGTTCTGTGGTTATTACCCAGATACCAGCTGACTGCATTTCTCCGCCTGGTTTCTATAGTAACCGCGGGTGGCCCAGGCGTCTCCTGCTTCTCTCCAGCGGTTCCCCCAAAGCGCCGTTTCCATCCAGTAGTCTCTGTTGAATAATTCATGAGCGTGAGAGTGCGTGTCTGGAGGGCGCTGGCGTTTTATTCAGCGAGACTTGATTAGCCGGTTAATCATTGAGGTCGAGTGGGTGAACTAGTCTTTAACCCGGCTGATGATGAGATTGTACGTTACAAGTGAATTTGAAATGCTGTGTGATGGAAATACCGTGTTTACGCGAATATAAGCACCACCCCCTTTTTTACAGGCATAAAATAAAAATAAATTTGACGTTTCTGGTTCAATTACGTTATTATTCTCTTAAAATACTATTTTTTCTTTATTTAATAAACCTAACTTGTGACTCGTATCATTGATATATTGTTTTGAATAATAGATAACAAAAAGACAATTCTAGTGGTCAGGACTTCATTTCCCAAGATCCTTTGCTCTCCAGTCAGACTCCGCACATGCTCAGAGCAATAGTTTCAAGCTCTGTTTATCTGACGCCGTGTGAAGAGGAAGGATTATTATCCCCTGTTTAGCAGACCCGGCGTTTTGATTGTGTCTGTTCCGTGAATTGTTTTTTTTTTTTTACACATGCCCGTGTTCTTCAATTTTGACTGTTTCGACTCGTTTGTAGCTGGTTGCGCTAAGCTAAGCGTCTTTGTTTGTAGTAATATAAAATATTGTACTGTATTTAGTTTAATATTACTTCCAGTGTTATTTAGTCTCTGTAAAGTGTCGCACAGTCTTGGGTTAGGCATTTTTTCCGATTTTAGTATGTAATTTAGTAGTTATCATTGTAGTGTTTTTTGTATTTAAACTTGTATTTGAAAAGAAAAAGTTATGCTAAAAGACAAATATAAAGTGATTTTGCTTCTAACTGTAATGAGGACAAAAAAACTTGAACATGGACTTTGAAAGTGCTTGAATTTTATATTTCGGAAATTGTTGTGTTTAGTTTTAATTTTGTTTAGTCAAGTTTAGTTTAGTCACGTCACAGTTAGTTTAGTTTAGTTTAGTTTACTTTAAATTACAGTACGTCTGGCGTCTATTGATCGGGTAGAGAACACCATCACACCTTAAACTCAAACCCAAAACCTTCTCATCCAGACGGACTTCTATTCTCAAGCCGCGTGTTGGACTGACTTCCTGTCCCGGCGAGGATCATAAAGCGATCTCTGCGCCGTCATCACCTCCTCACTGGTTTAGACCTTACGGATCTTCAGCTTTAGCAGTCGTGGCGTGAGATCTGCTCTCTCGGGGAAGAACGGCGTCTTCATAAATCTGGATGAGGGTTTTGCAGATGACCAGAGCAGAAAGAGTGATGATGATGATGATGATGATGATGATGATGATTAGCTCCCAACTCTGCACAGTGATTCCCTTTATTACTCTCTCAGTCTTCATGTGGGGAGAGTAGAAGCCCATCCTCAACTGAGCTAGTGCTCTCCTCCTCATTTCCTCTCTCTCTCTCTCTCTCTCTCTCTCTCTCTCTCTCTCTACCTCTATCTACCTCGCTCTCTATCTATCTCTCTCTTGTATCTCTCTTTCTCTCTCTCTCTCTCTCTCTCTCTCTCTCTCTCTTGTATCTCTCTTTCTCTCTCTCTCTGTCTATGTCTCTCTCTATCTCTCTCTAACTCTATCTACCCCTTTTTCTATCTCTCTCTATCTCTCTCTACCTCTATCTACCCCTTTCTCTCTCTCTCTCTCTCTCTCTCTCTCTACCCCTACCGCTCTCTCTCTCTACCTCTATCTCCCTCTCCCTCTCTCTCTCTCTCTCTCTCTCTCTCTCTCTCTCTCTCTCCCTCGCTCTCTGTCCCTCTCCTCTCTCCCTCGCTCTCTGCCCCTGTTTCTTTCAGTCTTACTCTCTCCTTTTGCTCTGTCTTTCTGTTTTTCTTTGTTTCTATCACTATATTTTTCCTCTTTTTTCTCCTCTCTTTTATCCTTTAATTTTTTTGTTATTTCTTTTAATTGTCCTCTTTTTCTTTCTCTGTCATTCGTCTGTTCTTTCTCCTCCTTTCTATTTTTCTTTCTCTCTTTTCTTGTCCACTCTTTTTTCTTCCATTCTTTAATTGTTTCATTGTTCTGTTTCTCTCTCACACATTTCTTTTTGTCTCTTTCTTTTTCTTTCTCTCTTTCTCTTCTCTCTTTTTGTCTATTTTTCCCTCTATTTTTCTCTCCTTTTTTTTCTTTTTCTCTTAAAAACACCATTTATTCATCTCCATCTTCACACACACCATTTTTTTTCTGTCCGTTACGCACACAGACATATTTCTCACCGTCTCTCTCAGCTTCTCTACGTCTCTCTCTCTCTCCATCCATCCATCCCTCACAAGTCTAACTCTTTTAATCGAGTGTACTCTACTTCTTCCTCTAAGGTCGTGTGATCTTGCTCCTCAGCTTTTCGATGTCTTTTCCGTCTGAATCGATAATAAAGCAGGAACTCTGGTTAAAGGCAGCGGGTTTCTTCTTTCATCGAGAGAGAGAGAGAGAGAGAGAGAGAGAGAGAGAGAGAGAGAGAGAGAGAGAGAGATCTGGCCTTCTGCTTGATCCTGTCATGTGTGATTTGTGGGAGATTGACTCGTTTAGTGTGTCTCCAGCTCGCTCTCCGTCTCCATCTGTCTTTCTTTATCAGTCTGATTCTGAAATCCACACACACACACACACATTCCTCATCCTTCCTCATACGCCGCGTGTCATTGGCTGAGAGAATTATTACTCGCAGCATTTCTACAATAACTTGCGGGGTGGAATCGAGCGCTGAACGGTATTTGGAGCCGTTTCCGCTGTTAATTGGTTTCCAAATGTTACAATGGGAAACGTTTTGTGGCGAGTAAATCCTTCTCCTCACAGGAACAAACACTAAACTGTGTAATGCCTTTTGTTTTGCTGTAAATATCAATACCATCATATTTTTTTTCTTCTCTCTCTCTATACCTCTATTTACCTCTCTCTCTCTCTATCTATCTATCTATCTATCTATCTATCTCACTCTCACTCTCACTCTCACTCTCTCTCTCTGTCTCTCTCACTCTCTCTCTCTCACTCTCTCTCTCTCTCTCTCTCTCTCTCTCTCACTCTCTCTCTCTTTCTTTTTCTTTCTTTCTTTCTTTCTTTCTTTCCCCCCAAAATTGTTCCCGCTATACCGTTATATTTATTGACTTTCAATTCTGCTGATGATTTTTGAAAAGTAGATGTATGAAATGATTATTTTGCGTCTTGAAGTATGATATATTTTTTTTAAATTAACATTTTTTTTTCATTGACCTTTTTTAGGATCTTTTTCGACAGTATTGAGAGAGCTATATTTTAGTCATAGTAGCCAAACAGAAATGTGTATATAGCAAAACATTGAACATGATTTATGTAGAGTAATACATGAATATCAAAGCAAATGATTGTGTGTGTGCGCGTGTGTGTGCGTGTGTGTGTGTGTGCGCGCGCGCTCTAAATCTCCAGAGTTTTTTTTTTATTTTTCTGAAAATGCCTTTGAATTCTCCCATGAGAAGCTGGAAGATGCTGAGATCTAAATGCAGCTTCTGTGGTTGTGTTTTTGCCCCGCAGGTATTCGGAGATTATTATCACTTCAGGCAGCGTGCGGTGGTGAAAAGGTCTTTATCGCAGCACAGAGGAACACACATTCGCCTGCACGCCGAACCTCAGGTATGTTCTCCGCTCAATGCTTCCCTTCAGACCACACCACCAGAAATAAACCCGGCTCGCTTTCTGGCCAAAACAGAAATAACATGTTTGGGGGAAAAAATGAAAAAAAAAATGTTCAACCTGAATGTCATTGGCTTTGGCTCATTTACTGTGGAGAACAGAAATCAAAGAACATTTTCATTAATGACATTATATTATGACCTATATATTGCAAAACCCACCGAGCTGAGCTTTGGTCTGGTGGCACTGGAGGCTCATGGGAGTCTGAGGCCTTAGTGGAGGATTATGGGAGTTGGAGTTTTAAAGACTAGAGTAGATTGTTTTTCTTAAACTTTTAAGTAAAAGCGACATTGAAATGATGCGTGTCAAATCACAAGCTAGATTTGTAAAATAAAGAAAGAATAGTATTTTTAGGAGAAAATTATGGCAATTTATCCATAAATGTAATAATAAAAAAAAAAGAATTTGCATAAGCACCCTGCAAGTTTTTGAGAATCAAATTCGAAAAGAAAAAAAAAAAGGTTTTTGTTTTGGGTTAGGTTTATTTAACACACCTAACCCAAAAAAAGGTTAGGTTTGTTAAAAAAAGAAAGAATAGTACTTTTTAAGAGAAAATTATTGTAATTTATCCAGAATTGTTAAATAAATAAATAAGTAAATAAAAATATATATGTAATTTTTTTTTTGCCTGAATACTTTCATGAGGTGCTTATATTTGCATAAATACGGTGTGCAACGCATACATTTATTTGCACATTTGAAAATGACCATTATAAGCACCGCCCAAGTTTTAGAGCGTCAAAAATTCAAACAAAAAAAGGCTGCTTATATTTGTATGCGCTCTTAAAAATGTACGTCCTTTCACCGAAGAGTCATCACTGCCGCCGCGAATCGAGAACTTGTGGTCATGTGACCCCTCATCATGAGCCGGGTTCTGTTCTCCGCTCTGGCTCTTCTCAGACGGATGCTATTGCGAACATGAGCTTTCCTCGGCTCCCTCGAACCCCCGCGTGAAGCCCGTCACAGGTCCGCCGCCATCTGCACGCGCTCAGAACGCCTCCGCAGGTGCTGGAGATCTCCTCAGGAACACGGATGGAAAAGTGCGGAGCGGCTCTCCAATCACTGAAACCTGAAGCGCTCCAGAGTAATCTACTCAAAAGTACTCAAAAGTACTCAAAAGTACTCGAGTAGTAGTTTGTGTTAAACAATGAGTTGGTGAACGTTGTAGGGCTGGACGACTAATCGATATTCGGAACTTACAGTCGTTTACATTTTTCCAGGTCGTCGATTCTTTTTCTGGAATCAGATCAGCGCCACAAATATCAAGCGTACATTTTCCAAGAAACAAACGGAAAAGATTCTCATTTCTGTTTTTCTGTTTTTCGCTTGCGATCTTCACATTTTTGTTTGAAACTGTTGTGTTTTTTTTTGCTTTGGATTTTTTTTTTTTTTACTCCGTTTGTATTTTTGGCCCAATTTTTAAGTGGGGGCGGCCCTTAAGAAGATTAAAAAAAGACTATTAAAAAAAAGAAACATGGTTGAATGAAATAGTCGTTCATTTATTGTAATCAGATTAAAATGTTCAATCAATTGTAATTTAGATTTTAGGCCAAATCGCCTGGAGATGTTCATTAGGAACGATCCGGGAGGATTTCTGAGCTGATTTGGGTTTTATTCTGGATATTATTGAAGTAAATAAGGTGTGTGTGTGTGTGTGTGTGTGTGTGTGTGTTTGGATAGAGGTGTGCTGGAAAAGAAGCATTGCTTTTTCGGAGGTTCTTTTGAAATGGCGTCTTTTGATGATGCTCAGCTCGTTTTTTGTTTTTTTTTCCCGTTTTTCTGTTTGTTTGTTTTCTTCATTTTCAAACCTGCACAGACTCTTCCCATTCTGCTTAAAGCTCTCGGTAATATTCTATTAAAGTAGCCATATTGATGTAGTTTTAAATAAAAATAATATCAAAGTTATCATCAAGTAGAAAAAAAAAACTGTTAAACGATATATACAAATAAAATGTATTTGTTTTTTTGGAAACATTTTAATATTATAATTTACTTTATTTATTTTCTCTTTTACAATTTTAGTTTAATTGCGTACAGTTAAACTATTAATTTTTTTAATTACATTATTAATATATATTAATTTATATTTAATTATTTTTATTATTTTTTATTTTTATTTAATTATTATTTATTATATTTAAATATTTATATTAATATATTAATTATATTTAATATACCTTAATAGCATATCTTAATATCTATATTTTTTAGAATATATTAAGAATATTTTATTTATCTTTTATCTTTATTTAATATCTTCGTCGTGTGAAGATGAGTGTAGTGAGTTATTGTCCCCTGCTCAGCAAACCCAGCGTTTTGATTGTGTTTGTTCCCTGCTGTCGACTTCTTGTCAGTTCTTTGTTTTCAATCGTTTTTGCGACGCTTTTGGACTTTGTCTCGAGACGTTTGCACTAATTTATTGGCTGTTCCAATAATACGTAATTATTTTTTGTTCTAGCACGTTATTTAGCCCCTGCTAAGTGTCGCTATGTGACTTATGTTTCCTTATTTCTGTTATTGAGCTAATACAATAAAATCAAAGGATTTCTGTTTATTTGTGATAGCTCTTCACTGGAAACGTGGGAAAACTAGGGCTTATATTCACACGCGTTTTTCTAATCGCCGATTATAAGCACCACGCGTGTTTTTGAGCCGCTAAATTTGGGGGGAAAAGCAGGTGCTTATATTAGCGTAAATACGGTATATGTACACGTGTGTAGCGGCGATCATTTCCCCGTTTGCTTTGCTCAGAGAGTGTTAATGACGCATCAGTAATGGAGGTTAAATGGTGACGTGTCACTGAAAATGATCCATTTAGTCATTTGGAAAGGCAAATGATTTTCACCTTGTGAACGGCGGCGTCCTTCTCGCTCCACTTCCTGTTCTCTTCCTGTTATTAATCAGTATTTAAACCCCGCCCTGGAGATAAGCTCCGCCCTGTGCTAGCGCTGCACGATTCTGGATAAAATTCACAATTCAACATCACGATTTTTTTTTCTCCACGATTCTGGATATTTTATTGTTTTAAATGTTTCACCCTGAAAATCAGGTTGTTAAACGGCAATATGATAACACGCGTTAAAATCACGTAATTATTAAATTGAACTTAATGAAACGTACTAAGATAAACATATCAAGGTACAGTATAATGTACAGTAGAGGACACAATGATTCGGTGTGTTTAAAAGCACTTTTGAAATACTTAGCAAACAATGATTATTTTGTGGGCGGGGCTAATCAATTTGTCCTCAACTGTAGATGTTTGCTGTGTGTGATTTGCTGAGTGTCATCTTCTGGTTTGAAACCACACACACACACACACACACACACACACACACACACACACACACTTCAGAATAAAAGCTTTTTTCAGGTAGTAAAATGTCGGAGTTGATAGCGACTTATTTTACCAATGTGTTTATTCACTCATTCTCTCTGTTTATTTCTTCCAGTAAATCAGGCGACGCCCCAAAATACAACAGAAGTAATGAAAGATCATCTTTCCTCCGTAATATTTTAAACAATTGCGTACGGCGGCAAAAGTGAATTGGAGATCACAGTGTTTGAGCGAATGATATAAATGCTGGATTACGGTCGTGAAGCGGCGGAATCGAGATCGTGATCTTTTAACCGTTAGTCGTGCAGCTCCAAATTCTAAATCCAGGAATGTCGTTTCAACGTGAAGTTTAGTTCACAGTAAAAAAATCTCCTTTAAATGTATCAAATTGTTGTTGAGCATTGTAACATGTTATTTTAGTGCTGTAATTACACAGTAATTTCTAAATTTTCTTGTAAATATATATATTTTTTTACATTTTGTGTTTGATTGGTGGAGAAACACTTTTTTGTTTTTACCGTATTTACGCTAATATAACTACCCCTTTTGGTTTGATTTTTCACCCTTCAAATCCTCGTGTGTTGCTTATAATCACTGATAATTCAAATATGCCTGTAAATACTTGCACCCATTTTTCCGTATTTGAAGTCAGGAACAAGCACGTGTGCGTGTGTGCGTCTATATTGTCTCCTTATACTCATGTAAATGCGGTGATAAATGAGAGAAGACGCTTTCCTGATAACTAGAAGCGTTTTAGCACCGTTCCAGAAACGTTATTATCTGCGTTTTCCGACTAGACTTTTTTCCGATATTTCAGGCCGTCCGGTCCACATTTATACAGGAGATTTAATCAAAGCTCTGTGCATCTTCACTGCTCCCACAAATCCATTTCCCTTTTTTATTTATTTTTTGGCCACATTTAAATTCTCTTTAAAGTTTGTTTTGACTCGAGTCAGAACTGTCAGGCGTGTTTCTGTGAAGACGACTTCACACTTCCTGTAGTTGGCGAGTGGACGACTGGCTGTAATTGAGCTTCACTTTTACATTTAATCTCGACGTTAAAAAGTTGGAAGTGGCCTGATTCTAATGGAAGGGACTCATGTTAAATTTTAGTTTTATAGAAATTAATAAGAATTTATTAGTTTTATAAGAATTTATTTCAATAATTTTTTTATTGAGTTTTTTTTATAAAACAATCTTCATTGTTGTATTAATATTGTAGCAGATTGTGCGGTGTATAATAATAATAATAATAATAATAGTTATGCATTTTATTTGTTTATATTTGAAACCATTTTTTTTATTTTATTATTTTAACTATTTAAAATTTTATTTGTATTTTATTAGCCTATTGGGAGCTCTGCCTGTACAGAATTTTGATGTGAAGAAGCAAAATATTACATCTAAATGATCTTTTTTTTTATTTTTTTTTGATGTTGGAAGAAATCTACAATTTAATACATAATAGTATTTTTAAAAAGCGGTGAATGACAAGGTGTGCACTCTCGCTAAACTTCCTGGTCAAGCAGCTGCCAATCACATTCTCACCAGCCAATAAGAGTAAGCTCCGCCCCCCTGTGAAGCTAGTGCCAGATAGTCCAAAAGGACAAAAAAACGAAACGGGCGGAAAAAAAAGATTCAATTGAAAACGTGAAGATTGCAAGAGAAAAATGAAGATAAAAGTAAATTTGAAGCATTTTTGTTCGTTTCTTGTTCATTTACATTTGATAATTTTGATCGAATTGGCGAGCGGACGACTGGCTGTAATTGAGCTTCACTTTTACATTAAGCTGTAATTTTAAAAGCAGGAAGTGGCCTGATTCTACTGGAAGTCTTAGTAATGAATCAGTCTTCTCCGCACCTCTGAATTATTCCTCTGATAACCTCAGCGAGTTTCAGTCTCTCACGTCTTCAAACATTTCAAAGTGTCTTATCTGCACAAGCACGTGGGATGTCGTCATCGGGACAGTGTGTAATGGAGGCTTCACGACACACGCGGCCTCGTCTCGCACGTCAGGCTGTAAAGACGCCGTCACACGTCCTTGATGAGCGAAGGAACATGTTCTTTATGTTGATGACGTCCAATACTGCGTTTACCTCAGAGGTGTGGAGTGCCAGACAGCCGTACTTGAGTAAAAGTACAGATACGTACTGTAACAATTACTCGGTTACAAGTCACCACTTTTGAAAAATTCAAGTCGAATTAGCAAAGTATCCAATTTTAAAAGTACTCAAGTATTTTACTCACGCCGAATATAAGCCGAAAAACGCGGAAGAACTATTCATGGGGTTTTGTTTTCTAATGCAGAAACGAAATTTTACACCTAACCATTAAAAAAACAAAAATATATGTGTAAAGAAAACATTTTCCGGATTATTGCAGACAATCACAATGAGGCAAGTGTCTGTTCACTAGTAGCGGAGTAAAGAGTACAGATATTCATCAGAAGATACAGATATTCATCAGAAATGTAGTCAAGTAGAAAGTCAACTCCGTACAAGCACAAAGTAGCAAAAAGCATACTTAAGTAAAGTAACAAAGTCCATTTACTCAAGTACTTCACACCTGGTGAGTGGAAGCAGCTATTTTTTCATTTTTTTAATTGAGTTGAATTGAAAATCTTTAAGCGGGAAAATTGCATGTTTTGGAAAACAAAAGTCACAACAGCAGTCAAATGTGTATGTAGAAACATCTTTATGAGGAATAAAATCAGTAAATAAGAATGCACACATTCACATAAATAGATAGAACACTTTTTCTTCCTTTTCTCTACTTGTAAAGTGTCCTGAAATGCCCTGATAAAGAAAATGTGTTGTTATTATTATTGATATTATTATTATTATTATTATTATTATTATTATTATTAATTTTAGTGAAGTTTCAACAACAGCATTTTTTCACCCAGGTTTCGTGTTTAATTGACTAATTTCATTGTAGTTTGCTCAGCCAGTTTTAAAAATGTTCTGTGTCTGCTTCTGATTGGTCAGTACGCACTTTTTATTTACGTATTTATTTTTTTGACAAAATCAAACAAGCGACACTTATTGTTTCCTATATAATTTATTTTCGTAAAAGAAAAATGTGCCTGTCCTAAATGTCAGCGCTTTTGTCAAAACGGGGGAAAGAATTGCTTTGGAATAAATAACAAATGTCTGTAAAGTCGAGATTTTCTCACGCGTGCGGATGCGTTTGGCGCTGTAAATCTAGCGGTGTTTCCGCTGTAAATCTCTGGAGCGGCGAACCTTTCACTATCGGCAGTAACGGCGCTTTCTCCTAACACACATCTCAAATCGTCATTTAAAAATGAGCTACGGAAATAATCGGTTTAGCTGTGCGATTAAATGCTGTGTTTGAGCTGAGCTGAATTCTGTAGTTTCTCACGTGACTTCAAGATTAAAAAAGGTATGAGGTGTATATGCCAATTATGGCCACTAGGGACAGTATAGCGGTCACTCTTTATCCTAATTTGTTCTTCTTTAAAGACTTATTATTCACCTAATTCCGCGTAGCGACTGCGTTCATCTGGAACTAAGAAAAGTGCTATATAAATAAACTTGAACTTGAATTTAGTTGTGGAATTTTTGGACTGGGATTTGAACCTGTAAACTCCTGATCTATAGTTAGACAGTTTAATATAGTAATATAGTTAATCCAGTGCTGTTCTCCTGTCAGTCAGCCGTCAGTGTTCATTCTTTCATGTCACTCTTCTGCTCATTCAGTCCATTAAACTGGCTGTTGAGCTCATGTTTTGGAATCAAAATGGTGCCAAATTATCAAACGTAAATTTCTAAGAAATGAGCAAAAAGGCCTCAATTTTACGTTTTTTTTTCTTTGTCGTTTGCAATCATGTTTGTGTTTTCAAACTTTTCACTTTGGATTTTTTCGTCCAATTTTCGATTCATTTTTTTTTATTTATCAGCGCATTTCAGGAGACACAAAGACACTTAACAAAATTTTTTATTATTAATATTATTATTATTATTAGTGCAATTTCAATAACAGCATTTTTTCACCCAGTTTTTGTGTTTAATTGCACAGACTAATTTCATTGTAGTTTTCTCAGCCAGTTTTAAATATTTACTATTTGTCTGCTTCTGATTGGTCAGTACACACTTTTTATTTATTTATTTTTTGACAAAATCAATTAAGCGGTAATATTGTGCTAAATAACACTTTAATCACACTTTATTGCATAATAATATTAAAAAAAAAAGCAGTGAATGACGAGGTGTGTACTCTCTCTGAACTTCCTGGTCAAGCAGCTGTCAATTATATTCTCACCAGCCAATCAGAGAAAGCTCCGCCCCCATGTAAAAAAAAAAAAAAAAAAAAAAAAAAAA
>MU204300.1:1115037-1127876 GCA_017309775.1 Paedocypris sp. Pulau Singkep | reverse complement strand
TTATTTTTTTTTTTTTTTTTTTTTTTTTTTTTTTTTTTTTTTTTTTTTTTTTTTTTTTTTTTTGTTCTCGTTTTTTTTGGTTTTCTCACCTCTCGTCTTCGGAAAAGAAAAGAGGTGAGTTTCAAGGAAGCGCTTTACGAATGATGAAGGTGTTGCAGAACAGAACCACAAACTTTTCACCTTTGTGCCGAGACGCTTCTCATCTGCAAAAACACCCGTCGTTTCTTGAATTCAGTCGAGTGTGTGTGTGTGTGTGTGTGCGTGTGTGTGTGTGTGTGTGTGGGAAAGATTTGGTTTCTGTACTCTATGAATGAATGAAGACTTTATTTATCCCACTAGGGGAAATTTCTTTGTTTGCAGCAGCAACATTTGAACAAATAAAAACGGTAGAATAGAAAGTTGCAAAATCTAAGATACGAATAAATAAACAAAAGGTGCAAAATTACAAAACAGATAAGTGACACAAAATGTGCAAAAAAATACACACAGTAAAGTTACAGTGAGACAAAAGGTGCAAAAATAATACACAGTAATAAAACAACTCGTCCGTGTCCTGTGTGAGTTCCTGACTCTGTGTGGTTGTGTAAAGCTGTGGTTCACCGTCCTTCACGGTCTCTCACGCTCTCTCTGTTGTCTGTAACGTGTGTGAATAATTCACGGCGCATTTGAATTTTTAAGCGTGTTTGCGCAGAAGTGGAGCAGGTTGAGTCAGCAGGACGTTTGGGAAGACGAGACGTGCTCTTCTTTCTTTTGCTTGTAGATTCTTATTAGAATTGTGATTGATTAAAAAAAACAAACACACAAAAAAGCTCTTATTTTTAGCATCTTGAAGTGAAAATTACACTGTGACTCTCGTATTTATGCAAATGTAGACACGCCCCTAATAATAAAAATCCTCCCCCAAAAAACAAAACTTTTTTTGCATTTCTGTTTTTATGTTGTAAAATTTATCTTTTAAATTAAATACTATTTTCATTTCATTTTTTTAAAAGCTGTTGGCGCGAATTTACCAGATGCTCCGTCGGTTCCAATAATGATTACCGTAATTACGTTAATATTAGCACCTGCTTTTTTTATTAATTTTTGATGCGAACTCATGCAAAGGCTCTTGGGATTGTCCACGAATTCTGGGAAATGAAGTGTTCTAATCACGAGAATCTACTTTTTTTTTTTTTTTTTATCTTATTATTCAAGTTAAACGAGTCGTAAGGTTGGTATGTTAAATGAAGAAAAAATTGTATTTTTACGAAAACACTAACGTAGTTGATACAGAAAAATAAATAAATTGATACAGAAATGTAAAAAAAAACCTACATTTTTATATTGTGCCTGAAACAAACAGGTGCTTATATTTGCGTAAATACGGTATTTGCCGGAAACAGTTTTTTTGTAAAAATACTAGTGCTGTCAAACGATTAAAATGTTTTAACTAGTTAATCGCACTTCCCTGACCAAATTAATCGCGATTAATGGCGATTAAATGACTAAAGCTTGGAATAATGGATAATAAGGTGTACTATGTAAATGAATGTAAACTCAACAGTAAATATACACTAGTTTAAATACTGCAATATAATTTAGTATAATTTTTGTTCAATTTGCAATATATTTTTTTAACCCTCCGAGGTCCGAGGACTCTTTTTTTTTTTTCAAGATAAAACACACAAAAAAGTCCATTTTAAATAAAGAAATAAAGAATGTCTGTTTTTAAATATAAGTGTAAATACAGTATTGTCTTTATCTAATCACCATGAATCCACAGTGGCGGCTTGTTGAACAGAGACCTGCTGCTATTTAGGCGCAAAGTCATCACTCTGAGCTTCTGATCCTAATGAGCCACACCTGGGTGACACTAGCGCGGCTCTGTGGGTCTATTCATTGCATTTTCACCAAACCGAAAGGAAAAAAACTGCAACTGTGATTAATGGCGTTAAAAAAAATTTACTCGACTAAACACTTAAAATGAATCGCGTGCGTTAACTAGTTAACTTTGACAGCCCTAAAAATATACATACATAAGGATCGATTGCGCCAGTTAAAGATGCAGATCTCGCGGATCTTGGCCTTCAATACGATAGCGATCCACGCGGAACCTGAGCGGATGAAGGAACATCTGGAAGTGCGTTTCCTTCAGAGCGATCGCGTCTGGTCTGTTCTGGCCGCTCAGACACACTTTGCTTCTCTGCATTTTTAACCGGGCCGTATATAGTTTCCTGCCGTCTCCTCATTGTTAATTCATCCCGCTTGATATAAGAGAAGAGACAGAAAAGTGCAGCGTCAAGTCGAGCGGAAGAGATTTAGCTCAGAGTTCCGCTCCGATCCGTGTCCGCGAAGGGATTCCGAGGTTTGGGGATTCCACGTGTGCGGCGTCAGTAAACTGGAGCGGACTCTTCAGCCAATCTCGTTTGATATCTGAGACGAGGTGTCGGTTTGAGACGAGGGGTGGGCGGAGTTAACATTCATGTCACGATTTGTTCTAGTGTCCAGATCGATATTATTGAAAATGACGTTTCATAATAATGAGAAGCTAAGTTGTTGTTTCTATTGGTCAGGAGCAGGTGGGCGGAGTTACCCAGTCCTAGTGTCCTCGTCAGGTCACTGCGCGTCACGAAACATTTAATGCTAATAATTAATGTAAATGATGAGTGATGTTCAGGTAAGACGTGTCACTTTTGTTAGAACACAAAATATAGATTAAAATAAGTAAATATTTTGTCATAACGTGTAATATCTACAACTCTAAATCATGTGGGGGGGGGGGTGACGTTTCATTTGTACATTTATTGCGTATATTATTAAATATAATTTCAGATTGAGCTATAAAAAAAAAAAAAAAAGAAATGTCCAGAAAAAGTTCAGAATGTGATTGACACTTGTGCGCTTTGCCACTCATGTGACTTTGACGTGTGACATTGTCGATTAAACATGTTCTGGTTATTCCTCTGAATGTGTAATTGTCGTGTTACGTCTCTCTTCTGAGTCTTATCAGTTACAACAGGCGCGTCAAACTCATTATCAGCGAGGGACACATCAGCATAAAGTTCAGTGTTTAAATGCTTTTATTATCATTTTGTACAAGATTCCCCGTACAATGAAACTCTTAAATTGCTTTCCGCAATGAATGCCATAACACGGAATATACAGCAAATACACACCAAAAAATTACAAAAATGTACAGACAATATAGAGAAACTCACAATCTACTGTAAATACACACAATACATTACAAAGATGTAAAAAAAGAAATATAGAGAAATGCAGAATATACAGAAATACACGCAAAAAAAATATAAAAATGTACAAAAAAAAAAATAGAGAAACACAGAATATACAGAAAACACACAAAAAATACCAAAATGTACAGAAATATCGAAATAAGCAGAATATACAGAAAATATACACAAAAAATTACTAAAATGTACAAAAAATGGAGAGAAACACTGAATATACAGAAAATACACTTTGGGTATGTATAACAGTATGGATTAAAATACAGTTAGTAAATTAAATCAAATCAAAAAGTTTGCTTGTTGCTCTAACATAAATCCTTTAAGATGTTGTCAGCTTAGGAAAACAAGCATAACTCCATTAATGAAGGATCAAACTGTCAAAGTGAGTAAAGAAAAATAACACAAAACTGTGGAAACGCTTTGTAAGACACTTTAAACATTTCTGGAGTCATTTTTTTGTATTTTACTCGTTTTTACGTTATTTGATTGTATTTTATCTTGGACATTTTGTATTTTTATTCACATTTCATTTTTTATTATTGTGTCTATTGTTATTCTTCATCTTTTTATTGTATTTCCCTTTGCACGTTTTGTTGTATTTCCCACATGCTGGAACAATCAAAAAAACACGTTTCACTACATGTTGTACCACGTATAATATTAGTATGTGACAAATAAATTGTGAATTTGAAAAAAATAAATGGCGCGAGCTGATAACGGCCTGGCATGACCTCGGTCACGTACGTGTAGATCGACAGCGAGTGTGTGTGTGTGTGTGTCAGCGGCGCGTGAGGAAATGCCCGCATTCATGGAAATGCAATCAAAACCGCATCAGAAATCAATGTGATTGGCCACGTGCACAAACACGCGCGGCGCGGCGGGAGGAAATGCTCTCGGGACGTCCCGACAAGTTTAAAGTCAGATGAAAGTGACTGAAGGTAGAAATATGTGACGGACGAATAAAACCCACACCTAATAATAAATACATGAGTTAAAAACCGTCTTATACTATTTAATAAATAAGTATATATATGAATGAATATATTTTTATATTATAATAAATATTTATGAGCTTCTGGGTGTTGATCTTAATCATTTATTCCACTATCATACATTTTAATGCAGTATTTTAGTGTAACAGTATTTATTTTTAAACAGATTTGATTGACCAGGTTTTCACCTTTTTTTTTTTTCTGGACATTAGTGTGTTTGTGTGTGTGTGTTGGTGTGGACATGTGCTCCTGTGTGTGTGTGTGTGATATGCATGGATGGATGGATGGATAATCATATAGATATGGATGGACAGACAGACAGACAGATACTGTATATGAATGGATAGATGGATGGACTGACGGACAGACAGACAGATATTTTATGATTGGATGGACACACACACACACACACACACACACACACACGCACAGTGTTCACTACACTCCAAACGTGTTTTGAATGCTTTAATAATCTGCTCTTTATGAATGAAACTGATTTTAGTGTGTGTGTGTGTGTGTGTGTGTGTGTGTGTGTGTGTGTGTGTGTAGACACGGGACGCGCTGCGCGGGAGAAGTCGCCGCCGTGGCCAACAACGACATCTGTGGCGTGGGCGTGGCCTACAATGCCAAGATTGGAGGTGAGTCGACCTTTGACCTTTCACCACCTACCGCACTCGAAGGGTCCGAACGTTCCAAGTTTTCCCAAAGTCACATGACTGCAAGTTTACGATTAATAGCGTGTGCAACTTTACTGTCCGTAAAATATCAGTTTATCACACAATAATACACACCAGAACCAAACAAAACAAGTCTTGATCTGAAAGATATAAATATTTATATTTAAAGAATAAATGTTGGTGTGAATGGAGTGAATGCAGAAATAACAAGCTTTTTTAACGCAATTGTAAACAAAAGATTCAACTATGGTTTTGAAAGAAGAAAGGATCCAGTATTTTTTACCATATGTAGAATTAGACACTCCAGATTCACTCATTCATATTTATTACTGGATGAAGAAAAACCACTTTGTGATCGGTGAATCGTGAATTCTGTAAAGTAAAGGGTCTGTAAAGCAGAATGTATTTGACTGTGATCGATTGGATGATATTAGACGGCGGTTTTGTTCAGAACATGTTTTAACGGATGTTTAAAAGAACGTTTCACCACAAAAAATGTTTACAATTTGGAACAGAAATCAACGTGAGTATCTAATTTGTCGAAGTCCCGTTGAAAAACTGTGTATTTATTGCTATTTATCGATGTTTAGATGTTGATTGTAAAGTTAACGAAGTGTAAAATTGTCAAATACCATGTTTCCATTAATATAGCCGTTGACGCTAAAATGGCGTAAAAAAATCAAACAAATAAATCAGATGAATTATGAGTTGTATGAATTAACCTTTGACCTCGCCATTAAGTGCAGATTACGCAATACGCTGTAGCTTCCTCTTGCGTAATGTCGTGCGGACGGTGTAATTAACACAACGTAGATCTGCGTTTATCAGGAGGGAGTTACGCCTAACGAGGCCCGGGAGTTTTCTGCTCCAGCCCCGAGTCGTTTTTGCCGCGCGGCGCGTAATTGTGCGGCGGTTTAGCGGGGAAGAAAGGAAGCGGCGAGCGGCGGAGTTTCAGAAGCTGACGTCGCCACAAACCAAGCTCGCGGAACAAAGCCGAATTGTCATGTGCCACTCAGGCGCCAAATCCACTTCCATGTCAAAGACCCGCCGATGCATTGTGGGAGATGCGCGTCTCGTTTGTCAGCGGGGCTTTTGTTTCCCGCCTGCTAATGAGGAGCAGGGGATTGTGGGTAAGCGACTGCAACAGAGCGTTTTTGCTGGGCCAGCGGATACGTCCGTCTTTGGGACAAACGGATCTGTGAGCTGCTGACCAAAGAAAAGCCAAAGATAAGGGCTAACGTGAAATTCGTACTGCGAGTCAATTTGGTGAAAAAGAAACATGTAACACATACAGTAAAATATACTCACGGAATATACTCATATAAATAAGTACAACATTAAAATATGGTACAAACGATAGAAGGCAAGAAACACAAGAAAATTGCAATTGACCAAATATAAATACATACGGTACATACAAATAATATTGTAACGTAACATACAAACATACATGTAAACATACATATAAACATACCCGTTTAATCTCTAATAGAACACCATGCCGTTAACATTTTCAACTCTTTTGTCAGAGAGAGAGAGAGAGAGAGAGAATCTGCGGCTCCAAATTGTCAGATGAAATTGTTCCTTGGAAGAGCCAATGGGAAGCTTGCATGTGTAGCACGCAGTTCTTTAACTCATCTTAAATTAAAAAGCAAAGCATAAACACGTTTACAAGAACCTGTTGTGTTGTAAGAAGGACAATTGAAGCGATTTGTTCTAAAAGGAGCCACACGGTTTTTAATTCGGATTTTAGACTGACTGTGTGTGTGTGTGTGTGTGTTAAGGATGGTGTTCTCTTTTTTTAACCCTTCCGTCATAGTGTCTCCAGTTCTCCTTCTGTTAAACTGAAACCAAATCAGTTTATCAGTTTATGTGTGTGTATATATAGTGGTTTTATTAATACTTTATAGAATCATTTAATATCGTAATATCGTTTAATTGATAAGTCAGTATCTGTAAAGAAAAAAAAAATAAATTTTATGAGAAAAAAATGATCTATACAAGTTGCCATCGGCTCCTTCACCTGATACGTTTGTGCTCACGTATGTAAGATATTAAACGCTGACTTCAAATGGTTAAAGATTCATGGCAAAAATGTCTTACTTTTCTATTTTCCTGTTGCGTTACATTGGTAAAAAGTAACAATATAAAGTCCTTTGACATAATACCACAGCGCCCTCTGATGGTGAGTGCTTTAAACGAAAGATTTGAACAATCAGACTTGAGTAGAGTAGAATAGAATAGAATATAATAGAATAGAATGCCTTTAATGGCATTGTATCACAATGAAACATTATTTCTACTCCTTTTGGCGCAAAAAGAGAAATTAGACGACGAGTAAAATATACACACTGAATAAAACCATGATAAGTAACTACATTGTACCGAAACATAGTACAGTACAAGATGAAATAACACGTTCATTTTTGTGGTTTTTCATTTTTTCACACATTTTTGTGCTTTTTTCCCCCGTTTGACAACGGTATTGTTATTTTAACCGCGTGTAAAATGTTACGCATTCTGAAGTCGACAATCTTTGCTTTCAAACGCATTCATACAATTCTTAAAAAACTCAAACTTAAACCCAAAAGGGCTTACGCTATTTTATAATTCTACGTGACGTCTGTGTGTGTGTGTATGAGCGCGAGAACATTCTTCTCGCGTCCTAATGTGCCCGGGTCATTGGTGTGTGATTAGTCCAGGTGACCCGCGGTGACCCCAGTCACATGTTTGGAAGACGTTCGCTTTCTTTCGCTTTCTGTCACGTTGAACTGAGAAGCGTGGGCCGAGAGCGCTGGTGTAAGTCCAGGCAGAATCGATGGTTTTGATTTCGGGATGTGAACACTCAAAGACTTCTGGCTTCAGTCGGCTTTAACATTCGCTTCACACTGAGAAGAGGAAGAAGAGAAGCGTCTGAAAGAGAAGAAGGCCTCTGAATGAACTTCAGATCCAACACGAGCGCTTCAACATCCCTTTGGTTTTTTTTCTTTTCATCATCCATCGTCCTTCATTTGTGGCCCTTGTGTCTTTAATGCCGCCTGGGTTGTTTATATATACAAAGTCATAAATGCGCTTATACGAACATATTTATATTAACTGATGAATATTTTATTAACATGTATATATTAACATGTGACAAATCCAGTCACATGATTTGAAAGGAATCACTGAAGTAAACAGACGGTAAATAGATTTGCTCTATAGGATTCGGTTTAACTAAACATATGTTTAGTTGGATACAAGAAATACTTTTTTTGTTTGTTTGTTAATTCTTTTTTTTTGTTTATTAGTGCGGCCAAACGTTTTTTTTTTTGCTGATTAATCGCACTTCCCTAGCCTAATTAATCGCAATTAAATGATCGAAGCTTGTAATAATGGATATTGAGTAATAACTCAATATTGAATAAACACTTTTTTTAACACTCGTTTAAATGCAGTAATATCATTTAGTAGATTTTCTTTGTTTTCTAACCCTCGCACTTTTTTCAAGATCAGTGTAAAATACACCAAAAATAATCAATTTGGTCTTACATATGTGTCATACATCAATTGAAAGTTTGAAGAGTCTATTACTTTGATTACACTCTAATGAAAAACAGGATGTTGTGTTTTTTTGTAAAGAATAAACAACAATAATACTAAAACATGAAGCGCGCTTTGCCTTCTCTTTGTTAGCTGAAAACAAACTGTGACTTAATAAATACTTAGTATTACGAACTGTACTAAATATTTCACACAAACAAATATACGTAATGCATTTCTACATAAAGCTTAGATTCTGTTTTTAAGCGTACGTGCAAGTAGAAATAAACACACGTTGTATATTTATCTACAGTAATTCGTATACAATCCGTCTTGTCTGGCCTTATTTCCGGGTAATGAGTTGAGATTGCCCCGCCCCCTCGCGCCTTTCACTCGCAGCTCCCTGCATCAATTAAACCATTTAAAATGAATCGCTTGAGTTAACGCGTTAACTTTGACCGCACTAATGGTTATATATTGATATTCATGTGCACACACACACGTCTTATTCATTACTTATTGCTTGTTTAAAAAGCATCTATAGGATTGTACACAATAGCCTCAAAGAATCGAAAAAACATGAATAGTCTGTGAACGTTGTTTCTTTTTGTGTTTTGTGGAGATGATCAGGTTTTGTGAGAGATGTGGTGTGTGTTTGATTTCATCTGCGTTTCATTGTGTGATCCAGCACTTCCTTATTTTTCCATTGTATTTTTTATTTATTTGGATGGATGGATGTATGGATGTATTGTTTATTCTCTCCTCACGCTGTTGTGTTGTGCGTGCGTGTGTGTCAGGCGTGCGGATGCTGGACGGCGAGGTGACTGACGTGGTGGAGGCTCAGTCGCTCAGTCTCAAGCCGCAGCACATCGACATCTACAGCGCCAGCTGGGGGCCCGAGGACGACGGCAAGACCGTGGACGGACCGGCAAAGATGGCGAAGGAGGCGTTCCTGCGCGGCGTGACCGAGGTAGAGAGAGAAAAACTCAGGTGGTGCTTATAATCGCCGTTTTAAAATACGCGCGTGAATATTAGCCCCCATGTTTCCATATTTCAAGTCAGGAACAATCACAAATGAACGGAAACACGTCGTTTTTATGCGTCTATATAATGTTAAACAATATGCAGACGTGCTACAGTAGAAGCTTTTATTAGCTCAATCACAGAAATAAAGAAACATTAGACACGTCATGACACTTAACAGAGACTAAACAACACTGGAAGAAGTAAGATTACACTAAATACAGTCATTAATATTACAACACACAGAAACTACAAACCACGAGTCCACCGTGTCATCGCAGAAAGAGTCAAAACAGTCGAAAATGAAGAACACGAGCAAGAAGTGAAAAATCCAAGAAACAGACACAATCAAAACGCTGGGTCTGATAAACAGGGGATAATAATCCTTCACTTAGATTCTCTTCACAGCGTCAGATAAACAGAGAGCTCGACCGGCCTCACGCAGCTGCTCTGCGCATGTGCGGACTGGTGCAAAGGATCTTGGGAAATGAAGTTCTGTTCTGACCACTAGAATCTACTTTTTTGTCATCTATTATTTAAGTAAGGCCATATAAAAATGCTAAAAGTCACACGTTGGGTTTGTTAAATAAAGAAAAAACAGTATGTGTAGGAGAATATAAACATCATTTAACCAGAAATGTAAAAGAAAATTGAAAACCAGCAAATTGTTATTTAGTGCCTGAAAAATCAGCAGCTGCTTGTATTTGCGTAAACGTGGTTTGTTCTGTGGAATTAAGAACGTCTTCTATCCAGTGCAACATGCAAGAGACATTCACAGTACAAACGTTGACATTATGAACAGTACAAGAAATGTACATGAACCTTGTGAGCAGAGCTTCTCTGTAGTTATATAATATTGCACGTTTTTTTTTTTTTTTTGCATAATATACACATTTTGAAATAACATAAGCGTTAGAGAGCTAAAAAAGCACAGCACCAAGTTCCATATGGTTCGCCACATTGACAATTTTCACTACTTTTCAATATATATATATATATATATATATATATATATATATATATATATATATATATATATATGTATTTGACGCGATGAAACACATTTAATTAATCTCACGAGTTAACGCGTTAACTTTGACAGCCCTAATATGGACATAACGCTGGTAATCTATATCGGATGGGTCATGTGACGTGTGACAGTAGCTTCCCGGACAATCCGCTCATTCCCATTGGCTGTGATTGTTCCAGTGGAATGACACAGTTGTGCTCATTTTTGAAGAGCATTTACGTTTCACAGGCTAATTTTACGAGGCCTTTGCGCTTCGACTAGCCGGTTTATTTGAGCGTAGGGTTCCATTAGGCGATCAGTTCTGATTTCTTGTGGCCTGAGCTTAAACATGTGCTTTCCACAGCGTGTCGGAGTAATTCATGTCATGAGGCAACTGAAATTATTCATGACAGACGCGGCCATATGCCTCGCTTTCCATCAATAACACAACGACTCCTCGTCTTTCACCAGGCGTGTGTCTATTACATGCACAGACTCTTCTGCGTGTTCACAGTGGAATGTTTTCCATTATTTGAGTTTGTTACGACGGGATTGAGCCGCGGTCGAGCTGCACGATTCCGGATAGAATGAGAATCATGATTTGTTTTTTTTTTTGCTTCGAGTAAAGATCACGATTCTTTCTGGATATTTTATTTTTTTGAAATATGTAACCCGGAAATTCAGGTTGTCAAACTGAAATATAATAACACGTGTTACTCTTTGCTTTAAATGTAAATACATGGATTGGAAAAAAAAAACATAATTGTGTAACGTTGTTCCCAATTTTAGCAGCTCAAAAACTTGCGGGGTCCTTATAATCCCTGATTTTAAATATTCACGTAAACATAATTCTTGAAATAATGGTTCTGGAGATGTGCTCGAGAGTTTTTATTGGCTCAATAACAGAAATAAAGAAACATTAGACACGTTGCGACACTTAACAGAGACAAAACAACACTGTAAGAAGTAAGATTACACTAAATACAGCCGTGCTAACAGCTAACGGGCTAGCGCTTGAAAACGAGACCAGCAGCTGCAAAAGCTTTGGAGCAAAGCATGCTGGGAGGTGTAGTTCGGATCTCTAGAATAGATTGTCGTTATATTATGATCAAGTACAACGACATTGAAGTGACACGAGTCACAAGTTAGGTTTGTTAAATAAAGAAAAAGTAGTATTTTAAAGAGAAAATTAACGTAATTTAGCCAGAAACCTAAAATAATATACATTTTTATTTATTTATTTTTACATTTTGTGTCTGAAAAGTCAGTGCTTATATTTGCGTAACTGCAGGAATGATTTTCAGCTAATTTAATTGTTTTTCAATGTAACGCAAGACCATTATAATGAACTGTAATTACATTTAGTATTTAATTTTCTAAAGTATTTTAATTACAGTAGCGTCACACTCAACACGGGTAACAATGGCACATTTTCCAGCCGTTACATTGTGACATTGTCTTCGAACCGTGGAATTTTCCCCAGGAGTCGTCTGATTGGTCCAGGACGGCTTCTCTGTTCCGAGCACGCTCAGTCCAGCTATTCATACCGTTTCCTGCCACATCACACAACACGCTTCCGTTAGTATTCCGACAGTCTGGGTTTAACACGGGCTGGGATCGGCCTGGTAACCTTCAGCTTCCACCCGATCAGAGCCGAGGGCCGCAGATCTTCCCTGTGACTCTGTAAAAGCACTCGCCCGTGACGTCTCCATGCTAATTTACCGGCGCGTGAACAGGTTTGACGCTATTAATGCGTAATTACTGAAGACGACATTAGCGCCTGCCCTTCATTCACTTACCTAGCGGTGTAAAACTCTGGCTCGAGTCCAAATCAACGCCAACCGCCAAGATGGTGAGCTGGATCCTCAGAGAAGGCACACAGCCGCTCTAATGAATGAATGAGTGAATGAATGAATGAATGAACTTTATTGATCCCACAGTGGGGAAATTCAGTTGCCGGAACAGCCACTAGGAACAATGTCAAAATCAAGGGAAAAAGTGAACATAAAGTGTACAGAAATAAAAAAAAAAACTGTATAATGTCTGATAAAAATAATAATGTCCAAATGTGATAAACAAGCTGGGTGAAGGGAAGTGGGAGGAGCCACAGGTGCTAATTACACAGGTGCCAAGATATTTTATTTTTTTTAAATATTTAACCCTGAAAATCAGGTCGTCAAACAGCAATGTAATAACACATATTACTCTTTGCTTTAATTGTAATTCAAATAAATGGAATGAAAAATATAATGTGATGTAAAAGTCATGTTGTGAAGAAAAAAAATCAGCGTTGATTGTAATAAAATGAAACAATGATTCGCTCTGTTTAAAAGCTCTTTTGAAATACTTATCAAACAATGATCGTCTGGAAACTCGAGATTGCAAT
>MU204300.1:1075915-1091419 GCA_017309775.1 Paedocypris sp. Pulau Singkep | reverse complement strand
TTATTTACTGGATTATTATTTACTATTTATTTACTGGATTATTATTTACTATTTATTTACTGGATTATTATTTACTATTTATTTACTGGATTATTATTTACTATTTATTTACTGGATTATTATTTACTATTTATTTACTGGATTATTATTTACTATTTATTTACTGGATTATTATTTACTATTTATTTACTGGATTATTTACTATTTATTTACTGGATTATTTACTATTTATTTACTGGATTTCTCCGGAAAGCCACCTCCCGTCATTCTTTTCCCTCCTTTTATTGCCGTTGCTCATCATTCCAGAAGATGAAGAGTGCTTTCGTTTGTATTATATGTTCTAATCCATCATGGTTGATGGTCGTCGGCCACTGTTACAGAATCCTCCTGATTTATTATCCATTAGCATTATTATAGTGACACTCTGCGTTCCGATTTATGGCTGTAGTTTTTGTCTGTTTAGTTTTGTGTGTTTTAAATACAGACTGGGAATAGACTAACAAGATGCATTTATAACAAGTTTACGGACTGAGATAAATTTATATTCAATTACATTACCGTTTTATTAGGACAGTGAAAATACGGTTGGCAGAAGAACCAGTTTTGGCTGCTTTCCGATTTTTTTCTAATATATGTTTCACAAATGCTCGATTTACAATATAACCGTTTCACTTAAAATTATGTATCACTTAAAAAATTATATTTGACTTAAATAAATATATACCGTATTTACGCGAATATGAGGACACGTTTTCCCCCATTTTAGCGACTCAAAAACTTGGGTGGTGCAAAGGATCTTGGGAAATGAAGTTCTGACCACTAGAATTGACTTTTTGTCATCTGTTATTAAAAAAAAGATGTAAAAATGATATGAGTCACAAGTTAGGTTTGTTAAATAAAGTAAAAAAAATAGTATTTTTTAAGAGAATATTAACGTTGTTGAACCAGCAAGGTTTTTTTTTATCTGCCTGAAAAATCTGCGGGGTGCTTATATACATAAATATGGTATTTCAAAGAGAAAAGGAATGTAATTAAGCCAAAAAAAATAAAATAAATTTTTTATTTTGTGCCTGAAAAATCAGGGGGTGCTTATACTGTATACAGTAGATTTTTATTTACAGTATTTTTTACCCACTTATATGTAGGCTTAGTTGTGTCATGAGTACGTTGCTGTCTGTCCTGACTCACTGCACCGTTACTTATTAAAGTCTTGAGACGCGTTTCCTGTTTTAGAAGGAAGTAAACTCTGAGATGTACAGTGGTGTGGTAACAGTGAATATTAATGCTGCGGCCTCACACGCAGGTCAAAGGTTACAATACACTCATCTCACAACTCTACTTCTTGCTCCCGATATTGAAATATACTTCATATTTATAATAATAATGATCAAACATTAATTAGTCCCTCTGTGGGGAAATTTGATAGATAGAGAGATAGACAGATGGATAGAGAGATAAAGACAATAAAGGAAATAAGACACTATGACATAGTTTTGTCACAATGCTAGAAATAGCAATTTCGATACCACAGGAAAAACTGCAACAATGTTCGAAAAACATGAATTAAGATACAATAACAAGACTGGAACATGAAAATATACGTGATATAATGAAACGGCATTATCTTTTATATATTCCGGAAGAAAACAAAAAGCTCAACTTGAAACCTTTTTTTAAAGATTAAACTAAAACTAAATGAGTTTGGTGATTTAAAACAAATATTACACACTTTGTTTTTATGGTTAGATCAAGTCTTTAAAATGAATAAGCTTACTTCTCAAACATGTACTGATCTCCTGCTGGTACATTGTGGTAGATTCTGCTTAAATCATTTAATGAACCAGAGTTGAACAGCAGTTATTTAAATAAATGAATTTAGATTTGGGATTTGATTAAACATCCTCATTGATCAGCACATAGACATCTACTGTAAATACTGTAAAGAGCATCACACCATCACTGACATTATAGGGTTCATTCTCACACACACTGCAAAAAATGCTCATGAAAAAACAAGAAAAAAAAAACAAAAACAACAACAAAAAAAAAAGACTTAAATCAAGTCAAATTATCTGCCAATGGGGCTTGTTTTAAGACGTTTTCTTAAAACAAGCAAATTAATCTTTTTAGTTTAAATTTGAACGAAGAGAAAAAACTAATTGATGGTGTCATTTCAAGATCTTTTGGCTTGTCAAGAATGTATTTTTTGCAGTGCACATTTGTAGTATTATTATAATCGCTCGTCAGTCTGACGTTTCTCGCTCTGCTACGGAATGTATTTCACCGTGTTAACGAGGCAAAAACGGGATTTTAAAACACTTGTGTTACTAATGAAAAACGGTAACTTCTCGAAATTCTTCTCGGTTCTGGATATTGATTGGCTGCATCCATCACTGTGGAATCAGATTAGTGTCAAAAAAAAGAAACGAGCAAAAATGATTCACATTTACGTTTGTTTGGGGGGTTTTTTCGCTCGCAATCTTCACGTTTTCGTTTGAAACAGTTTTTTTTTTCGCTTCAGATTTTTTGTTTGCTTTTTTTTTTTTTGACCCAAGCTTCGATTGGTTTAACACTTACATCTGTGTACTAATATTGAAAAAAAAAACTTTGAATGTCACAGTGTACATTCGCTGAACTCCCACACTTCCTGATCAAGCAACTGTCAATCACATTCTCATCAGCCAGTCAGAGTAAGGACCGCCCCCCACGTGAAGCTTGGGTCAAAAATGACCAAAAAATGACAAACAAAAAAATCGAACAAAGCGATCGAACAACCTGAAGCGAAAAAAAAAAGTTTCAAATGAAAACGTGAACATTGCGAGCGAAAAAAAACAAACAAACAAACAAACAAACGTAATTACAAGCGAAAAATAGATAAAACAGACGTAAATGTGAAGCATTTTCATACGTTTCCTCAAATTTTACGTGTGATATTTTCGGCACGAATCAGATTCCGTACATCAGCTTCACCGCGCCAGAATCTGCTCTAGGGCTTATTTTTGGAGTGTTGAGGCTGTGTTTTCTTCTGGCCAGGGTGTATCAGTTCAGCAAGCGTCTGGCCCTGGAGGACAGCAGGCACCAGGTGGTTCTCTCCATGGTGGCCCGGGCCCGTCTGGAGGTCCAGAGGCGAGAACTGTCCCACAAGCTTCAGTCTGTCCAGCAGCAGGAGATGCCCACGCTGCTGCTGGACGAGGATCAGATCTCCGTCAGCTCCGTGAGTGCGCACCACTTCCTGTCCCACCACGACAATCACAGGCAACTTCAGTGAGGGAAGAAATGACTGTCCACTAATTAAAAAAAAAAAGCCTTTACGAAAATAAAATGGACAAATCTTCTCAATGCAGGGATGGGTGACATTTCTAAAAAAAAAAAAAAAAAACGAACAAAAGTGCATCACATTTATGTTTTTATTTGTCACTATCTTTTTTTTTCCGTTTGGACTTCTGACACTATCTTCACGTGGGGGCGGAACTTACTCTGATTGGCTGCTGAGATTGTGATTGACAGCTCCGTGACCAGGAAGTGAGGGTGGATTCGTACACTCGTTATTTAGTGCGCGGAGTGATGAGTTTTGAAAATAAACGGAACATATTATCATTATTTTAATTAATGGTAGTAACAAAAATACATTTTATTTGCAAGACGCTTGTTGGAACCTTCTCTGAATACGCAGTTTGACAACTGAAGCTTGTGCCAGAGTTGCAAACGGAAAAAAAAACAGAAACGAACTAAATAAAATCCCCAAAAAAAACGTTTCAATTGAAAATGTAAAGATTGTTCAGGAAGAAAAAAAAAAAAAAAAAAAAAACATAAATATTGAACATTTTCTAATTTGGCACTAATCTGATTCCATAGTGCATAAGCCAAGCAAACAATTTAAAATCTTCTTAAATCTAAAAGTACAAATAAAGTGCAAACTGTGACATTTAGCAAAGGTGACATTCTTCACAACAGACTCTTATCGCTCTTCAGACTTTTATTCGCACATCTTCAGGGGGAAAAGTGAACTATAGGAGCGTGGTAATAATCCAGCCGCTCCTTTAAAGCAATAAAACGCGCTGTGAAATATCGCCGCCGGTGCCGCTCTGACACCATTGGTCATGAATTACGAGCGTTACGTAATGACTCTGCTCGGCCTCCTTTGAAGTTTACACCCCAATTTAACTGGCAATTTGCATTTTTTTTGCAAGAGATTGCATAGATAAAACAAAAATATATAAAAGTACAATAATTGACTATTGTAGTTGTTAAAGTGCAATAAATCTCAAGTTTTACTAATGAGAACAAGACGCACTCGTCTAATTAGAACAGAATCAAATGCCTTTATTGTCGTTGTATCACAGGGTGATTTTGTATTGCTAATATACACACTGAATATCCAATATAAATAACTACAATATATTAAAATATGGTCCAAAATATTGAAGGCAAGAAACGGTTGAAATAGAACACAAGACACAAGAACACGAGAAAAAATGCCATTGACAAAATGTACATACGTAGTGCAAACGGCAAATATAAATAACAGAAAGTGGCGGGTTATTTAGAACAAAATAAATATAAAGAAAATCAGAACAAATAAAGGATTTTACGTGGATTGCTGCCAAATCAAAGCATAATACATTCGTTTAAAACACAGCAGGAAAAAATGACAATTGTTCACATAGTTCAGTGTTTCTAAATTTCCAGTTTCTGAATTATGCGGTACGCATTATTAGTTATGTTTTATACTGTAAACACACAAAAAATTATATATATATAAATGTTTAAATATTTTAATATATATACGTATATATAGATATATACATGTATATATTTCTTTTTTTTTCTTTTTTTTTTTTTACGTTTCTGGGCCAATTACGTTAATATTCTATTTAACAAAACTAACTTGTGACTAACTTGTATACTTTTGATATTGTTTTACTTGAATAATGGATAACAAAAAGTCAATTCTAGTGGTCAGGACTTCATTTCCCAAGATCCTTTGCTCTCCAGTCAGACTCTGCACATGCTCAATAGTCTCAAGCTCAGGTCTGTTTCAAGCTCTCTGTTTATCTGACGTCGTGTGAAGAGGAAGAATTATTATCCCCTGTTTATCAGACCCAGCGTTTTGATTGTGTCTGTTCTTAATTTTTTTTTACTTTTTGCTCATGCTCTTTATTTTTGACTGTTTTGACTCTTTCTGCGAGGACACATTAGACTCGTTTGTAGCCGGTTGTGGTAAGCTAAGCTCACCGGTTGTGGTTTGTAGTCTCGGTTTGTTGTAAAATAATTTATTGTACAGTATTTAGTTCTTAAGTATTTCAGTATTTAGTATCTTACTACTTCCAGTGTTATTTAGCCACTGTTAAGTGTCGCGGCGTGTCTAATGTTTCTTTATTTCTGTTATTGAGTTTTTTGTTTCTGAACGTCGAAAATTCGGGGAAAAAAGGGTGCTTATATTTATTAAAAGGCTGCAAAATGACCGCTACTGTCCGAATAACGGTAACGTTGGTGATGGTTTCAAACACGTTTGCTACGATTGAGAAAGCAAGGTTGGGTGTGTGTGCAGGAGCGTGAGAAGCACAAGCCCATCGACGTGATCGTGAGTCAGCTCAGCAGCCTCTTCAAGCCCAGGTTCACGGTGGGTCACGCTCCCCATCTTCTTCCTCTTCATTTAGTTTCAGTCGTAGTCTTTTGACTAAAACTCAGTTTAATCATCTTAATTTTTTTTTGTTTTAGTGTAATTTTTGTCGACTAAATACCACAGCATTTTAGCCGACTAGATTACAGTATAGATTTAGTCAACGAAAATGTAAGTGCTCTATATTCTAAATGTTTACTAAAGTTGCTGTGTCTAAGAAATCTGAATAAGTAGTTAACTATGAACATATAAAATATACACAGAAATCTTATTTGGAAAAAAAAATGTTTTCTTTAACATATTTAAATGAACTTTTCTTTCAATCAAAATAAATGTATTCTCGTAAATGAAATGTATTTTTGTTTAAGTTTTAGATAAATGTATAAATGTAGTTATAGTTTTCGTCCCTGAGCAGGAGTTTTTATATAGTTCTCGTTTCATTTTTGTCGTCAAGTGTTGTTGACGTAAACGATGACGAAAATCAATGAAATTGTCAATGAAATTAACACTATACGTTTCCTATATGTCTAGGTTTTTTTTTTGTTAGCGTTTCTGGTTCAATTACGTTAGTATTTTTTATACGTTTATTATATTTTTATGCGTTAATATATATTTAACAAAACTAACTTGTGACTCGTATCATTTTGATACCGTTTTACTTGAATAATAGACAACAAAAAAGTCAATTCAGTGGTCAGGACTTCATTTCCCAAGATCCTTTGCTCTCCAGTCAGACTCCGGACATGTGCGATAGTTTTCATCCCTGAGCGGGAGTTTTTATCTAGTTCTCGTTTCGTTTTCGTCAGGGTGTCGAGTGTCGTTGACGAAAACGATGACGAAAATATTTTGTCAATGAAATTAACACTACACGTCTCCTCAGGTTTTTTTTTTTGTTAACGTTTCTGGTTCAATTACGTTAATATCCTTTATCCCTTATATTTTTATACGTTAATACTTTATACGTTAATATATATTCAACAAAACTAACTTGTCACTCGTATCATTTTGATATCGTTTTACTTGAACAATAGATAACAAAAAGTCAATTCTAGTGGTCAGGACTTCAGTTCCCAAGATCCTCTGCGTAATACTTTTTTTTCCCAAGATCCTATACTTTTCGTCCCTGCGCGGGAGTTTTTATCTAGTTCTCGTTTCGTTTTTGTCATTGAGTGTCGTTGACGCAGACGATGGCGAAAATATTCCGTCGACGCTAGTAACGGTGGTTTGTCGTGTAGAGTAGCGTGTTCTATCCGTGTCCTCAGGTTCCCCCCGTGCTGCCGGCCGTGCTGGAGGAGGAGAAGCCCCTGAGGCGGCAGGGCTGGTATCACGGAGCCGTCCCGAGGCTGGAGGTGCAGGAGCTGCTGAAGAGCGACGGAGACTTCCTGGTGCGACAGAGCCAAGGCAAACAGGAGTATGTGCTGTCGGTGCACTGGGCGGGGCAGTGTCGCCACTTCCTCATTCAGAACGTGGACGTGAGTGTGTGTGTGTGTGTGTTTGTCGTTTCCATGGTGACGTGATATACAGCAGGTGTCAAACTTGAGGCCCGGGGGCCAGATGTGGCCCGCGAGAGCTTGAAAGCGTCTAAAATTCAATACCAAAAAATAAATTGAGAGCAATAATTAAAATTAAGATTAAATTAAGATTAGATTAAATTAAGATACTTAATGAATATTTGGACCAAAAACTACATTTCCCACAATGCCTTTCCACTACTGTAGCCGTGGCAGAGTTTCCACAGTTCCATGTTATTTTTTTGATCCTTCATTAATGGAGTTATGTGTGTTTTCATAAGCAGACAAAATGTAAACGTATTTATGTTAGAGCAACAAGCAAACTTAGATTATCTATTCAACTGCAACTGTCACTTGAATAGGTTAGAATAAAAAAAAAATAGTTATTTAACATTGAGGAGTAATGTAATGTAACATTTGATTACATTTAGTTACATGAGGACAAATATTATGCTGATGTGGCCCTCGGTGTAACGGTTCTTGAAATCCTTGAATAGGCTTGAATTTTAAACGAAGTGCTTGAGATTCTACAGTGTTGTCTGGATAAGTGCACGTCCTCGGGACCGGATCAGAACTTGGGCGGTTCTCCCGCTCCGTGTCTGGTGTCACGTGACTTTTGATTGACAGACTGTGAGAGTGAGACAGAGAGAGAGAGAGAGAGAGAGAGAGAGAGAGAGAGAGAGAGAGAGATTAATAAAGTGAGTGTGTAATAAACAGGTGGTGATCACTATGATCCAGGTCTGATTAAAAGTGCAGGAAGTGTGAAGCATCAGCAGCTTTATTGTTGCAGGGTTTCCCGCCTTTGTTACACTTTGTTACAGTAAAACACACTTTAAAAGTGGAGAAGAATGGCAGATGTCTAATTCCTTACTGTAAATAAAGTAAAAATACAAATTGGGCCTATATTGTTAGTAAGCTCTACTAAAATATGCGCATAGTGACTTTGCGTTGGTCTCGAACTAAGAAAAGCGCTATATAAATAAACTTGAACTTGAACATCGAGACACAATGAAGACACGCCCCTAGTCCACAAAACCCCTCCCCCATCACTCCACTTCCATTATTAGCCGAAATAAGAACATTAAATTAAACATTAAAATAATATTAAACACTTTATTTTCCCCAACACAAACATAAAACACTATTACAGCGTCTTATGAAGGTACAACTTTAGCGTAGAGTCCAGCATTGTAAGATCTACTTATATTAGTATATTATACTTATATTATCTACTTATATTATATAATTATATTCTATCATTAGACAAAATTATAGTCTAGTGTATTAATTTCTGCACGTCCTGATTTAGCATGTCGGCGTTTCAGACTTTGACTTTACTTTACTTACAATATTTGGCAGACGCTTTTATCCAAAGCGACTTTGGATAAAAGTTTAAATAAATAAAATTTGGACAAAATTTTATACAATGCGATCCAGACGGACTTTATGAAACATCTCTACACGCTGTCCAGCTCATTCGCTCATAACAGCATCGATGACCATTGCTGATGCTGATAAACACCACGTGTTTAGTGACAGCTGAGTTAAAGAGAGGCTGGTGGGCGTGCCTGTGGGCGTGGCCTCAACTCTAAACCGCGCTACGGCGGAATGATGTGCCATTTCCTTCGTTTCTTAAGGTTTCACTTAGTCAAACACTGGCGGTTTATAACAAAATGTTCTCATTCTTCCTCAAGTTGGCCCTAATAAAGTGTGTGTGTGTGTGTGTGTGTGTGTGTGTGTGTGTGTGTGTGTGTGCGCAGGGTGTGTATCGTCTGGACGGTGAAGGCTTCTCCTCGGTTCCTCTCCTGGTGCATTACCTGCTCAGCTCACATCAGACCGTCACCAAGAAGAGCGACATCAGACTCAAGAAAGCTGTTCTCAAGGTGTGTGTGTGTGTGTGTGTGTGTGTGTGTGTTTACAGGCTTTCTACGAGCGCTTGAAATCCGTGATAATGCTTGAATTTCAACAATGTGTTTTAAAGGCCTTGAAAAAGCCTGAATTTTAAATCAAGTGCTTGAAAATGTCATTGAGCTTGCAATTTCCTGTATTAGACGAGTCACGTGGATGACGACACCCACACTACTTCTTTACCTACTACAACTATAGGCTTTGTCCGTCATCAAAACT
This sequence comes from Paedocypris sp. Pulau Singkep, assembly GCA_017309775.1. Classification (NCBI taxonomy): domain Eukaryota; kingdom Metazoa; phylum Chordata; class Actinopteri; order Cypriniformes; genus Paedocypris; species Paedocypris sp. Pulau Singkep. Next base: position 1,082,158 of record MU204300.1, on the reverse strand, counting down.
ATTTAATTCACCAAAACGAAGCCCTTTGACTGTTCTTTCATTCGCGTTTTGAGATTTTAGTATTTAATTTAGTATTTACCATAAAGTGGTATTTGTTTGTATTTAAATATGCATTCAAAATAAAAAATACAGAGAGAGAGAGAGAGAGAGACGTGAGTTTGTAATAAACAGGTCGTGATCACTATGATCCAGGTCTGATTTTTGTGTGAAACAATTTTTTTATGTATGTAACTTGTGAGAAATGTAAGTTAAACCCCAGTGTTATAAGTGTGTGTGTGTGTGTGTGTGTGTGTGTGTGTGTGTGTGTGTGTGTGTGTGTGTGTGTGTGTGTGTGTGTGGTAGCGAATTGGATTCGATTCACCTTATATGCCTTATATCAACCCGTAATGCGTTTGTTTAAAAAAAAAACAACGGTAAAAAAAATAGCAATCCATCAATTGTTCACATAATCCAACATGTTTATTAATTATACGGTAGGCATTATTCATTGATTAATTTTCAAATAATTGTTTGTTTCTCAGGACAAGTGGGTGTTGGAACACGATGACGTGATCCTGGGTCAGAGCATTGGCCGGGTGAGGAACACTTACATCAAAGGGTTAATTCATTACAGTGTAACTATCGAATTATTGGTGTAAAAAATGTAGTTGTTTTTTTGAAAGTGCAGCCATTTCAGAAAATGTTCTCGTGGGTCTCTCAGGTCTTACCTGAAGTCTCTCGCTTCTTCTCTGTGTTTTCTAGTCGTCTACTGTCACACTCTTTTTTTTTTTTTGCTGTTTTTCTTGTCGTTCTGTCAATAATGTTCGCCGGTCAGTTTGACCCCGGGGACTTTTATTATGTATATAAGTGTCAGAAACCAAAAAGTTCCCCAAAACAGTGTGTGTGTGTGTGTGTGTGTGTGAGTGTATTATGTCTCATTGTTGCAAAGAAACAAATAGTATTTGATCTTTCTGACTCTTTTTAGCTTCTATTTTGTCTGAAGGGTCAAACTGATCTGAACATTATCTTTGTAACAGAAACATGTAGCGGACGTTACAAATTTTTCTTTTATGTGTAGACTACACTCACTTAGACAAACAGGAGAAGTTTCAAAGTAAAATAAATACTTAAGTATTTGTTATTTTTAAACCTTTAAAAAGTATCTTTGTAACACAAACATGTAGCTGAATCATATTTTTATATGATGATTACACCAAACAAGCCAAGCAGAGAAGATTCAAAGTGAAAAAAATACTTTCAAGTATCGGAAAGTCACCGAAAAAATACTTTCAAGTATTTTTAAAATATTTTTAAACTTTGAAAACTGGTCAATTTGACCCGAACATACTAGTGATGTGTCGTTTGCGAGCGATTTGTTCAAAAAGAACAAATCTTTTATATGACTCAGAATGAACGAATCTCCTCAGTGAACGATAGTATCGAGCAGCATTACAGATCAACAGCCAATCAGAGTAAGGCCCGCCTCCACGTGAAGCTTGGCTCAGAAATCCAAACGCGAACGAAAAACCTGAAGCGGGAAAAAAGTTTCAAACGAAAACGTGAAGATTGCGAGCGAAAAAAAAAAAAGAAGCAACCGTGATTGCAAGCGAGAAAGAATAAACTAAACGTGAAGAATTTTCGCTCGTTTCTTCGAAATTTACGTTGGATACTTTCCTCACTAAACTGACTCCATAACTAAAGGGATGAGGCTTAAACGCAGACGTGTGCTTTATTTCTCCTGCGTTGGGATGGAGCAGGGCAACTTTGGCGAAGTGTTCAGCGGTCGTCTGCGCTCGGACAACACGGCGGTGGCGGTGAAGGCCTGCAGGGAGAACCTGGCCGTGGAGCACAAGAACAAGTTCCTGATGGAGGCCAGGTGAGCAATCAATAAAAAGTGATCATTCTTATAAAGATTTACATAGTGTGCTTTGAGACAGTTAAAACTCGGAACTTACATTAATTTATGATTGACCAAAGATAATACTTAGGATATAAAAACGTATAATTAGCGTTTAATAATGTTATTCTCATTCTTGAGACCATGTGAAGGCCGAAGGGAGACCTGTTACGTGTCACCATGCCAACGTCTTTCAATGTTCTGATATGATACCTCGCATTTCCGTCCTCCTACAAATCTCACATCCTGCCGATAATCACGCGATATATGACGTCATTTAGCGTATAAAAGATCCGCATTTCCTGACTGTTATTGAGTAATGCATTGAACGGCAAAATAAACACGTGTTAAACTTGTAGCGCTGTGTCGGCTCATGCATTACTCCTGGATCCAGCTTCTGAACAAGTACCTTCGACAGAGACCTGCACCGTCTCGGCCAAGATGAAACACCTGACTGATTTATAATTATTAAGCAGCCTCAAAGAAATATTACAATCTTTCACTTTTTGTCCCTAATTCGCATTGCGACTTTACATTGGTCTCGAACTAAGAAAATCGCTATAAAGGTAAACTTCTTCCACCGTTGCTGATTCCTCGTTAACAGGGATAACAACGGTAAATTCGTTCCAGCAATTTGGCAGCAAGGGTGACTGCAACCTTCCCGGTAAATTGCCGGCAAACTGCCCTGTGTGAACGCAGAACGAAGATTACCGGCATAAGCACGCGAAGTTCAAACAACGACTGCTCTGAGCCAATCAGAACAGTCTGACGAGGGTCGCAGGTGCAGCTGGTTAATGATGTCACCAAAAGTACCGGTGTTTTGAAAACGCTTGTGTGAATGGTGTTTTACCGGTTAAATGCCGGAATGGCAGTGCTTGTGTGAACAGTCATTACCGGTAATTTTCCTGCATTTTAACGGCATTGCTGTATGAAACGGTGCTAATTTTGACCAAAAAAAATTATTTAGTTTTAGTCATGGTCTTTTGACTAAAACTCAGTTTTGTTTTAGTCCTTTTTTAGTCATAATTTCTTTTTTGTTTTAGTTTAATTTTAGTCGACTAAATACCGCAACATTTCAGTCGACTAGATTACAGTATAGATTTGGTCAACGAAAATATAGGTGCTACATATTCTAAATGTTCACTAAAGTTGCTATGACCAAGAAATCTGAATACGTCGTTAACTATGAACATATAAAATATACACAAAGGTCTTACTAGTGTGGGAAAAAAAAAACATTTCTTTTTCTTGAACTCATTTTTATGAACTGTTCTTTCAATCCAATCCAATCCTCCAGGATCCTGAAGCAGTACGACCACCCCAACGTCGTGAAGCTGATCGGTGTGTGCACGCAGGAGCAGCCCATATACATCATCATGGAGCTGGTGCAGGGTACGTCCTCATCCAGGCTTATATCACCGGTCTCAAACTCAAGGCCAGATGTGCCACACGAGAGCTTAGAAGTCTTGTCTCAAAATCAGATACTAATAGCTTGGCTGCTGTCAATATGAAATATGATAAATGAATGAAATGGACACTAAAGAAAATTGACATTTTTATAAAGCACTGTACAATAATCTATACTAATTTAATATTGTTGTGGGACAGTGTGAGAAACACCTTTCAAATTCAGAATAGTGTTGTAAATATTATCATTAGATTAGTGAATAATAAAACACAATAGATGACTAATAGCTTTTAATGTTTGTTGCACAGACCACAACTGGCCGACAAATAAGTCCAAATATAAATTTGAAAAACAAAAATAAATGAACACAATTAACAAAAGTGTTCTGCTCTCAATATAATTCTTAACAATGTACCAAAATTAAACAACAATTGTATTCCCATCACTGGTTGTCATAGATGTGTGATATTGTATCGTGATGTTTTTTTAAACGACTGGTTTTTCTTCTCAGGAGGAGATTTTCTCACCTTTCTACGCACCCAGGGTCACAACTTGAAGACGAAGATGCTGAGCCGCATGGCGGAGAACGTGGCGTCGGGCATGGAGTACCTGGAGATCCAGAAGTGCATCCATCGGTGCGTAATGCCAGTAAATTGTCGGTCGTGTGTGAACAGACAAATCCCGGTAAATTTGTTCCGTCAATTCGCCGGCGTGGGCAGCTGTAACAATCCCGGTAAATTTCCGGCAAACTGCTCTGTGTGAACACGGAATTAAGATTACCGGAATAAGCACGCAGAAGTTTCGTACAAGCTGAGGTAAACGACTGCTCCGAGCCAATCAGAACGAGGGTCACAAGTGCGCTCACAGGTGCAGCCGTTCAAAAGGTGTTGCCGAGTGATGAAAAAGCTTGTGTGAGTGGCGTTTTACCGGTGGAATGGCGGAATGGTTGTAGCACGCCCCCCAGTGGATGGTCAAGATTGCACAGATGGCTTTTCTTCGTTTATTTAAAAACAAAAATGAACCACCGTAAGAGCTCAAATAAACGGAAATACGGCATTTAAATAACAAAAACCAATACAAAATTAACACACACACAACCACAAATTATATCTACTAACCTTCATAACATTTTCCAAACTTTTCATTTACCATGCGTTCGTTTTCCTTTTTTTTTTTTTCACTCCGTTCCTTTCTCCTTCAGGCAGCACAACATAACGTGCGTGACGTGGCTTTTTCCAAAATAAAAGTTCCACAGAACAAACCGCTATTGTTTCAAAATAAATGAACAACAAAAATGCACAAAATCAACCGAGAAGGAAACATTTGCAGAAAATGATCAAACAGCGAAATTACGCCATCTACAGTCGCTCCTGCATTTTACCGATTATTGCATGGAGCAATGCCTGATGGGAAGGTTTCTGAATAGTGAAACGCTCGGGTTTTTCCGAGATGGCGAAGCGTGAAGCTCTCTGAAGGTCTGCCGTGTTCCTGCCGCAGAGATCTGGCCGCTCGGAACTGTCTGGTGGGCGAGGAGAGCGTGGTGAAGATCAGCGACTTCGGGATGTCCCGCCAGGAGCAGGACGGCGTTTACTCGTCCGCGGCAGGACTGAAGCAGATCCCGGTCAAGTGGACGGCACCGGAGGCGCTCAACTACGGTAGGACCGTCTTTACCTCACGTGCCTTAAAAAACCTAACAAGCTTACGTAGCCTCTCGAGTCCCGATGTCCTCGTGTGTGTACGGACCGCCACCCGCTGCGTTAACCCCTGACGTGCTGGAACGGATCGGACATTTTGTCGTGGTCTTAGAGCCACGCCCTCTAGTGCCGTCTGCTTTTACAGTTATAGTCAAGTCAAGTCGGTTTTTATTGTCATTCTGCTCCGTGCGTAAACAATTAGTAGAAACACGCTGCTACACTCATATTCCCGCTACAGTGAACCCTGGTTTATCGCGGTAGATGCGTTCCAAGCCCGACCGCGACTGGTGAAAATCCGCGAAGTAGAGGCACAACATTTACGTATTTATTTAACTTTTAAAACGCTTTTTTTTCACGTAGTATTCTTTATTAAAGTAATGTTAACAAACATCTCAGTACAAAAATCACAGGAACAGATGTTGAGTAATAACACAGTAAGTGCACAACATAAAAATACAGAAAGATTGTTAAGCAGCATGTGCCAAAAATCTGAACGGAACGAACGTCAAGCAGTAAAACAGTAAGTGTTTTATTGTTTCATGCACCACGTAAAAAACGAAAAATTGTTTTGCTACGCACGTATTATAAAGTTGCACAGTATTTTCGGTCTCTTCAGGCGGAGGTGTCGTCTCCTTCTTCCAACACCACTTCTTCCTGGGACACGTCTTCATTTTCTTCTGAAAAACATTGTTATTGGACATTTTTAAAACAACGTAATTTCAGAGCTCGGGTCTCTAAAGTTGAAACTTTAAAAAAGGGAGTGTCTACACTCTTTTCAATCGAGTTAAACTTGATTAAATTTAAGTGAAGAATAATGAGTGAAGAATCATAATCGGCTTTATACATAAAACATGAAAAAATAACAAAGAAAATTAACACACAAACAATTATGTATATGTGGTATGACTTATTTTTCCAAAATACAAGAAAAGTGCAAAAAAAGAAAAAAAAAAGAAATAAGGGATGAAAGAAATAAAAAAAAAAGCATTTAATGACCGAAGAAAAGTATAAAGGAAAACAAGTATGAAGGAATAGAAAAGTAGAAAAAAAAAGAATAATCTGGCACGGTGATGTGTGTCTGAACGCTGCCCCCTGGTGGCCGAGCAGGGCGCTACACCACCGAGAGTGACGTGTGGAGCTTCGGCGTTCTCCTGTGGGAAACCTTCTCCAGAGGAGTGACGCCGTACACCACACCACGCAACCTCAACAACCAGCAGACCAGAGACGAGGTGGAGGGAGGTAAACACACACACACACACACACAC
>MU204300.1:1062484-1075815 GCA_017309775.1 Paedocypris sp. Pulau Singkep | reverse complement strand
ATATATATATATATATATATATATATATATATATATATATATATATATATATATATATATATATATATATAAAAAGCGGATGGCAAAAAAAGAAGTTAGTGAAAAACATTATGAGAGAAAGCAGGGGCAAAAAAAGAAGTGAAGAATAATGAGTGAAGAATCTATTCTGTAGAAATATTCGTATTTTCTACTGATTTGCTTAAACTTGAAATCTTATTTTTTTGTTTTTTTTTTATCAGTTTTCTCACACGGAATGTTACAGTGTGACTGTCACGATGCATGTATCATTGCAACACTTCAATGCTTATTTTCGCATTTTCGATGAATAATTGTAAATAATTGTTTACAATTGCAAAGTAAATGATTGTGCATTTTCTCTCGTGCTTTTTTACTACGTTTTAAAAAGTAAAAAAAAAGAAAAAATAATGAAACCGACTGCTCAAATAAATATAAACTGAACAATAAGTCATAAAGCCGTCCAACAGTAATCATCAATTATCACTAAATTATTGATTAAAAAATATCACTAAAAATGAAAACTCTGTCAATTTAAAGATGATGAAGAAGATGGAAATCTAAAAAATAATCTGTGTGTTTTTTCCGCCTGGCCTTCACGTGTTCTTCACGTGTTCTTCACGTGGTCTCGGGTTCTAAAGCATTCCTGGTGCTGGTGTGTTATCAGTTATATAAGAGCGCCACCATTCCTCCGTATCGCCTGATCTGATGTCAATCGCTCCGTTATATCAGGACTTTTCTCATCAGGTGTTTGTGTGTTTGTGTGTTTGTCGACTCATAAACATGTTTGCCTTCAATCATCACAGCAGGTTGTTCTTGCCTAATAATTCAAAATTACTATCAACTGTAATAAGCATTTCATATCTACGGTATATATGATCAATAAGCATTACATGTCAGTTGTATCTTCTATGTTCCTCAATTTTAAGTCACTTTAGTTCATGTATTAATATACACGTTTAAAAGTAATACATTATTTATACATTTAAAAACTGCATGTCTATATATGTGTGTGTATATGCATGTATATATATAATATATATATATTTTATTATACATGCCAGTAGTTTTCATTTAGCAGGAGTTTTATCTAGAAAATCACGTGTATAAAAGCTGATGAAAGCAGTTCCACGTGCTCGCTTAGTGTCAAATCAAACCTAGCGTTTCTTATATATATATACATTTAATCAATGAAAAATACATTGATTAAATGTATTGATTTCTGATTCTGATTTCTGAAAGGATTTTAAAAGAATAACTACAAGGCAAAATAGAGTACCGTATTTACGCGAATATAAGCACCCCACTGATTTTTCAGACATACATGTTTTTTTTGTTTCTGGCTAAATTACGTTAATTTTCTTTTTAAAATGCTATCTTTCCTTAATTTAACACACCCAACTTGTGACTCCTATCATTTCCATGTCGTTCTACTTAAAAATAATAAAACGATAATCATTTTTAGCGATTGAAACTACACCTCCCATCATGCTTTGCTCTAGTAAAGCTGACTGAGCTGGATTTTGTCAGAATGTTTTCAGAACATTTTCTCATGTTTCCAGCAAGTTGTAAACATTTAATAAAAGTCAGATTTTTCTAATGTAAATCTGGTTAATCTGTTATGAAGTGTTATTTCGTTATAACACATTTTAAAAAGCAGAACCCTAAACACTAAATGTACGTGACATAATTGTACTAGTATATTTATAACGTTATTTTTTTAAACTGTCAGTCTATGGAATCAGATGCCAAAAATATCAAACTGAACTTTCTAAGAAACAAACAAAAATCGTCACGTAACTTTTTTTCCACTTCAGATTTTTTTCGTCCATTTCTTTTTCTTTTTTTTTTTCCGTTTGGAACTCTGGCACAGGACTGACTCTGATTGGCTGGTGAGAATGTGATTGACAGCCGCTTGACCAGAAAGCCCGGTCCGGCCCCTTTGTCAAATGTTAGAACGCAATGTGGCCCGCCAATCAAAAAGTTTGCACACCCCTGATCTAGTCAGACCGGGCCGTCCTGGGACTGTTGTTCTGGTGTGATGCTGCTGGGAGGAGTGATGTACGAGCATCTCTGCCTCTGCGTGCTTCTCATCAGCCTCGGGGACGGAGAACAAACGCAGCGACATGACAGCCGCTCCGAGCTCCACATGCCTTCTCCTGACGCCTCACAAACACCTCGAAGCCCAGAGAACATCGGTAAAATCTCGCAGAATGCACATTACGTGAGCGCCAAACGTAATGAACACACAACAGGCTGGATTGTGCTTCTCAGTGTTTGCGTTTGGCTCAGATGTGGCGTTCGTGGTCTTTCCGAGGCTCAACTGAACTTCCTCGGTCAGGACAGAAGGAGATCGATTTGAATAAGTTATCACGAAAATTGTTTAGTCGAAATCACGAGAAGTGTGTTTGCAGAGTAGTTTCGTGTTTCAGCGCCCCCTGTCGGCACTAAAGGCTCCTGCGCTGCCTTAAATAAAGTGCTTTAAACCTTCATAAGAACAGATAAAGGAGAAAAGTGAAGAAAAGATAAAAAAAGAAAAGATAAAGAAAGAAAATGATTTTTTCGAGTTAATAAAAACGTATTCATTACATCACTTTTAAAAAAAATATATATATATATATATATATATACATTTATTTTTACTTCCTTTTACATCTCGACTCAAAAGTTTTAACTTTTATACAGCTAAAAAAATTCTGAACGTATCACAACAATTGAACAGTTTTAACGGCTCATATTCTTTATAAGTTTCCGAACACATCAGACACTCTGGTTTAGTCTCAGTGCCTTATATGAATAGAAATTAATCTGTCCATTACGATGATAAACTATTTTCGCTCTCCACTTTTCTCTCCTTGACCAGTGACATTTTTATATTTATCTCTTCATTTTACTGTCTCACTCGTCCCAACTTTTGCCTCCATCGTCTGTCTCTCCTCTGTATGGAATCAGATTAGTGCCAAAAATATCAAACGTACATTTCTCAGAAACTATTGAAAATGCTTCACATTTACGTTTGTTTTTTATTTTTCTGCTTGCAACTACGTTTGTTTGTTTTTCCATCCAATCACAGTCAGGGCCACAAATCCAAACGGAAAAAAAAAAAGAACGGAAAATCCGAAGCGAAAAAAAACATGTATCAAACGAAAATGTGAAAATTGCACAAAAATAAAAAAAACAACCGTAATTGCAAGTGAAAAATGAAAAAACAAACGTAAACGTGAAGCATTTTCGTTCGATTATCAGAACTTTACGTTTGATAGGTGGATTTAAGGTGGACCGCTGGATTTTAAATCTAAACGGTCGGTCCGCCAGTTAGTGACCTCTGGTCCAAGCATGGCATATAACTATATCCATATGGTCTTTGTTGTTGTTTACACCCGAAGTCGTACAAATCGACCTCCATGTAAACGTGTGAGTCGCTCACGAGCTGGTGAAAATCCGTCAGTCGTGTTTCGCGTGGCTGACACACATTTGAAGATGAATGAGCCAGCATGAGGAATATAACTCTGTCCACGCGACAATTCTGATCTCTATCAGACGCATGCGGGACGCAAACACGGAAGTTCAGCCGCCAGTCAACGCTCAAAACGGTAAAAAGCGCCCTACAAATACTCATACTATTATTATTTTATTATTATTATTACAACAACGTGTGCGAATAGTGAGATTTAGTTGCTAATTCTGGCAAGTTCTACACACCCGGAGCAGTGGTCCGTCTAAAGCAGAGGGGTAAAATACTTGAGTACATTTTTGGGAATTTTTCTACATTTTGTAAATATACAGTATGTATACATATGTGTAATACAACTGATTCTTTAAAAAAAAAAAAAAAAAGTACGGCCAACGCGTAAAGAAACTGAAAGAAATTCTTCAGACATTGAAACACTGACATTAACGCTTTTAACGAAGACGTCACCTTTTCTACTTTTGATTGGGTGATACACGATGTCATCATTAGTTTGATTGGTCTTTGTAACTGTCTGTGAGGAGGGCGGGGCTTAGAGAGAGAGAGAGAGAGAGAGACCATTCAAATGACTGATGCTTCTCCAGGTTAAACTGTTTCAGAGCTTGTTTGTTCGCTCAGACACAAAGGTTAATTTATTAATTTATTAACGCATATGCGTTTGTGTCTGAGATGCAAAAAATAAAAATATTAAAATTATAAATCTATAGACACTAGAAGGATGTTTGAAGTTATCTTATCTTCTCTTGTAAACCAGAACGTGAACCTTCCGAGCTGAAGACCACTGCACTTTCCCATCACTGGTGAAGTGTTTTTACTGGGGCTGACAGTGATGGATGTGATTCATTTAGCTGGATGCCGGTGTGACATGTGGAGTTGAGGATGACGCGTGATGTAAAAGTGTGGCATTCCTGGCTGAAGGGGCCGCGGCGAGAAGTGTAGGATTCCTGGTTGGTGAGACGGGTTGACGAGCGCTACGGGCTAAAACTCGAGCCTCTCGCTGCCCTTATTAATGCCGCTCTGAAAACGCCTTCCTCGTGATGTTCTCGCCAGCGCATGACGACAAGTGTGTGTGTGTGTGTGTGCTCAACGCTTTTATAGTGTGTGTGTGTGTTGCTCAAGGACAACTCAGTGGTGGATCCTGTTGGTCCGGGACTTGAACTTAACTTTACTTTACTCCACTCTACTGTACTCTGTTCTGCTCTACTTTACTCTACTTTACTCAGTTCCACTCTACTCTACTTCATTTTTTTCAGTTCTACTCCACTCAGTTCTACTCTACTTCACTTTACTCAACTCAGTTCTACTCCACTCAGTTCTACTCTACAACTGAGTAGAGTACAACTGAGTAGAGTACAGTACTCTACTCAGTTCTACTCTACTGTACTCTACTCAGTTGTACTCCACTCAGTTCTACTCTACTCTACTTCACTTTACTCTACTCAGTTCTACTCCACTCAGTTCTACTCTACAACTGAGTAGAGTACAACTGAGTAGAGTACAGTACTCTACTCAGTTCTACTCTTCTGTACTCTACTCAGTTCTACTCTACTGTACTCTACTCAGTTGTACTCCACTCAGTTCTACTCTACTCTACTTCACTTTACTCTACTCAGTTCTACTCCACTCGGTTTTACTGTACTTAGTTCTACTCTACTCAGTTCTACTCCACTCAGTTCTACTCTACTCTACTCTCCTCGGTACTACTCTACTCAGTTCTACTCTAATCTACTGTACTCTATTCTACTTCACTTTACTCTACTCTGGTCTACTCTACTCTGCTTCACTTTACTCTGTTCTACTCTACTCTACTCAGTTCTACTCCGCTCAGTTTAACTCTACTCTCCTCAGTTCTACTCTACTCTACTCAGTTCTTTAATAATAATGCTTTCAGTTTTTAATTTGAATGGCGCTTTACAAGTCACTTTCTCAAAGCACATCTTACAATGAGGAACACCATGCACACCATCCTTTGCCCAGAGAAATAGCAAATTCTATATTGGTGAAATTCTACTCTACTCTGTTCCACTCTACTGTACTCTACTTTACTTTAATTTAATTTACAGTCACCAGACCTTTTAATCCAAAGTGAGGAGTGCAAAACGTTTGCAAAAGATTCAGTCCCTAGTTGCCACATTTGCAATACCATATTTCATATTTTGCGAATATAAGCACCCCCCCCCTCTGCTTTTTCAGGCACAAAATAAAAAAAAAACGTTATTTTTTTACATTTCTGGATAAATGACGTTTATTTTCTCCTTAAAATACTATTTTACCTTTTAAATTTTAAAACCTAACTTTTCAATGTCGTTTTACTTTTAAAAAAATAATTTAAAAATTATCTATTCTAGCAATCGGAACTACACCTCCCATAATCCTTCGCTGCTCCCATGAGCTTTTGCACGGCAGACTAAAAGCTGACTGAGCTGGTTTTTGTTAGACGTAATCATCAGAACAGTATTGTTTTTCTCTGTGCAGCAGACAAAGCGATTGGTTTGTGTTTGACTTTTTCATTTGATTTGAGTTGGTGGTCTTTGTTTTGAACCGTTTTCCTTTTGCTCCGAAGCTTTTAGCTAATTTCAGGTGCTAGCAGTTAGCATTAGCATGAGCGCAAATAATTGTACTTCTTACAGTGTTATTTTGTCCCTGTTAAGTGTCGCAGCAAGACTAAAGTTTTTTTTTTATTCCACTTATTGAGCCAATAAATACTTCTATGTACGTCTGCCTCCGGAACCATTATTTAAAGACACACACGTGAACCGCTGCATAAAGATTGATCATGATTCTGTTTATTTGTGGTTGCGCCTCACTTGAAATGTGGAAAAATTTGCGTTTATATTTACATGCATATTTGAAGTCGGCGTTTATAAGCACCAGGCTAAAATAGGCCAGAGGGTCGATGCAGGATGGCAGAATCATTAATGGTCTAGTCAAAATGTAAAAAGAAATTATAATAAAAAGGCACTTGCAGAATAAAATAGATGTGAAATGTACTGTACTTGCTGAGTGCAAACATGAATGTCCCAATAAAGTTGAACGGTGAAAGTTAAACGTCCCGATGTAGATAAAATAATCAGGTTCCTATGATTAGCAGAATCAAGGTTCTGTGGAACCATCTTCACCAAATCAAATCCCATTTACGTTAATGTCAAATTCAAATTAATTTAAATCAAATTCATTTACGTGTATCACTTCCAATGACACGGACCAGTAGAACGCATGAACCGAACTCTCTTACGCCAAAACTCGTGCGAGGAACCTTCTCAACCCCGAGAACAACCCGTCTCTTCCACTTCGGGCTCCTCTCGTGTTCTTCGTCATTCTTCATCGTGTCACATGCTCGGGCCACGCGTCTGGTGGCATCACTATCTCAGCATCTCCGCTGGCTGTGGTGAGATAAAGAGCTGCTGAAAGCTCAAATCTGCTCGCCCATGCAACATTCCATCTCGGCTTGATGACTATCACGCCAAGCCTCGCTTCTCTTGTTCAGGGCGTGTGGCCTTGGGCTGGGTTTGATGAAGACACCTCGGGCCATTTGTCATGTCACCAGAGTCGTTTATTATCATTCGTGGTTTATAAAGCGGCGTTTGGCGTGGTATCTCCGCTGATATGAACCTTCTCCGTCTCGATAAATCTGGTGAAGTAGGGCAGAACACCAGTCGAGATCTTTGCTGCCGGCGTTTTCAAACCGCAGTCACTTCCTCATACGCGCGCCGATTGCGGAGGCGTGTGGCGTTATGTTTTTTAATTGGAAAATGTTAAATAAAATGATTTTCACTTCATCGGTAAAAGCTCGTTGAGTTGATGGGTGACTGCTGTGGATGTAGTTTTTCTTTGAGTCCCAGATGGGAATCAAGCTTTCTCTGTCTTTCTCTCTCTCTCTCTCTCTCTCTCTCTCTGTCTGTCTGTCTGTCTCCCTGTCTCTCCTCTCTATATCTCTCTAATTTAATCTCTCTCTTTCTCTCTATCTGTCTGTCTCTCTCTCTGTCTCTCCTCTCCCCTCTATATCTCTCTCATCTCCATCTCTCTCTCTTTCAGACCCCCCCTTTTCCCCATCGCTCTCTTCTCTCCCCTCTATCTCCATCTCTCTCTGTTTCTCTCTCTCCCTCTCACTATCTCTTTCTTCTCTCCCCTCTATCTCTCTATCCCGCCCTTTCTCTCTCTTTTTTCTCTTTTTCTTTAATCTATCTCTTCTCTTCTCTCTCCTCTATCTCTCTTTCTTTTCTCCCCTCCACCTCCCTCTCTCTCTCCCTCCCTTCCTCTCTCTCGCTTTTTCTTTTTTCTTCTCCCCCATTCTCTCAAGTCTCTTCTCTTTTTTGTCGTTCCCTCTCATCACTCTGTTTTCTCGTTTTATCTCCTCTCTCTCTAGAAAAATATTTATCATCTTTCTTTCTCTTCTTATCTCACTCTACTCTTCTTCTTTCTTTCTCGCTCTCTTCTCTTCTCCCTCTTCTCTCTTTTTCTCCATTTTCTATCCTCTCTGTCTTTTTTCTCTGTCTATTTTTTTTCTTCTCTTCTTTTCTTTTCTCTTCTCGTCTCTTCTCTTTTCTTTTCTCTCCTTTCTCTCTAAAACAATCTATTTTCTATCCTCTTCTCTCTCTCTACCCTGTTTTTCTTTAGCCTCACCCTCTCTTTCTCTCTCCTCACACACACACACACACGTTTTTGAGGTCGTGTTCAGTGAGCAGGCCGAAGGCGACAATGGCCAGGAAAAGCAAAACTCCCTGTTGTGAAAAAACCGAACGGAAGCGAATCACCGTTCAGCCGAGTTGCACGAAATTGCAATTTGTCTTGAATCAAATCATCCGTCAAAATGTCGACGGCGAGCTGAAAATGCATTCCAGCGCTCTTTTATCTGCGTGGGGATCTGCATTGAAAGCTTGACCTGACTCGGATTGACGGAATCATGTGATATTCTTGTGGAATGCGCTGGTGACAGATTGCGGCGCAGGCACGGTCATGTGACGGCTGTTATCCTCGGAATGCCGAGGCGATAGAGATCGCAGTGCCATGCTCATCGTCACATGTTTGCTACCCGCTTGTGTTTTTTTTTCAGGAGACACGCCTCCTGTGCCACATCCACATGTTCTATATATGTGCCCCCCCCCCCGTTTGCTGTTATATAACGCGCCCACACACAAACAAACATGCACATGTACAGTATATATATATACGGTCCAGTGCTAAACAACAAACCCATGACATTTACAACATGATTTAGCGAAAATGTATCACCACATCCTAGTTAGATGTCTAAAACAAAGCAGTGTTGATATTTTTTACGCTCTGTTTTTAAAAGCCCATTTGAAATACTTAAATAAACAATCACTAAAAATCGGACTAGACAATGACTTTTTTTGAGAGGCAGAGCTAATTATTTTGTCCTCAACTGTGTGTGTATAGAGAGAGAGAGAGAGAATTGAAATTTTCTAGAGAGAGAAAAAAAGAAAGAGACAAAAAAATAGAGAGAAAGAAGAGATTTTTCTAGAGAGAGGGGAGAGAAAGAGAGAAAAGAGACAGAGGGGAGAGAAAAGATAACAAAAACAGTAGATAGAAAGAAGAAAAATATTTTTCTACAGAGAGAGGAGAGAAAACAAAAGAAAGAGGAAAAGATGGAAAAGGAGAGAAAAGAGAGCTGTGAGAAAGAGATTCATTTTTTTGCTCTGTTTAAAAGCATTTTAGAATCACTTTAATTAACAATAAATAAACAAGAATAAACGATGACTCTTTTGATGGAGGGTAATATATGTGTGTGTGTGTATATAATATTTTGTCCTCAACTGTGTGTGTGTGTGTGTGTGTGTATACATAGAGAGAGAGAGAGTGTGTAAAACTTGTTCATTCTCTCACACACATGTATTTACATTAAAATGTAATTGCTTGATTGTGCACACACACACACACTGGAGGTTGACTAGGTCTTGTAAAATGTTTTAAACAATTACAGAACAGTTTAGTTTAAAAGGAGAATTTATTGTATGAATACTTTTATATGTAGTTTTTCTAATTCAGCACGTATTTGCGTATTTTTTTTTTGCTCTTATGTTGTATATAATTTATGTTATATACAACATAAAAAAATGCGCGAATGTAGTATCGTGATTCATCCTTTTTCGAAAAAGTCTGGAAACTTCATATGAAGATCTATGCGTTTAATTTCTCCCTTTGATGTTTCGCAATCGTTTAGCGTAAACGCGTTTCATAAAAGCGGCATTTTAACGCGCAGTTGTTTTCCCGCTTTTCGCATCATGTTGCAACGTGTTACATAAGTCGAGCGCCTCCACATCACAAGCGGCGATACAATCAGGTATGTTCCCAGTGTCAATCACTCCATTATATAAACTCAAATAACTGCGTTACTCAAGGAAGCGCCGCGGTGTTTATCACTTCTGGAACCAATTATAAAATCCTGTGGTTTTCTATTGATCCTTCAGATTGTTCGTCACTGGCGTTTGAATCGTATTTGCATTTTAATCGTCGTGACTCGCGCAATGATTCAATGATGCTACAATTGTCAATCTAAATCCAATATGTAACAATTGTCATAACAATTTATGCTAATTTATGCATGTTTATTTACTTGTTTATTTTCCACAGATGTTATCGTTGCGTCTGACGTAAATTCTTCCAGCGCTTTGGGGAAATAGTTTATTTCAGTGTAGTCTGTTTTGTTTGCTCGCGTGTTGTGTTAATTATGTTTATTAATTCTGTTAATTAATAATTAGGTATGTATACATTTATTTAGTCTCTACAATATTTGTTGTTCTAACTTGGATAATTTCTGGAGCTGCTTTTAAAATTGTACTTCTACTAACGTTATATACAATATAAATAATTTTTTTTAAATGATTAATAAAAGAGGTGTGGGGAAAAATATATACAGTATATATATAATATATTTGCTCTCTTTTCTCATTTTGTCTTTTCCCTCCCTCTAGGAAAAGCTCTATCTAATATCTCTCTGCTTTTTTTCTTTCTCTTCTATCACCTCTCTTTCTGTCTCTCTCTCTCTCTTTCTATGTCTCTCTCTCTCCCTTTTTTCGTCTTTCTCTTTCTCTCTTTCTGTCTCTTCTCTCCCGTCTCCTTTCTCTCTCTTTTTTCTCTCATCTCTCTTTTTTTCTACATCATCCATCCTCTAGTCTTTTTCTCTCTTTTACTCTGTCTCTTTTCTTTCTTTTGTTTTTTCTCTCTCTCCTTTTTGCTTTCTCTCTCTGCTCTCCTTTCTCTCTTTCTCTTTTCCTTCCCCTCTCTCTCTCTCTAGAAAAACCTCTATCTTCTAGAAGGGGGGATATATTAATATATACAGTTTTTATCATACACTACTTCCACTATATATTCCGTCTAGTGACGCGACACGCAACTTCCCCACTGTGGGACAAATATAGACTCTTTCATTCATTCATTCACTCCTTCATTTCATTCAATATAACTGACAGTCAAATAAAAGGACGGAAGTTGATCTGAAACGCTCTGGTTTGTTTAGACGGCCAATAATCGCGACTCGTGAGACACACACACACACTCACACGCACTCACACACACACTCACTCACACGCACACACACACACTCACTCACACGCACACACACTCACTCACACGCACTCACACACACACTCACTCACACGCACTCACACACACACTCACTCACACACACACTCACTCACACGCACACACACAGTCACACTCACACACGCACACACACACACGCCTGCAGATGTGAGATTGACGAGACGTGCTCAGGTGAGCGTCAGGTGAGCTAGGCCACGCCCCCGCAGCCTCCCTCATAAAGGCGTGTGCGTCCCGAGGAGCGTCAGATCCACCATGAGCAGCTGCGCTGAGACCTGCCGAGGCTTCTGGTGCCGCGCCAAGAACCCGGACGTGCGGGTGAGTCTGCCCGCCGTCTGCTTCGTGTGGCAGACCGCCATGATCGTCCTCTTCGGACTCTTCGTGCGCTACGACGTGGAGGCCGACGCCCACTGGAGCGTCTACAAGCTGCAGAACAACATCACCAGCGACATCGAGAACGACTTCTACTACCGTTACCCTAGTGAGTATGTCAGCCGGTGGGGAAGTACTTGAGTAAATGGACTTTGTTACTTTACTCAAGTATTTTTCGGGCCTTTTCACTTCATTGCACATCTGAAATCGCGACCCCAAAAAAAAAAAAATCTGAGGTGTAAAGTACTTGAGTAAATGTACTTTGTTACTTTACTCAAGTATTTTTGGGCCTTTTCACTTCATTGCACATCTGAAATCGCGACAAAAAACAATCAGAGGTGTAAAGTACTTGAGTAAATGGACTTTGTTACTTTACTCAAGTATCTTTTCAGGCCTTTTCACTTCATTACGAAATTGCAACCCAAAATCAGAGGTGTAAAGTACATGAGTAAATGGACTTTGCAACTTTACTCAAGTATGTTTCTGGCCTTTTCACTTCATTTACACATCTGAAATTGCGACCCCCCCCCCCCCAAATCAGAGGTGTAAAGTACTTGAGTAAATGTACTTGGTTAATTTACTCAAGTATGCTTCTGGGCTTTTCACTTCATTACACATCTGAAAATCAGAGGTGTAAAGTACTTGAGTAAATGTACTTGGTTAATTTACTCAAGTATGCTTCTGGGCTTTTCACTTCATTACACATCTGAAAATCAGAGATGTAAAGTACTTAAATGGACTTTATTACTTTACTCAAGTATGTTTCTTGCTACTTTGTACTGAGTATCAAAAATATAAGCAACTTTTACTCTCTACTCCACTACATTTGTGATTGAGTAACTTGACTTTTCACTCCGCTACTTTTGAATCGACACTTACTGTTACTTTTATTTTGATTGTGCACGACAAACCATGATCGTTTTTTTCCGCGGTTCATTTCTTGGGCAAATGAGGCGATTTTCTCACCTGTAGACTGATGAAGATACTGGAAGCTAATTAGAGGCGTCAATGTTTTTCTTTTTCTTTTCTTTTGTTTGCGCATTTGAGTTTGATTGAGACTTTTTGTTCGTTCTTTATTTTGTTTTACCATTTTTGAAACCAGTGTTCAATCAGTGTTCAAGTGTTCAATTTTGTTTCCGTATTGGAAAATAAAACCCTCATGAGTAGAGTTTTTTTCACATTTGTTTGTATTTTTTAGCCAAAATTCAGTGCAAGTAAAATACTTGAGTTTTTTTTTTACCATCCGATACTTTGCTATTTTGACTCAAGTCTTTTTTACAGTGGTGGCTTTTTACTTGTATTGGAGTAGCTTATACAGTGCGTACCTGTACTTTTACTCAAGTATTGCTGTCGGGTATTCTTTACACCTGAGTAAACTCTCTTCTTTTTCTTTTCTTTGTTTTGCACATTTGAGTTTGATTGAGCGTTTTTGTTCGTTCTTTATTTTACCATTTTTGAAACCAGTAGGTGTTCAAATTTTTTTCCGTATTAGAAAATAAAACCTCATGAGTAGAGTTTTTCACATTTCTTAGTTTTTATTTTAGCCAAAATTTAGTATGAGTAAAATACTTGAGTTCTTTTAAAATGCGATACTTTGCTACTATAATAAAAAGTCTTTTTTTATAGTGGTGACTTTGTCCTTGTATTGGAGTAGCTTATACAGTGCCTACCTGTACTTTTACTCAAGTATTGCTGTGTGGTACTCTTTACACTGGGGTAAACTCACAGCGTGGCATCTCCTCTCAAGGCTTCCAGGACGTGCACGTGATGATCTTCGTGGGCTTCGGGTTCCTCATGACCTTCCTGAAGCGCTACAGCTTCGGCGGCGTGGGCTTCAACTTCCTGATCGCGGCCTTCGGTCTGCAGTGGGCTCTGCTGATGCAAGGCTGGTTCCACTCGCTGGACCCCACAG
>MU204300.1:1012837-1050523 GCA_017309775.1 Paedocypris sp. Pulau Singkep | reverse complement strand
ATACACGTCATACATGGTACAACATGCGATGGAATGTGTTTTCACAATCGTCCAGCATTTAAACATCGTGTGTGTGTGTGTGTGGGGGGGGTGTTAGGGTTAGGGGGGGGGGTGCGAGAGCGATACAATAAAAAGATATGAGATAATAACAATAAAATACAAAATAAATAGATAAGGATAAAAATATGATGGAAAAACCGGGAAAAAACTAAGAAGATGAAAAAAGATACTACAATAAAATGCAAAGAAGTGACTCCATGTAACAAGAGTACACGTTAGTATAACGAGTATAACATTTTTAATTGGCAAAAAACTTAAAATATATAAATAAATTTGATATGATATATCGATTAACAATAATTGCGATATTAAAATTGCATTGTAATAAATAATACATTGTTAACAGCATAAACATTATAAAGAAGAAGAAAATATAAGCACTTTTTGATATGGTGTGAGATTTGAACCTTTTGGATGCGAAACTCCCGCAAAAATCATGTTTGGGGAACTTTTAAAAATAGTTTTTTTTTTTTTTTTCCAATCTACATTTATAGAAATAAAAATAAATGTTTTATTTTTATTTTTTAAACACATAAAAAGGGTCAACTTTATTTGTAAAAGCACGACGAACATGTAATAAAACCAGAAGACTGACCAAAGTGCTTAACACTAAAATAAACTCCAGTCAGAATAAAATTAGCAAATATAAAGATATATATACAGTATGACTAAAATGCACATCTAAAACGACTAGCCAGCATACATTCTATGCAAATGAATAAGGCCCGACTCCCAACCGCAGGTCCACAAGTGCCCGGCCCCGCCCGGTTTAATTCGTTTATTCAGTGTTTTTTTTGTTATTTACTGGAAGCCTGTGAAAGTGAGTCGGATCTTTTACGTTCTTCTATCTGGAGTGGCCTGGAGAGAACCTCCGTCCTCGGCGTCACCAGTCCTCCAAACCCGCGGCTCGTTGTCATGCTAATCCTCATTATCCCGGAATCCTTCTTCTCCGGCCTGTCGGTTTTCTTCCATTTCTCCTTACGCGAGCTTTTTCCCATTGACGCATTCACGGCCTTCCAGCAGCGGGAGCATCACGCCTGGTTAAAACTCAATTAGGCCTTTTCACTGTGACATGAATCTATTTGGACGGGTCAGAAGGTCGTGTCTCGGAGAATATGGCCCACGGACAATAAATATAGTGAGAGTTTGAGAGGCAGCGCATCTTTGATTAGAGCGCGAGCGCGGCGGCCGAACAATGGAGTGGCGGCTCAAAACGACACGTTTTTCTAATTAAAAGATCCACCTGCATTAGGACGCTGTGAAAGGAAGTGGGCGGGTCCTGGCTGGACTCTGTCTGATTGGCCGCTGATTGAACACTCTTCGGTGAGATTCAAAGTCGTTAATTAAGCGTATAAATCTAAACTAAACACTTGACTAAGAATTTTTCTGTAATATTTAGATAATTTTATCACCAAGCAACTTGTTTAGTTTTACAGTCAAACGGGCTTTTAACTTTGTAGTTTATGATGCAAGCGTCTATCCATCCACACACACACACACACGCACGCACGCACAGAATCACAAGTCCAGCCTCTAACCACTAAACCAACACTAACCAGCCTCTAACTACTACACTACCACTAACCAGTAGGCCACCACTCTAACCACTAGACCACCGCTAACCAGTCTCTAACCACTAGACTACCACTAACCAGTCTCTAACCACTAGACTACCACTAACCAGTCTCTAACCTCTAGACCACCACTAACCAACATCTAAACACACTACTACCACTAACCAACTCCTAACCACTAACTAGTCTCTAACCACTAGACCACCACCTACCAGCCTCTAACCACGTGACCACCACTAATAAATCCCTAACCGCTAACTAGTCTCTAACCTCTAGACCACCACTAACCAGCCTCTTAACACACGACTACCACTAACCAACCATTAACCAGTCTCTAACCACTAGACCACCACTAACCAGTCTCTAACCACTAGACCACCACTATCCAGCTTTTAGCCACACGACTACTACTAACCCACCCCTAACCAATAGCCAGTCTGTAACCACTAGACCACTGCTAACCAGCCTCTAACCACGTGACTACCACTAACCAACCTCTAACCACTAACCAGCCTCTAACCACGTGACTACCACTAACCAACCTCTAACCACTAACCAGCCTCTAACCACGTGACTACCACTAACCAGTCTCTAACCACTAGACACCACTAACCTGCCTCTAACCACATGATCACCCCTAACCAATCCGTAACCGCTAACTAGTCTCTAACCACTAGACACCACTAACCTGTCTCTAACCACGTGACTACCACTAACCAACTGCTAACTAGTCTCTAACCACTAGACACCACTAACCAGTCTCTAACCACTATACCAACGCTAACCGACCCCTAACCACTAACCTGCCTCTAACCACTAAACCACCTCTAACCAGCCTCTAAACACACACACACTTGGTTAATTAAATCTCTTGATTGACTTTAGTCTCTTATCGTCTTGACCCGCTGTCTCGGGGAAATAGAGCGCCGCCTCCTCGCCGTGACATCACAGCGTGTCACATCTGCCGCGCTGAAGTCCAGCCTCGGCCTGTTGTGGCTCCGTCTCTTACGCCGCGTCAGCACTAGAGTTACCGCTAATGAGCAGGTGATTATTGCTGAGTCAGCGCTCTAATTGCTGGGAGTAAAGCGATTGGCTCCTTTGATGGACACGTCTGCTGAGTGACACGCTATTGTTGTTCTACCTGACAGACCAGACCTTACACGCCTTCTACTCCTTCCTTCTGCTCCGCCATCTGTTAGTAAAGACGGGAGATTAAGACGCTCCGTCGTGAGCAGATTGTGAGATTCTTGGAGCTTTTGTGTTGACGATGTGGAGAAGAACGTGGCGTCTTCTGTTTGTTCTCCCGGGGAAATGGGAGTCGTTCTGAAAAGTCCGACGGCGAATGTTTTTCCGACCCCCGTGTCGTGTTGCGTTGACGTGTCCGGTTATACGAGAAACAAATCTCTATATATGAACAGAATATTTCATTTATTTTAAAATTCGAATTGAATTGAATTGAATTGAATTGAGTTGAGTTGAGTTGAGTTGAGTTGAGTTGAGTTGAGTTGAGTTGAGTTGAGTTGAGTTGAGTTGAGTTGAATTGAATTGAATTGAATTGAATTGAATCATAATGAATTATAATGAATCATAATGAATCATAATGAATCATAATGAATCGAATTGAATCGAATTGATTGAATTGAATTGTTCCAATTCAATTTAAAATCATTTTTTCAACGGGTTTAATGTAGGGGTGTGCAAGCTACGGCCCGGGGGCCACATCCGACCCTTTAGATGTTTTAATCCTGCCCCCGAACTTGTAACAATTAAATGAAAGTCAGATGTTTTTATCTAAATCCTGTTAATCTGTTATGAAGGATTTTTATTATTTTTTAATGTAACACTTTTTAAAAAGCGGAACCATAAACACAACATGTACGTAAAAGAATTGTACTAGTGTATTTGAAAAAATGTTTTTAACATTGTCAGTCTGTGGAATCAAATGGCTAAAATATCAAACGTACATTTCTATGAAACAAACATAACTCTTCACGTTTGAGTTTGAACTTTTTTTTTCTCTTCAGATTTTTCTGTCTGTTTACATTTTTTTTCGTTTGGACTTCTGGCAGGACCTTGAAGCCCGGTCTGGCCCTTTGTCAAACGTTAGAACCCAATGTGGCACGCGAATCAAAAAGTTTGCACACCCCTGGTTTAAAGAGATCAAAATAAGGTTATCTGGTGAAAAATGCTTTACATTGTTTCCAGATTTATGCACACACACACACACACACACACACACTCACACACACACACTCAAACTGTATCTAGTCCATTATGAAGAACAGCATATACTGTATATGATTTCCGCAACATCTTATGCATCGAGTGCAAGTCATGAAATGCACGGCCTGCCCCCTTGTGTGTGCTGTCGTAAAAGTACATGAGTAAATTGACTTTGTTACTTGAGTATTTTTTGGCTGCTTTGAATATTAGCAACTTTTACTCTCTGCTTGACTACATTTGTGATTGAGTATCTGCACTCTTTACTCCACTACATTTGAATGGACACTTATCGTTACTCGTTACATTGTGATTTTCTAGCATTAATTTCTTGTCGGACGAGGTGATATCGCCATCTGCAGGATTCTGAAAGTACCGGATGCTCTTTATGAGCATGAATCAGCTGTTGCACTTTTTTGCCTCATTTGAGTTTGACTGGAACTAACTATTTGTTCTTTTTTAAGTCTATTTTGTTCTAGTACTTGTATTAGTACTTCTACTTAATTGATTATAGATAATAATGGAAGTACAAAACAGTACAAGTACAAAAGCGGCAAAAGCACAAAGTACAAAAACATTTACAAAATTTACAAAACTTCCTAAAGTGTACTCAAGTACTTAACACCTCTGCAGTGTGTGTTTCTGAAAAGCACTTTGGCATTCAACCTCAAGCTTTGGACCAGTTTGCCCCATCAGACCAGTTTGCCCCAGTTTGACCCCTTAAACGCCGTGAGAGATCTAAACCAAGCGAACAAACAGATTAGTCACGATCTTCCCCGTCAAGAGTGTCTGAGAGGGGGAGGAGCCGAGAGGAGCAGGGGGGGCGTGTCCGGTGGTTGCCAGGCAGGGCGTAAAGCAGCGGAGAAGATGTCGTGCTGTCTGGAGGCTTTGTTGTCTCCACTAGAACGTCTCTTTCTTTCTCCAGACGCTGAGTGACAGGCTGGTGGTGTTCCTCACGTGGTGGGAGCTTGTGCAGTGAATGTGGTGGAATGAAAGACGACAAGTCCATCCTCAATGGCCATTGATGTTCCAAATACCGTATTTACGCGAATATAAGGAACCCGTTTTTTTTAGAATTTTCAATGCTCAAAAACTCGCGAGGTGCTTATTTAATCGCCGATTTCAAATATGCGCGGTAATATAAGTCACCGTTTTTCCGTATTTCGAGTCAGAAACAATGACAAATAAAGGAAAACACGTCATATTATATAGAAACACGTCTATATAATGTTAAACAATGGTTCAAGTTCAAGTTTATTTATATAGCGCTTTTCTTAGTTTGAGAACATCGCAAAGTCGCTCTGCGAATTAGCCAAAAAATAGTCTTTGAAATGAAAATTGTCAATTATTTATCTGTGTTCAAAATTTTGGGAAAAAGAGTCAGTCAAAAAAAAGAAAAATGTCCATTGTCCATGAGTGTTCAGACTATACGCTATGACCAGAAGAGCAAGCTAGATCGCAACAGTGGCTAGGAAAACAAAACCTCTCAACAAAAATTGTTCCGTATGCAGACGTGCTACAGTAGAAGCTTTTATTAGCTCAATAACAGAAATAAAGAAACATTAGACACGCTGCGACACTTAACGGAGACTAAATAACACTGGAAGAAGTAAGATTACACTAAATACAGTCATTAATATTACAACAAACAGAAACTACAAACCACGAGCAGTTAGCTTAGCTTAGCGCTAACAAACGAGTCCATGTGTCATCGCAGAAAGAGTCAAAACAGTCGAAAATGAAGAACACGAGCAAGAAGTGAAAAATCCAAGGAACAGACACAATCAAAACGCTGGGTCTGATAAACAGGGGATAATAATCCTTCCTCTTCACACGACGTCAGATAAACAGAGAGCTTGAAACAATTGCTCTGAGCATGTGCGGAGTCTTACTGGAGAGCAAAGGATCTTGGGAAATGAAGTTCTGACCACTAGAATCGACTGTTTGTTATCTATTATTCAAGTGAAACAATATCAAAAAAAAATTTTTTTTTTGAATTTTCATTTTGTGCCTGAAAAATCACGTCGGTGCTTATATTCGCGTAAATACGGTATATGTGTGTCTTGGGAAGCTACGAGGCCGGCTCATATATCAGCGCATGCATATTCAAATCTCTGCATGAAGCTTTGGGAACTAAAGGAGGTTGTGAGGAACCAAACTGCTTTTCCCAGGACCGGCGGGCGTGGCGAGAGGAAACGCCCACCAGATCCGCTCCAGACAGACAGCAGACTGGAAGTGTCCGGAGGAGTCAGACAATGGCTGGAGGTTCAGTTCTGCTGCTCCATTGACTCGTGTGTTTTCCCTCCAATTTCCATCAGAGGACGCCATTCCCAGACGCCGGGGTCAAAGAGTCAGTCTGCGCCAACTAATCTGCCACTCGCCGGCCTAGACGCCATTTATTCCCAGTCTCCCATTGTGTCCATCCGTGGGAATCCTCCCAACCCGCTCTTTTACTCTCCAAACCATCCAAATAAATCAGTCGCTGCGTTCCAGTCTTTAGCTTCTGGAGCTGCTGGAAAAAAAACCCTCGTGGAGATTGTTTTTTGAGCATCTCCGCTTCAGAAGTTATTCGCCGAAGACTTCACAAGTTCACAAGCGTCTGATCACGAGCTCGGGGAAAGAGTGAAAAGCAGTTGCCAGAATGTTAATGTAAATTAACTTGGTTAAATTAGTTACATTTCTTTTGAGAAAGCAAGTCAAGTCAAACGCCAAAGAAACTGTATTTGTCCTCAAGGGGCAATTAACTCAACTCAACTCAACTGTAGTTATAAAGCTCTTTTTGACAGTTTTGGCTGTACAAACCATATAAAACGATACAAGATTAGTACAGTTCCGCAATAATACACATCAATAAAGCAAAACAGGATGGATGAATGGATGATGCACAAACTTGAGCACAACAGTCGAAGCAGCGATCATTTAAAAGCAGTGAGAGAGTGGAACTCTAGAGTCTTTTTTTTTCTTCACAGACATATTTATTTTCTGTATATGGAACACTTTATTGATGACATGGAAACAGAGAATGCCGTTGCACACCTTTATATTTTGCAAATGTTCTCTGTTTTCTCCTTTTTCTAAATTGTGCACCTGATAACTTTACAGATCCCCCCTTCCTCAGACTTAGTTTAGTGCGATCGGTGACTTCGTTTTAGTTTTTTAAACGTGAATTTCCTTGTGCGCCGCTCCTCCGCCTCCGTTTTCCACCTGTCTCACCTTTTTCTGTGCACGAGTGCTTTCGTAAACACAAACAGGGGCGCCGCAAATACGTAATAGAAAATTTGAAAAAAAGCGAACGCACAGATCTTTTTTTTTTTTTTTTCTCGTTTTTTTTTCTTTTTCACGTGACCTCTTACTTCCCAGTCTCTGTGTTTCTCAGTCTCTTTTTTCCCTCCATCTCTGAGTCGGAGCGTTTGAAAGGCTGTAATTAGGTGACACTGGGACGTCCCATTAGCGTGTAGTGCTGGTGATTACGCAGGTGGCGTGTTGCTATAAAGAGCGCGACCTGCACGGGACGTCCACTCGTCTCTCGCCTCTGATTACTGACCTTTGACCCCGAGCTGGCGGATGATTGGCAGCCGGGTCACTTCCTCTCATGCTCGCCCCGTGAAAAGGGATTACGCTTTTCTGCGCAGTTTAGAAAATCAAACGAAGATGCTTAAAGTTGTTAGGGCAGCGGTGTCAAACTCATTGTGGGCCACATACGGCCTAGTGAGATGTCAAGTAAAATTATTCCAGTCTCACTTATAGAAAAATTCTAAAAATCACACCTTTCTGTGATGGCCATAAATACATATTGCACACACAACTAACAACTTGCACACATCACTTCCATTACATCGTAAGAAACATTGCTCACACCATTTTTATTAAATTACTTTATTTCAGTTTAGTTCGATTCCAATTTGATTTATCCTTCTGATTTATTTGCAAGTTCTTATTAATTTAAGGACATTGTGTTGAGTATTAATTGTTCCAAGTATCTTTTGAAGTTAATTATTTGTATTGTAATGAAGTATTTTGAATTGTTGTTTTTTTTTTAAATGCTATTGTTTGGAATCTATTTGGAAATATAAATGTTGTTTGCATTTTTGTTTTTTCACCTGTAGGGAGGTAAAGTGGTTTTGCTTTGGGTTATGCAGGTTGCTTATTTTGCCCTTTTGTCTTAGTTTTTCCAACTAGTTGTTTTGGTTGGTTGTTTGTTTTGATTAGTTAATTATGTTCAAACATATATTTTTGTGTACTTTGGTGTCCTCGTGCCTGATCACCTGGCTATCTGACACTTTCCTTTGTTTTGGTGTAAAGAAGCAGTAGAACGTTAGGAACATATTGACATTTAATGAACTGTCCTTCTACAAAACATCCCATGAATTACCTCATATTTAAAATTATTGAAATATATTAGAAATGTCTCGTTAAATAAAACTAGTTTTCTTTGAATATTCTACACTCTTTATCTACTTTTCTTCATTCGGATAACAACATTTTGGCTAATGAGGGTGTAGCGGAGAGATAGAGAACAAGGTTTTCAGTCCGTCTCAGTTATACGCCGTTCTCTCTGATGAAAACAAAAGACAATCCATGAATTGAAGCCAATTAAAATTATTAATTCATTTTTATTAGATACTGTTTTCCCAATTGGTTGGTCTGGGACTGAGAAAATCACTGTATGAATAAACCTGAACTTGAACTTATGTAATGGGATGAGTTTCAGGAATTTGGCCCAATATAGTGGCTGCCCGCATTCCACCGCAAAGTAGAGTGGTGTATTACGTTTCATTGTTGCAAAGAAACAAAAATGTTATTTGATCTTTCTGACTCTTTTAGCTTCTATTTTGTCTGAAGGGTCAAATTGACACAAACATTATCATTGTAACAAAAACATGTAGCGGGCGTTGAGAAACCATTTTTCTTAATACGTGAATTAAAGCAAGAGAAGTTTCAAAATTAAATAATACTTTTAAGTATTTTTTTTCTTTTAAACCTTTACCCCGGGTCAATTTGACCCGAACAGTCTCGTTGTAATATAAACATGTAGCGTGGTGTTACAAACATGCCAACGGAAACATTGCATTTTTATATAATAATCAGCAGCAGAGGTTCAAAAGTGGAAAAAAGTAACTTTTTAGTATTGTTATAATACAAATTATTTTTAGATATTTTTACATTATATGAATATACTTTTTAAATATTTTGAAACTTTAACATAAACATGTAGCATGGTGTTACAAAAAGCTCAACTGAGCCATTGTATTTTTATATGACAATGCACCAAATAAGCCAAACAGCAGAGGTTCAAAAGTGAAAAAAATAACTTTCTAGTATAGTTTTATGCTACAAAGTTTTTTTTAAATATATATTTATATATATATATATATTTTGAAACTTTTTGAAAAACCGGGTCATAATTTGACCCGAAGATAGTAGGAGGGTGTAGGATTAAAAAAGGCCAGCATCGAGTGCGCTTCCACATCAGACAGACAGGGCGCGCTAGACTCCGCTCTCGGACGGGGGGGGGGGCTCAGCGCGCGCATCGGGGGGTGTTTGGGTGGCAGCGTGGGTATTATCGCCGCGCCCGGGGTTCCCACGGTCCGCCCGGCAAACACACGCACCCCGGCCTTTCTTCCCGCGCTTGGCGGTGATGTCATTAATTAGCATGAAAAAGTGCGCGCCGCAGCGAGCCGTCCGCGTGAGCGCGCGCGCCGGAGAGAGAGAGAGACGGAGCGAGGGAAGAAAAGGAGCATTGTGCGCGGAAAGAAAGAAAACTCCACTCCACCATTGTAAATGGGCAGGACTGGAAAACACACCAAAACGCGCCGTTTGCCGAGTGATAGTTGTGCTGTCACATCTCGTCAAGATTTCACAAACACTGACGAGACACTGGCCCCGGTGATGCTGCATCATTCATTTATGAAATATCATAAAATACTATTTAATAAACTCATTTATCATTTCATAAACTAACGAAATATGATGAGCTTATGGAGAGCGAGTGAACAGCACAACTCTTTAAGCCTCAAATTGATCCGTTTTCAAAGTTTAAAATGTTTAAAAATTAAAAATAAAAATAATTAAAAGTACGTTTTCACTTTGAAACTTCTCCCGCTTGACCGTATTTGGTGTAATTATCATGTAAAAATATATTCAGTAAGCTACATGTTTGTGTTCGGGTCAAATTGACCATGTTAAAAGTAAAAAAAAAAATACTTCAAAGTATTTTTGATATTTGAATGTTCTCCTGCTTATCTTAGTTAGTGTAATCTACATATAAACAGACTTATATGCATAATAAAAGGCCCCGGGGTCAAATTGACCCGCGAACATTATGCTCCTATAAAACGAATAAAACAGGAGAGTTAGAATCCAGTTCTTTTGTTGAAATTTAACTCATATGGCGATGTAACATTTAAAATAAAAGTTCCCATCAACACACTGTTCATTAAACTGCCTGTTATTGGTTTAAATTGTTTGTTTAAAAATGTGTTGCTAAAGTCGAGTCTCAAACTCGGCTCTTCCTTGCCAGGAGACGTTCATCAGCATTCTACCTTCAAATTACCGCATGTTTTTTTTTAACTGTTTTTAGATAGATAATCTGAGTTGACATAAACAAGACTGCAGGGACACACAAACACTGACAGGACACACACGACTAATGAACAAAAGATGGTGTAGAAAAATGAACAAAAGTGTGAAGATGTGAAAGATGTCGCACATTTACAGTTCTATCGATCTTTTCCATGTTACATGAAAGAATCAGAACTTCTTGTGCGGGAAACTCAACTTTGAGGTCTTCAACAGTTAAAAAGCAACAGAACATTAAACCTGACCAAAGAACAATTGCCACTTATTTTCAAAAATAAAGCGAGAAACAAGCTAGAGCCGAGTGTAAAGTAAAGTAAAGTTTGAGGCCCGATCTGGCTTCTGCAGTGCAATTGTTATTTAAGTTTCATTCATTTCATGTCACAGTTTTCTTTTTATTATTTACACTATCGTTCAAAGGTTTGGCGTCTCTTTGAAATGTGCTTATTTTTGAAAGGAAAGCACTGTTTTTATCAATGAAAATGTAAACTCATCAGAAATACACTCTATATGTTGCTAAATTGGTAAAAACTATTCTAGCCAAATTCTAGCTGGTTTTGGCGCATTATCTACACACGTTTTGTAATGGCGCCCATTTCCAAAAACTATAATGTTTGCCAAATATATGCAAATCTGTTGCCTCAAAACATTTATTTTGTTTGCTGACAAGAAAGAGAATGAGCATAAACCACAATTATTTAGGGAACTAACTGCATTTGTGCACTGAAATAATGTCACTTAAATTGTATGGCATAATTCCCACAGTGACTTTGCGTTGGTCTCGAACTAAGAAAAGCGCTGGATAAATAAACTTGAACTTGAACTAGTTATGCACCTCTGTCTTCTTTAACTCTGTGAGACAACGCTCACATTCATTCCTTTTCCATCCACGCTTTCAAACCCCAGGACAGGTGAAGTGGTGATGTTGTAACCTGCGCGGATGTCAGATGAAGGTGTTTTCTGCTCTGCCAGCCTTCAGCCCGTGACGGGCATTAGCGCTGCCCCAGAATGCGAGTGTAATGACCCAGACCTCCAATCTAGCCCTCATTACTTCTGGCTTGCCCAGCGGAAGAATCCTCCGCAAACGCCGTCCGGCCTCATTGTGCGGGGCCGCGGAGCAACAAAGATGAGGCTTTTTTTATGTGCATCCACTGGAAGTGATGGCGAGATGGTCCACACCATCAAAGCACAAGCGTATAATTGTGATCTTATCTGATCTCTCTTCAAGGACACTGGGCGTTAATTGGGAGCTTCTAATGGACGAGCCGTGCGAAGTGAAGAGAATGTTTGTGCTTTGTCCGTCTCTCACAAAAGCGAGGGATGAACTCTGCCTCTCTGACTGGAGGCCTTGTTCTCCTCTCATCCGTCCTCGCCGGACCTCCACCACTCCCGACAAGAGCCGGTGGACGGGAAGAGGCGATTTCCGCCGCATTGATGAATGCTGTGAGGCAGGAATCCGATTGCTAAAAAGTGCTGTCGAAAGTAGTCATTCGTTACTTAAGTAGAAGTATAGATAAAAAAAATACTTTTGTGGAAGTATCGCGATAGTCTGAACAACGATGGACAATGGACATTCTTCTTTTTTTTCCTTATTTTTTGTGCACAGATAAATGGACATTTTTTTAAAGACTATTTTTCCCCAATTCGCATAGCGACCTTGCGTTTCTCGAAAGCGCTATATATAAATTTGAACTTGAACTTGAACTTGAAAGTCAAAGAAGCAGTCCTATCTGTTTACTGAAGAATCATAAGGATAAAATTACTTTTAGTAAAAGTAGAGTAACGCTACTCTATTATAACGCTACTTTTATACTAGTAAAGTATAAAAGTAAAGTAACGCAAGGATGATATGCCATGAATTATATTGTTATGTTAAAATGTTGCTGCATAATTACCGCGCACAAACCAATATGTCGGAATGACCTGCGTCATGTTCACCATAACCAGTTGGCATTTATCTGGATGTTTATTTTCAGATCAATGACAACACGGAAATAAAACTAACCGAAATGAAATCGTAGAAACGCGGCTAAAGTTTTTAAAAAGTAACGAGTATAAAGTACAGATAATTGCTTTAAAAAGTAGAAGGAAAGAGTAAGCGGAAAAAGATTACTGTTTCTAAAATAATAATTGTTAAAGTATAATTAAGCCAAAATTCTACTTTAGTAAAGTAACGAAGTAGTTCTACTTCGTTACTTGTCTCGTCTGTTGCTAAACCAACCGTGAGAATCCTGCAGTCACCTGGTCTTCTGCGGAGCGGCTGATGGAGGAGGTTCTTGACTGGCATCTCTTGCCACAAGATGGTGCCAACAGGGCATGAAGAGGGTAGCTTCAGAGTTGCTCCAATATCCCATAATCTGTCCTCACTGTAAGGCAAACTTAAAGCCCCAATAATCACGTCAAAGTGTAGAATCCAGAAAATAACTTGCCTTTTGCTTAATTTTGTGGAAGTCAGAATAGGACATGGATTAAGTGTGCATTGAATTAAGTAGGTGTTTTTTTATCTTAAATGCTACATTTACGGTATATCAAGTTCTCTAGTTAATATTTTGTTTCCAATCATGTGTTTTTATAGCTCTGCAAAGACTTTAATGCCAGGTCATGTTTGGGTTAAATTAGTACAGTCAAAGTTAACGCGTTAAGCATGCACTTCATTTTAAATGTTAATTTGATTTTACAAAAAACACAACGTCCTGTTTTTATTAAGAGTGTAACTTAAAAAAATAGGTACTTCAAACTTTTAATTGATGTGTAACACTTATATGCAAGACCAAAATGGACGTTTTTGTGTTTCATCCTGAAACAAGTGCAACTAGACGAACAAAGAAAATATATTGCAACTTGAACAAAAATGTACTTAATTATATGTACATATGGCACGCCAATATTACAAGCTTCAGTCGTTTAATTGCGATTAATCGCGATTAATTTGGTCAGGGAAGTGCGATTAATTTGTTTTTTAAAAATGTGTATGGCGTGACAGCCCTAGTCTAAATGAATTACAAGTATTTCATTCATCAGAGCCACAAACGCTGTGATGTGTCCAGGGTGAGCGGGCAGAACATCTGGATTCGGTGGCGCTCGCTGCGGGTCTCTGGGCTCTCAGAGCTCGCGTTTATTCCACCGGCTTCCCTCTTTCAATGAGATACGCTTTGCTAAACACAGGAAGAAGGCTCCGAAAAAGCAGTCAACAAATCACAACGTGGTCTTGTGTGTGAAAAGAGCCACAGCAGTGTACTTGCTCTCACAACAGGCCGGCCGCATTAACATTCTGTGTTAGTCCGGCGCAGGGTTCTGCTCCATGAAAGGCCACGGTGAATCGACGGAGGAGTGTGCTGGGCTCCACACAATGAGTCCACTGTTTGCTTTCCTCTTTTTCTGACTAGGCTTTTTGGAGAAGCATAACACTTTCTTTACACTCATCAAATGAATCAAACCTTGATGGTTTCACTGGTCAGGCTCTTCCTGTGGGCATCCGTCTTCTTTTAATCACTCCGAGCTGATGCTCGAGTAGAAAATGCTGCTGAAGATACTGTCAAGACTTTTTAGAGTTGAATTCGTTTAGGGTTTATTTCGTTTTATTTGGAAAAGTTGCTTAAAAATAGATGTTTGCAGACAATAATTGTTTTTCAAACCACACAATTATTGCATTTTTGTACATGTTTTCTGAAATGTATATTTCATTTAACCGAATAACCTTTAGGCTTCTAGAGTTTTTCTCTCATTCAGATCTGATGTTTGCAACGAGGGTGATCTCGTTTTAAAAAGCTGGTCTCATTTTGAAAAAAAAACAAAAAAAAAAACAAAAAAAAAAAACTGTATATAATGTTTACTAATTATATGCAAAACTGTTGCCTCAAAACATTTATTATGTTTGATGGCTATAAAAATGAGCATAAACTACAATTATTTAAGGAACAAACTGCATAATGATACTTTAGTTATATATATTGTGCACTGAAATAATATCACATATATTTTGTGGAATACTAATATTGACCCTATTATCTGTTCATAAGACAAAGCACAACATATTATAAAGGTAAATGTTGTTTTATCAGCTGTTATTCATGTGTTTAATTTTATGTTATAAAATAAGTGTTCGTATAGCAAACTCCTAAGTGATACTTGTACTAATATACATTTTACTTCAAGCATTTAAAACAGTTCTGCGTTTTCTTTTCAATGTATAAAAATTTCGTTCCTAAATGCACCATAAGGTCCATTTCTGTTTTCTCGTGTGAAACAAAGACTCGCCGACTGATGCAGAAGCGCAATTAACCAGAGGCATATTTGGCACTGTGCCAAATGAGGGGGATATATCGTTAAGAACAGCGCAGTTTTATAACGAGTTCGTATTAAATCTGGTTAGAGCGCGAGCTTTCATCGGTTAACCCATTTTGTAAAGTAAAGAGAAACGAACAAAAACGTTACGAAATGAATCACAATTTGTCGCGTTTTCATTAAAATGTTCTGAACTTGAAAACATGGAGAAGAAGGGGGGAAAACGAAAAAGGTGTAAATTCCATTCAGTCACAATTGAATCCTGCATGGTCTTGCATTCAAACGAAATAAATTATATATTGTGTATGCATTAATTTATATATGTTTATACAGTACTATATAAATTGTTGTATACAATATAAGTTACTCCTATAGACCAAAAAATGCTAGTTATTGCCAGATACACCTAGTCTATAAATTTAGACGTTTGCTTTCTCGTCAACACGGTGTTAATCCACTTTTGTGCAAGCGACTTTACTATTGGAAACTTGCCAAACGTGGCACCTTTCTTTCGCCAAGCGTTACATTAGCTGTAATTATGTGTACAGGCCTTGTTCTGCGTGGACTAAAAGCGAAGTCGATGAGGAATTACAGCAGTACCCCCCCCCCCACACACACACCCCTCTTTTTTCCTCCCTTTCTCCTTTTGTTTCTAATTCCTTCTAATTTTTGCATATAACTCGAATTTAAACATTTAACTTATTATTCTGCTAGTTTCAATAAAAGACTGAGCTATGGTGCTGAAAAGGGACAATAAATACAATATACCCGTATATAATATCTTTAAAAAAATATATACAAACATATTTAATACATGTTAATAATTTCGCGCCAGTGTGTGTGTGATAAAGTTTCTGCATGGGTAACGAAAATAAACATAGGAAACAATAGCCGGTATTAAGAGTCTGTTTTTTCTCGCGATAATACGAGGCGCAGCGTGACATCACACACAATTAGTCTGTGCATAAATTAACTGAGGATAATTAATGTTGTTGATGCCTTGACGTTCACACGGTTTAATATCCACTCAGCAGCTCACAACGCAGATCTTTACACGACGACATAAATCATGGTAGGCTACTGGTATGTTATAGATCGTTTGAAGAATATATATTTTATTGATTTCAGCATGAATTCAAAGGGGGGCGTCTCAGTGCAATTTTCAACGGATTCGGTGGGATTATGTCTTTTATTGTTTGTATTCTAGCCAAAAGATGTCGCCTTTTTCCTTGCCTTTGGTGGGGCGAATGAGAGTGTGTGTCGCGCGTTTGAAAAAAAAAAAGAAAAAAGCCCGCGGTTCTCGTCCCGTATCTCATTATTTTGGAAATGTATTATTAAAACATTCACGTGTCTCCGAATCAAATGTGTCCGGTCTCTTAAATCGATGCATTAACAAAGGAAAGTACAGTAATGCCCATCTGCCTCCTCAGATATTCGCCATTTATCAAACAGGAGGCGTTTGTCGGCCTTCAATTAATGCTACTGAAATTACCAGCATATGTGTACACACACACACACACACACACACACACACACACACACACACACACACACACACACACACTATTTTTTATGGTTGGTTTGTTTAAGTTTCCACGAAGCAAAAGTTCTAACGGCATTCCTGCGTTACACCAAACCAAGGTCCGGCGGGCGGGCGGGGGCGGGGGGATTGTGGATATATTAAATTACCATGATTGGGAGTTTAGCCATGGTTCGGGTCTGTTGAAGAGGCTGGGGTGTCTGAAAGTGGTGCTATTCATTTCGGGGGAAAGAGGTCGGAAGGTCAGCGAAGTTCACAGGACCTGTTTCTATTCTTATGCTAACGTACAATGCAGACGGCGATGCTTACTGGTTTGGAAGATATAAATGATTGGACAATAATCCGGCCGCTCTTGGCTTTGCTGTGCTTCTTGGTTGCTAATTGCTCTTGGTCTAGTCTTGAGAAAAGACTTCATCCTCTGCTCTTTCCTCCTATAGAATAGTCGGTGCTATGAGCAGCGGCTGGGTTTTGTATAGGAATTGTGAGTGTAAATGATCAAATAAAATGTATAAATGAAGCTTAAATTCAGCCATTGTTGTAGATCATTGTTTATCTGAAGATTATTTAATGTTTTTGTGCCAGTAAATAACCCAATTTTAGAATTTTGTTTTTACACAGTTTTCAAAAAGTGCCCACGTTATAGGCCTGACAAGGATTTAATTCAAATAGAAGGAAAATGTTTTTGGGAAAACAAGTCATGTTGGATAGAATTAAATAAAATGGGTGGGATTTAAAAGTTCCGTCCTTCATCGCTGAGATTAAACGTGCCTTTCTCGATGCTTTTAAATAGCGATTTGTCCGCGGTGCTTCTTTTGTGTACTATAGTGAACATGTGCCGCTTTATGACAAGCAGAAAATCAAGGCGAATTAACGAATGAATGCGACTGATTTTTAAACGACACTAGACGAAGCACCTGCAGTCGGCGCGAACACTTCACACGAAGTGGGTGTGTAAATCGGATCTTAAAAAAATAAAATAACAACAAATAAATATGTGTAAATGTCAGCGTACCACGCTATATTTGTATTCTAAAATTTCCAGATCATAAATGTTATCCAAAAATCTGTCATCCACGACCAGTTTATTCTTTTCGTTTAGAATCATTCGATTGGACCTTTGGGATTAAAGTGGCCAAACCACTTGAACCTAAAACACGACGTGACCCCCGGTCATCAGTGCTGGCCCTCTGGAGATTAGGTTTGACACCATTGACATTGAGTAGTAGAATCTACACTCTCTGTTTGGTCAATTGTACTTATGAATGAATTACCATTGCAATTATAGAAAATAATGCCGGCTGGGCTGACAGGGTTTTGTGTAATATATTGCGTGATAATAACGAAATACCGGTCATTTTCCTTTTGTGTAGAAATTGTACTTTATTCTTAAAACGAATTCCTGCTTTAAACCAACAACAAAATGCGATGAAACCCATTAAGAAAAGACACGTGTCTGGTCAGCATAGTACGTTTACCACACCAGAAAGGTCATGACCTCCGATACCTCAAAGGTCAAATGTCAAGTTGTGGTTAATAAGGATGTGTTGGAATTTTGTT
Source organism: Paedocypris sp. Pulau Singkep (assembly GCA_017309775.1). Classification (NCBI taxonomy): domain Eukaryota; kingdom Metazoa; phylum Chordata; class Actinopteri; order Cypriniformes; genus Paedocypris; species Paedocypris sp. Pulau Singkep. The sequence continues at coordinate 1,032,712 of MU204300.1, read as the reverse complement.
TTCATTTCGGTCCACGGCCGTTGCGGAATTCAATTTACTTATTTTCGACACAAGGAAAAAGTGAAGATATTTGTTCCAATGGAAACGTAGATTTTGTTCCTTACAGGGGTTTAGACGAAATAAACTGTGGTCCAAAAAGCTATTTGTATTTCTGACCAAACGGTGGAAATCTTTAAAATTCTCAACAAAATACGGTCTCTTAAAATCGTTTTTCATCTAGGAAAAAAATATGTCTGAAAGCTTCTGCAATGTCGGATCATTGATTTCATATAGATAATCTGTTAAAACAAGTCAAGATAAAAACCAGAATCAAAATGATATTCAAACGTCATGAAATGTCATTATTATCTTTGAATATATCATTCAGCTATCACATCTTGAAGGGTTGATTATATAATTGCTTAAACAAATTCCATTAATATTTTCCCGGCGATTATTCTGAAACTGTGAACTCTTACAGAATCATTTTCAAAAAGAAAGTTTTATTTTTTGCATGGTCTATTGGTTGTTGCTTAGTTTTCGTGGCGAATCCCAGCAAACCTGCTTATTTGTTGCATCAGTGCCCATTTTTGTCATCATAAAAATTAATAGATGAACAACCTAAAGATATTAACGCAAATGTTGTGACTTCTGAACTAGCAGAATGCTGAATTTGCCGAATTTATTTTTTCCGCTGTGCGAGGCGCTGTCCAAGGTGCTGAAGCGAGTGTAATACATTAACGCGATTATTCATTCATTCATCTATTAAAAAGCTTATCTATCACAATCGCCTGTCAGTCACAAGGACAAGACAAACAAAAAGGTCCTCTCTCACTCTCAGCTATACAAGCATCTTAACTCCCTCAATTTACGAACAATTTGTGGAAAGAGACAGAAAAAAAACTTCAAATCTGGTTGACATCTCAAGTTGAATTCAAAGTCAGAGACACTGTTGTACAGATTCATTCATTTACTAATCAAAATCACCAAGTTGTGGGACAAAGAAAAAGTCAACAATAGCTAACAATAATAATTCGGGTTTAATGTGAATAACAAAATCCATTAAGTACAGCCTGTTAAACATGAAACCGCTTTGTGTGTTTCCTGCATGTGTAATGGAAGTACAATCACTAATAATTAAAGTTCACGACAAATAAGAAGCATTAAAAGCTTTCTTGAAAGGAAAATGTCAGCTTTCATTGTAAACATTTCACACATTAAGGCACTTGTTGTTGTTCTCATTAGACTGTAAAAATATTTTTTTGTGTAATATTTTATTGGGCATTTTTTTTAGCTTTAGATCTCTGTGTAAGTTCTGTGTGAGAAACATCTGGGATCCTGGAGATGTGGGTGATGTCGTTTCTTGGATCAGCTGATCATAGAGGTGATGATTCTTCACACTTCACACGTTGATTTCTTCATGTTCCTGTTAAAGACAAAAATATGTACATTAGCAGTTTTACCAAGTGAGTCTGACTATAATTTACAATCCTCAATAGGTGACATTTTAGTGTATTTTTCAGTTCCTTTTAAATTCATTAGTTTATTAATATCTAATTCAACAATGTAGTGTACCAGTGTGTATTTTATACACAAATACCCAATCAAGCAAATAATTAAGAAGTCACATTTTTAACAGCATAATCTGTTTTTTATACATTTAATACAATATGTGTTATGTAAAAACAATGTACTGTATAAAATATTTAAATTTTCTGTTGTCGATGAAAATGTGGAATTCAGAGGAAGTCACCAGAGCTCTTACACTTTTAAAGTCCTTTCAGTTTTCGAACAGATTATTTTAACGAGAACAATCAAGCTGGTAAATTGCCAGTCAGATAATGCCACCGTTTTTGATAGTTCACGATTTTTGCGTCCGCTCACTCGTCATTACGGCCTAAAGGAGGGTGACATTTTCCCCACATCATTCTGCAGCAAACTCCTTAAACAATGCTGCGTTTATTCCTTCCATTTCTCCCATCACTGACCAGATTCCCGTTCAATCCATATTTCCCCCCTATACATATTTGCTTTCAAAAGTCACGCAAATCAATTCCATAACCCGAAAATGTGTATACGGTGTGTTCCACGGCCATTACCAGTTTCCCCAAATTATATGTAGAGAGGTTTATGGACAATTTAATCCCCGCAGGAGACTTGGCAAGACCCTTTTCACTGTCAATTTTCACCCTCTGGTTCATTCAAAGCCCCCTCCCTCGTTCTGTGCCTCTTCAGTCAGGGGTTTCTTTTGGTCTCCCTCTTTTTTTTTTTTTTTTCTACCCCCCCCAGACCCCTCAGACACATGCAGCTTATGCAAATGACTGGCCTTTTCTTCTCGGCTCTCATCCTCAGCCTTGAATGAGACTTCAAGAAAAACACACACAGTCTGACACACAAACTCTGGCTTGTTCTCACAACACTGGTACTGTAATGTGAACAGAGGCCCTCATGATATTTTAATGCCCTGTGTAAATACGACATCAGCGCGTCGCCCTCCGCCCGGCTGCTGTACTCACGGAAACCATAACGATATGGTCACGATAAAAAAAAGCTAAATCTATCACTATATTTGCGTTTGTGTGCATGTTACGTGCTAATAATGACGCCAGTGTGTGTTTTAGTGCTGTACTGTAGTTGTAGTTATGCAGATGTGTTTGTATGCAGAGTGTGTAAAGTACTTGAGTAAACTTTGGGAATTTTTGTATGTTCTGTAAATGTTTTTTTTTTTCACTTCTTAGCATTTTTGACTGCTTTGTACTTATATAAGTATCAAAAATGTATGAGTATCACTTTGAAATTCACGCATTTTCAATTCTCAAAAACTCACACAATCAATAAAGTACAAGTACTTATACAAGTACAAGTGTTTCAATGTCCAATATAATTTTTTGTCCAAAGGATTTTTTATGCGTTCGTTGTACATTTTGTATTATACAAATGTATACATATTGCACATTTACAAAATGTACACAAATTCCTAAATTGTACTCAAGTACTCAAATAATCTTAGGAATAACCTGATTATTAATCTGCTCTCAGAATGAGTGCGGCGTTGATTTCACCCCCAAGCTTTTTAAACACATTAGACCCCTGATTTCGATTGTGCTTAATTGTATTAATTGTAGCTGATGTGAACTGGACTGTTGATGGCGGGACGAGGAGACTGAGAGTACTGGGGGACTGATGAATATAAAGTGCTTTCTGCCATTCCCAGAGTCTGGAACACACACACACACACACACACACACACACGCTCTAGATGTATATATAAAAGTGTGTGTCTATAAGAGGACGAGCCTGACTTCACTCAGACACTTTGACAGGAGGGTCTTTTCACCAGCACATTGTTGGGAGGGTCCGTCCTCTCTCCCTTGGCAACGGGGCGAGCGAAGAGCCCCTCCAGACGGGGCGAGGGGCCGGAGGGGTGTGGGTTACTGCCCCAGAGCTGGTTCACAGGGCTGGATGAAGAACTCCCACAGGCAATGAACTTGAACTTGACTCTGATATCACTGCCCATTTGCATATGCATCAGACGCATTGTGTGTGTGCGTGTGTGTGCGTGTGTGTGTGTGTGTGTGAGAGAGAGAAATATAAGGGATTGTTAGGAGGAAGCAACAGAACAACTCACGGTTTCTATAGGGCGACTGATCCTAAATATAAAGACTAGTAGTGTGTGTGTGTGTGTGTGTGTGTGTGTGTGTGTGTGTGTGTGCGTGTGTTTGCTTCAATTATGCATTATGTTTTATGAAAATACACTCACTTTTTAGACACCTTAAATTGACCACTTTCTGAATCACAGCCACTGTTTTTGTATTTTACTCGCTTGCATTTTTATCCTGATAATTTTGTATTTTTATTCACATTTCACCCTTATATCTACTGTATTTATTGTATTTCTATTCTTCATGGTCTTTTACAACACATATTACTGTATTTCCCCCACCCCTTTGTTAAAAAGCCGGAACGATTAATTCACTACATGTTGTGTCACGTATAACACGTATGTGACCAATAACATTTGAATTTGAAATACATCAAACTTGAACTTAAAGAACGTGGGGAAAAAAACCCCATTCCTATTAATAAATTGACGAAATCCCTTTCATTGGACTGAGGAAAGTGAACTGCTACAAAGTGCGGATAATTATATCTCGGGGCCTTTTATAATAAGGGATGTGTGAGGTTTTAAGTGTTCCCTGGCCTCCTTTATTCCTCAGCTTTGCTCTCATATCCTGCAGAAACCGTCATTGATGTCTCTGGAAGTGAAGTTCGCAGGCCTACGGATGATATTATTCCCACGCTCACCAGCAGAACCATCGGATTGTCTTATTACTTCAGTGAATAACAGCTTTCAGTCTGAGTCCATGTTGTTCTGTCGTTGCCAGATATTCCCACCCAATCCCTCCTTGTGAATCCCAATCCCAGGCTTTTCACGGCCTGTCGTCCGGCCAGGGGAGGGCGAGGGTGGGGAGGCCGACTCAAAGATCCCCCGGAGCTGATACAAAGCTGCGAACAAGCCTTCGCCGGATAATCGCGTTTAGCTCAGATTAGGACGGGATGGACAGCTGAGGTTTCCTCCAGGGAGAAACTGGGAATTTCGCCGTGAAAACGCACACGTTTCTGACACTGGAACTCACGTCTGTTAGCGGTTAGAGATAGTGGATGATCTGTTTGCACACACACACACACACACACACACACACACACACACACACACACAAGTCGAAATATGTGTTATGAAGACGCACTATTTATGATAGTATTTATGATAGTGTGTGTGTGGACTGTGTCAATGGAGAATGGACATTTTTCTTTTTTTAGCTGACTCTTTTTCCCTAATTTTTGAAACAATATAAGTGATGGGCATTTTTCTTTTTAAAGACAATTTTTTCCCTAATTCACAAAGCGACTTTGCGTTGGTCTCGAACTAAGAAAAGCGCTATAAAGTTAAACTTTACACGGATAAATGATGGACATTTCAAGATCAATTTTCTAATTCGCATAGCGACTGTGTGTGGACAAATAGTGTATCAAATCACACACACATTAACACACTGTTGCATATGTGCTTTCCTACTGGTCTTTGTCATAGTCATAGTGATCATCATAGTCATATTTTTAACACCGACTACTAATGAATAAAAAAAACAACAATCCGCTTACGTTTTCACACGTGCGCTTTCAGACCGTTAAAACTCTGAAAAGCGTCTTACAAATGCTCCGAACTTGAACTATTTGGTTTGTGTGGTTGTTGCATGGGTGTGTATTGCTTGTGTGTGATTAGTGTTACGTGATGCTACATTACTGCTTTGTAACAGTGATACAGTAGCAAAGAGCCTCAGGCGAATGAAACAAACAGCACAAGATGCTACAAACGTAACAATGGCGACGCCAATCAACCACGAGGCTCCGGGAAAAAAAAAAGCCTTTCGGAAATCGATGGGAAGCCGGCGAGTCGCGGACAGAAAGATGACACATGACGTGAAAACTGTTAGTATGCCAGACAAATATTCCCAGATAGCCGCCTCCCATCGCCCTTTGATATCAGCGTGCCAGCTGCAGCAACTGCCACATGGGGCCGCGCCAGCCCCTCCCCCGCTCCCGCCGCCAAAAACACGTTTCCTCAATATTTCACTTTTCATCAGTGTATTTATTAGCCCGGACGCTTTGTCTTTCCTCATCTTCCTGACACTTCCAGCGTCCATTTTTTTTTGGGTCCCTCTCGCATTTCACCGCCATTTTATTTAGCATAAATAACGAGGGTCTTTGCCGTGCACGACTGTATCACTCCCTCTATTTTACTGGATAACGCTAATGGAGTTTTAATTAATTCCCCGCCCGAAAAGGAACAAACTGCGATCTGACAGGATTTGACACTTCTCGGGAGTTATCGTTATCGAAATCATAATTTAACGGGATATTTTCTCCAGAGTTGTTGCAGACACATTTTATTATTTATTATTTTATTTTTATTCCATGCTTAAATATCTCTCTCTCTCTCTCTCTCTCACACACACACACGCACACACTATATTGTTTTCTATATGTATACATACTATACATAAATATAAAATTAATAATATTTAAATTGACAACTGATCTTGAATGTATACAATATGGTAAATCACAATAAAAAGCTTAACCGCACATTTGAAATTTGTGTAGAAAGGCAGGAAAACTGTTCAGATTTGTGTGTGTGTGTGTGTGTGTGTGTGTTAATCGCGATGCATTAAAACACTTATAATCACAAATCTCATTCGTCCGTTCGCACCCAAACAGACTCAGCTTTGCATAAGTCGGAGAAGGGGAAAAAAAAACCCGAGCACTTCCGATCAAAGACGTCCCAGGCCGGATGAGAAATGGAGCTCTTCAGCTGCTCCCCGAGGAGCGTCTCTTAGGGTTCGGCTGCTAATTTAGGCATCTGGCTGTGTCTGGGCCCGAGCATCTCTCTCAGCTTATTACCCCGCACTGTCTCTGCCACTCCAGCCCCACAGACAATGGTGGGAAACGGGGAGCCGGCAGACTCACGTCAAGTGCCCCCCATACAATGCTGCCATTGTGGAGGAGGAGAGGAGGTCTGGAATAATAATGTGGGCACTAACCAACTGTTTACCAACACACTCCTTATTCACTGATTCCGGGAGAGTTTATTAGAAGCGGGTTGTGTTTGTCGTCGGGCAGTGGGAATAGATTCGCCCCTTTTTCAGTTCGGGGCAAATGTGCCAGAGATTCCAAGATTCCACAATTAAAAAAAAAAAAAACAGTATTTGAGAAGGGTTTGCGTAAGGTCAGATGCCGTATTAGAGTAGGGTCGTTATCATTAACACGTCAAGAATATTAAGTTCAAGTTCTGAGCATTTGTAAGGCACAGTTTTTACTGCCTCAAAGCGCACAATTAAATGTATTAAATTCAGTAAAAATGTGGAATCACACAACTATTGTAAAGGCCCTTGCGAAATATCTCACCATTAGGGAATGACCGCACTTGTATTTGATCGTGTCATGGAATAAAAAGCTGAACAGAAAGAGCCAGCAAACCACAAAACAATAAACAGTTTGGCGGCACATTTGCATATGGAAAACTGGAAAAATCTGGTGTGGGTTTGGCACCGTGCCAAGCAGCATAATTAACACTTTTCAGCCACTGCTCTGCAGCAGACACATTCTGCTCTGACAAGCACACACACACACACACACACACACACACACACATCTGATCAGTTTTTCCTGCGTTTCTACATAAATTTAAAATGTGTGGTTAAGCTTTTTATTGTGATTTACATCAATTGTCTTCAATCTATATCTTATTAATTTTTATATTTATGTGTAATACGTATACATATAGAAAACAATATTGTGTGTGTGTGTGTGTGTGTGTGTGTGTGTGTGTGTGTGTGTGTGTGCGTGTGAGAGAGAGATTTAAGCATGGAAGGTCTTTTACATAAATCCCCTAGATGAGAGCGAAGCCCCTCCCCCCTCGGAAAGATTCACCGGCTAATTAGAAATTCCCCATTAAAGGTACAGCGGCACATTTCTGTGCACAGACGAGACTGCCGTGCACGTGTTGTTTTTTTAAGAACTAAAAATGCTCTTATCTTCAAAACGATCACGAATGGGCATCAAAGGGCATTTCCATATATTGATGATAACGACTGCCTCGGATACAGACGTGCAGTTTTAAATGCCAAGCCTGTTGTGCAATCGTGCATCAAAGAAGTGCTGGCTGACCGTTGTTCTTCTTTTACATTTCATATACAGACCGTTCTGATATTTCCACCTGCAGCTATTTCTGTCGCATCACTGCTGCTGATGATGCTAACCGGCGTTCTGAAATATTCTCCTACCCGGGAGAACATCCTTCCTCGCGTTATGCGCATGCTCGCTAAACCATCACGCCACGTTCTGGACAGTGAAAGCGGATCGTTTTATTTAAAATGTACGGTGTTGATTCGACAATCCTACTAAAACACAACGATGAATATAGAACAAGGTTTAACGTCATTGCCAACGAATGTTCACAAAACGTACAATTCGCGTGACATTACAAAGATGGCGGTGACTTTAGCCTGAGAGTCTGTACTTTTCATATGCAGCAGTTTAATCTAGAAAATCACGTGTGAGTGAACGCAAGCAGTTCCACGTGTCAAGTCAGGAAACCTGGCATTTATTATTAATTGTTATAGAATAAACATGTATATACACATTCAATCGCTTAAATTATATATTAAAAAAAATAAATAAGGCGAAATACAGTATGTACTTTTTTGTTCCGGGAGGAAGGATTTTCTCATGGGTAGGAAAACATCTTAAGCCACCGCTGCTCTGGCTCCGCCCACCTAACCGCCAAAGCGCCACGTGCACGCGCACGCACGCTCTTCCCCGCAAATATGCGCGTGTTTTGCACTCGAACCCAAAGCCGCGCGTGTCCGGAAGCGTCTCGGTTCGGCTGGTTCCTCTCCTCACCAAGCGCGTCCACGTGCCGCCGTTAAAGCGCCGCTGCGCCTTTAATTGGCGGCTCTCCTTGTTCCTATGCAATTATGTTAATAGGCAGCGCTTGTCTGGTCCGTTTCATTAACGCGGCGCCTGCGTCATTGTTTCCTTTCTTCTCGGGCTCCACATGCACGAGCTGTTCCCACAAATCTTTGTTTTCAGGGCTAAATGACGCGTCCTTCCTTCTTTCCTTCCTTCCTTCTTTCCTTCCTCTCGGCTGGCGGACGGGTGAGTGGCACAAAAGGCTTTCCATCACTAGACTCGCGGCTTTGAATATTCAACGCGTCGTCTCTCCTCCTCTGTGGTGGAGATGCGGATCTGCTCTCCTGGTCCACGGCGGATTTGTTCGTCACCTATTTTAATCACGCTGTTTTGTCGCAAACTGGACTGTTATGTCATCGAAATGCCTAGAGAAGAGCGAAACGTGCCCACGTTGGCATCACCATGGGCCTGGCCTCATCACAATTGTTTTTGCACAGTTGTATTTTCGCACAACCTATTTTTTTTGTCGTTTCTTGCTTTTGTTCTCTTGCTTTTTTGCCTTCACTGCCGTCTTCTAAATTGTTCCTTTCGTTTCTGTTTTTGGAATTTCAAAAATTTTCCCTAGTGGGATTAATAAAGTCTTATCCATCCATCCATCCATCCATCTCTCTCTGTCTCTCTCTCTGTCTCTCTTTATCTATCTCTCTATCTGTCTATCTCTGTCTCTCTCTCTGTCTCTCTCTCTCTCTCTCTCTCTCTCTCTCTCTCTTTCTCTCTTTATCTATCTCTGTCTCTATCTCTCTATATCTATCTCTCTATCTGTCTATCTCTGTCTCTCTATCTCTCTATATCTGTCTCTCCTGTCCTCTCCACCCTCTCTCTCTTTATCTCTCTATCCCTGTCTCTACTCTCTCTCTCTCTATCTATCTATCTATCTATCTATCTATCTATCTATCTATCTATCTATCTATCTATCTATCTATCTATCTATCTATCTATCTATCTTTGATGACATACAGTAACAAGGGCCTGATTGGATGGATAGATAAGACTTTATTAATCCCACTAGGGGAAATTTTTGAAATTTTCGAAACGAAAGGGACAGTTTAGAAGACGGCAGTGAAGGCAAAAAAGCAAGACAACGAAAGCAAAAAACCAACAAAAAATAGGTTGCGCGAAAATACAACTGTGCAAAAACACCGGTGCAATTGTGACAAGGCCAGGCCTTCGGTGATGCCAACGTGGGCACGTTTCGCTCTTCTCTAGGCATTTCGATGACATAACAAGGGCCTGATTGGCTTTCCTGGTCTGGTGCCACGTGCCAGTGTTTCCGGGGCAGAAACCACCGTTCTCGTAGGCACTTGGCGTGGCACCTACAGTGATGTAGAGCTCTCGTGTCCAGGTGGATGGTCATTGGTCAAGAGGACGGCGTGTGCGGGTTCAAGCCGCGTGATTGACTTGGAGAGCGGATGGCGTGGGCACCCGCGTGTGGTTTGATATTGGCGGGTCTGGACTCGTTAGCGGATATTAACAGGGGCCGAGACGGAATTAAAACGGCGGGATTTGTTAGCTCCGCCCATGGCCTAGTCTTTGTGTGCACAGATAACGGGGTGCGGAGGTGGCGATTACTCATTAGCATTAGATAGATAGATGGATGGAGAGAGAGGAGAGACAGAGATAGATAGATGGATAGAGAGAGAGAGAGAGAGAGAGAGAGAGAGAGAGAGAGAGAGAGAGAGGAGAGACAGAGAGATAGAGACAGAGAGACAGAGAGAGAGGAGAGACGGAGATGGATAGAGAGAAAGTAGAGACAGAGAGAGGGAGAGAGAGAGACCAATAGATAGATAGATAGATAGATAGATATATAGATAGATAGATAGATAGATAGATAGATAGATAGATAGATAGATAGATAGATAGATAGATAGATAGATAGATAGGTAGGCAGGTAGATAGATAGGTAGGTAGGTAGGTAGGTAGGTAGGTAGATAGATAGATAGATAGATAGATGGATAAGACTTTATTAATCCCACTAAGGGAAATTTTTGTGTTGAGCAGCAGCAAAAAGCAGAAACAAAAGGGACAATTTAAAAGGCAAAAATGCAAAAGAACAAAAGCAAAAAACGACAAAAAATAGGTAGTGCGAAAATGCAACAGTGCAAAAACAACGGTGCAATTGTGACGGGGTAAGAACATAATGTGCAATTCCAAAACACAATACTATACTGAAAATACCGCGCTAAAGAGTCTTATCAAGCGTTAAAGAGTGTTATCTGATGGCGGCGTGATTGTGGTTTTTAAGAGCGGCCTGGCACCAGACGAGCAAACGCGGGCATCAAACGAGCCGGCGGCTTCGTCAAACCCGTCAAACGAAGGCGTCTGATGCGGTCAACAATGCCGCTTACCTCATGCCAACACAGCCATTTTAGGAGGCGTCGGCTTCTCCATCAAGATGGCTTCCTGAAGCTCAGCCCGCGTCTGGTGGTCCGTGGCAACTGCCAGCCTCTTTGTCCGCATTGGCACACGGGATGACGACTCTTGATCTTTCCTCTCTTGTTCTCTCTCCTCTCCCCCTCTCTTTTCCTCCGGGGGCACAGATGGCACTAAACGCTTCCGTTGACAAAGAAGCTGGTGGGAGAAGAACGAGGGTTGACCATTATTTCCCGTTTCTTTTTGTACGGACAACTGCGTCTATTCCCTTTCTCTCCGGCTTCTGAAACGACTGGCTGAGAGGAAAGAAAATACGCTTTTTTTTTTTTTTTTTTAAATCCATGCCAACGCAGATGCCCTGGCTGTGTATGACTAGATGGCGTGGCTTTTATATTTCACACTCATCCCGAGCTTTTGTGACCCAATCGGCACATCAATTACTGTCCGGCCGTAATTTTCCTGGAATAACCCTTATTCAATTGCGGCAGGTAACCGGTTTAGCTGGAAAAGATCATTGTTAATGAATGCTGACAGGATTTCTTTGCTCACATTAATTTTACATACAGTAATATGCGGCGTGATGGCGCTCCATACATTCTTATCATTATGGAGATGGAGACGCCGTATCATTTCCTCTCGCTGGTCATTTATCGCTCCGTGTCCGGCGGTCAAACAGATCCTTCACTTCCTACCACCAGCTCACACTTATATATAACGTAAATACAGTATATATATATATATATAAAACATAGTGGGGACGTCTCTTTAATAATTACGCTTTGCGGTTTATCAAAGGAAATGTACACAACAATTAGCATAATCGGTAATATACTTTATTGATGTGACGCAAACTATTACAATTTACACCAGGTCACACTTTACTTTCTCACGTAGGTCAGATACAGTATACAGTATATATATATATATATATATATATATATATATATATATATATATATATTACATAGTGGGGACGTCTCTTTCATAATTACGCTTTACGGATTATCAAAAGATTTTCAGTTTAGCAGGAGTTTGTTAAAAAATTTGCATTATCATTAATATCTCGAAATGTAGTATACTTTATTGATGTGACGCAAACAACTAAGATTTCTATATTTTTTAAATTATAAGTGAATACCATCTATACAAATGAAATGCTTTATGATGATTTTTTAGTTAAAATTAAACTGTATTTAATAAAAATTAGTTTCACATTGTCACACTCACACACACACACACACACACACACACTGCAGTGTCACTGGAACAAAATGTACAATCGAGTTTAGCGTCACAATAATTGTATTTATGTCGTACTTGTTATGCGTACTTTGTCAACAAATGATCTATAAGGCTGATTTCTCTGTGTGTGTGTCAACCATCACAACACACACACACACACACACACACACACACACACACGAGCAGAAAGGGAAATGGTTCTCACAGATCTAGGCCGAGCAGAAACTACTAGAGTGTTTGAAGCGTGTGTGTACACAGAAAGACGAGGGAAAACAGCCACAGAGACGTTCTATAAATAGAGGCTGCGATGAAAAATTCATGTGATGCTCATATTGAGCCGGACTTGATTGGGGATTAATATTTGCATTTGGCTCCTTTCAAGTCCATGCATTCATTAGCATAAATTTTACGATTTGTTTTTGTAGATTAACCCTGCAACTAATTGTTGTAATTACAATGTTGCAGTGTAATAGAAGCTGATTGCGCCTACCAGATGGCGTTTCCCTTTAGTTCCAGTCCTCTGCTCGCTCACAAGATGCTGGAGGTCAAGGGAAGACGTCAGGACGACACCCTGTGTAGGAAACTCACACTGTTAATCTTTTCAAATAAAAACATTTTTTTTCTTTTGACACAAAATTGGTTTTTGATATAGGTTTCAATAGCACGAAACAGGCCTCACTTTCAATTAATATTGGATAAAACGAATTATATTCGGCACAGATGTAAAGAAACCAGAGTACATTAGAAATGTGAAAAATTACATTAAATAGACTTAATTACTGCTGCCACAGTTCAGGCCTTATATTGTTTTTTTTTTCTTTTTTTTAAATCAATGCATTCCATTTTTCCCTCTCTCTCTCTCTCTCTCTCTCTCACACACACACACACACGCACACACACACACACACACACACACACACACACACACACACACACACACACACATATAATCAATTTAAACTATTGAGCCTGCACCTGTAGAAAATATATTAAAATGTCCAATAAGCAGCGTCCAGTAAACAGTTTGGTCCAAACCCATTCAGTGAACAAACTATTTTACCTTATTTTGTTGTTGTTTTTCTCCCATCACTACAAATCTTTATAGTGTATAGTTTATTGTTTAAAAATTCTGGGATTTGTTGACCAATGAATAAGACTAGTTTCTTATTCCCGCTATTAATAAGCATCAACTAATTAACGTGACCAATCACAAAGATGCTACCTCAGCATGACGCTGGCGGCAATGTCGCCACGCCCCTTTATTTGATTTTCAAGGCAAAACGTGTAGTTCAGCGCACGTGACTAATGTAAACTATTGTAGTACAGATACGCCCTAACAGAAGTCGACCAGAAGGGAAAAATACACCAATAAAAACCTGTGTTTTTTTTATAATTCGCCAATTTAATTTTGAACAATGATGACTTGCGTTTTTATAGTTTTTTTGCTATGCTATAATGCAGTTACACTCCGGCAAAAGTAAATTTGAGTTTCGTTTTATTGAACGACATTTTGACAACATATTAACGAACATAACGTTGAGTTGTTTTGTAACATATAGGAATTATATTATTGGATGCCTCTAAATATTGCATAACTATTCATCACCAACTGGTTTGTTTTTGCGCAATATAAAAATTAGAAGAAAAAGAGGAAGCCTAGTTTAGAAACAGTAAATACCATATATGAGAAATGAGGCTATAACACCAATTAAACGAATCAAACGTATGTGTATTTGCACTAACGCCCATTCGGTCCTATTTAAAGACATTTAATTTTATTTATGACGCCTGTATAACAGTGTAGTATACACAAAATCCTGTTAAAAGCATTCCACTATATGCTATCGTTATTTACAGAGCGTTTACAATAACATTAGGCCCAAAATATCGAACAGCATTCATCAAGCTCTCAGGTGGGCTGCTTACCTAATGTAGTCTTCCCGCCAAAATCACGTCACGCAGCAAAGGAGGACGTTTCTACTTTCGGTTATCTAGCTTTATGAAAGCTGATCAATACTCATACAGCTAGATAACCAAAGATAGCAACCAACCCCAGTCCGAACCGTTCGGCGTCGCTCTTCCACAGCGCTGACCTGAGGGAGGAAAAGAAGGTTAATGCGCAACCTCACAGACACATTCAACCAACCAAACTCCCTCAATCCAGACTGTTTTTTCATTTATAATTTTTTGATTTACAAGTCAAGTGTAGACTAGGTCCTCAGCACGTGCTTAAGATAAAGAACATATGGGATTTCAATCTTTAAAACATTTACGTAAAGTATTTTTATTCTTTGAAAAGTGCCTGATAAATTATAAGACCTTAATTGCATCCATCTTTTCATTGTCTTTCAACACACAATCGCGTTCTTACATGAGCTTTAAATAAGAGTATAAAAATAAGCACATTTTTTACATCATACTTACAATTCACACAAAAAGCATCACAATTATTTATGGATCTTTCACTGTCGTTTTCGGTTACACAAAGTGTGACGTCATGTAGACCCAAATTAAACTTGTAATTGATATAAATAAACCTGGAAGAATTGCGTCTGTGAGGATCGAATATGAATCATTAGGTTTAAAATAGCCCTTATATTATTATAACTCGGCGCAATCACAAACCGCTGCGATAAGATTAAGTCAAATATAGCATTTTAAAATTGTGTTGTATATGTTAATATTTAAACACATAGGAAATGTAAGTAAAGTAAAGCAGATTGAGAATAAACAGCATCTCGTCTTTTTCACACGCGTCCGCTTGAAAGTGCGAAGAAAAGGCCTATATGTCGTCCACTGGGAGGAATCTATCACACCTTGGCCTGTTCTGTGCCAGTAATTCTATAGAAGTAATAAATAGAAGACATTTATTAACCCGTAGAACCCAGAGAATCACATTTATTTATTTTGTAAACCGCAAACTCAAAGACGTAACAATTTCTAGCAGTCGAATAAATAAGTCATCGTAACTATTAATGACGACGGAAGTGATTTGAACAATTAAAAACATCGAAATAACGGAAAGAACAAAAAAAAAAACTTTGACGTGACCTCGCTTCGAACTGGAACTAATTAAACAGAGGAAACCACGACAATCACGAGCCAATTAAAGACGTCCGGCAGACACGCAGAAAGCAACATCGGCACCAGGGAAGATACGGAAAGGATGGAGAGAAGCGTCTTACGAGTGTTTGACGTCAGTATTCCTCTCTTTCTGCCCGTTTGTCGGGAACGAATGACGACTCGCCGTGTGTCGAGAGCTCGCGATGCGGCCAAACTCTTCATCTCTCGCCCTCCAGCGCCGCGTCCCCATCATCCAGAGACTCGATTTATATATGAATAATTTCCAAAAACGGGGAATTCCGCTGGCGAACGCGTGTAGAGGTCACGTGAGAAGATGCGGAGAAGATGTGTGTCGTTCCCTCTCTCCGACCCGAGAGAGTCTAGTTCCACGCTCCTCGCATCCTCCTCTGGCAATGCTTTCCTGCAGTGACGTCAGCCAAGCCGCGCGACCAATCACACGCGCGCTTCCTTCCTTTCTCTCCCCCGCGCGCTTTATTCGCGGCTGGTCGGGAGCGCGCGCGCCACTGTCGCCTATAGGTTGCGGAGTTCCTATAGTAACCCAGCGAGGTTCAGTCCAGGCAATAATCACCTTCGAGACTTGCGTTGGGATTTAAACACTAAAATACGGAAAACAATTAAATTAATAATCTTTAAAGTGTCCACGTGCCCTACGTACGCTTGAAATTCGAGTAGATACACTAGCTGACATATAGATAGAAAGGTTGATGTTTTAGCTTAATGTAATGACATGTGAGTAACGTTCGTTATGTATGTGTGTTAATTGCCTCTCGTCGGTTGACGGTTCCTTTGAGCAAGTTACGGGCAGTTTCTGAGGAAAGATCGGACAATTATGCAGATCTCACATCTGACTTGTTACTTTCAGTTTTGTTGAAATTGTGTGCCTTATCGTACTTTATCGCTGTATTGTTTCGATGATTTACTCGTCTTAACACCGAATGTTTTCAACAGGTTTTACAACTTGGTTCGGTGTTAATTCGAATAAACCTGAAGAATTGGCTCTTAGAGAGAAAACGATCTTTTTTATTTTTGTTAGATCGAAAACGAATTGTTTAATTATAACAAGTATCTTCATGTAAAGAAATCGTTGGAAATCGTTAACAAACACTTTTTTAAACACTTTCAAAATGCCGGGCATGCATTTTGCAGAATAACATATAGAAACAGAAGATATATTGAACATTCCTTTTACTAAACGGCTATGTCTATTACAAATCTATGTCTAATGATTTAAAGTTCTTTTTAGATTTTTAAAGCTTGTTCGATGAAGTGGAACGTGAATCGAGGTCTCAACGAAGTAAAAATACTTTTTTATTGTGTTCTTGATTAGTGAAAGAAAACAAAACTAATTCCGGCTTTATTATGCAGATTTAATTTCAGCATAAATTCCAACCTCGACAAACTGACAAAGATGTTTGATGTGTGAAAGAAAAATTCCGCGATCTTGTCAGAACCTGCTTGTTCTCGTTTATGTTTTAGAAGAAATTAACATTATATAAATATTGTATACGCATAAAAAAAATCACATAAACACCTGCATATCATCTCATTAGATACATAAGATACGTCAAAACATAGATTATAATATGGGTGAGTAATAATTCATAGAGTGAAGGACGTGGACATTAGTTTTCAGCGATCGAATATGCTTAAATAAAAAAAAGTATATAAAAGGAATTCTCGTAACTCGACGAGTCTTAAACGCTTTAGATAACAACGGTTTCAGTGACGCGCTTTGTAAATAAAAACAGCACATAAAAATCTCATTCAAATCGCTGTAATGGGTTATTTTATTAAATAGCTAGTAGCTAGGAAAAACGAACATAATTTCTAATTAATTTTAAAAAGTTACTACGGTGCGGTTTATTTTTACGGACTGACCTGTGACCGAATCTGCAGCGTTGCCGAGACAACAGCGTCACCTGGCGGTGAGTAAGACGTGTTTCCACAATTGTATATACGGTACGTAGTTAAATACTGTATTTAAATACTTAAATGGCTAATTGTAAAAAAAAAAAAAAAAAGAGAATGTATTACAATCGAAACGTTGATGGTCTTTGATATTTTGCCTTCACATGTTCTGTCTTTTAAAAACATTTTTTATACATTTTTTAAATACTATTTTATTTTTTGGAATTTAAGTTTCACACATGTTAAAACAATTAAAACGTAAAAAATAAAACATTTACATCATCGACCACAAATATATCTAATGACAGTTTTGGATTAATAGAGGATCGCTTTACTTGTGTGCTGCGTTTAGTAAACTTCTGAAAACGTGTTTTAATTGTTTTGATCCAGTGTGTAACACGATCGTGATAGTAAATCAAAGGTAAAGCACCAAAACGTATCATGTGGTAAATGGATATTACAGTAATCCGTCTTATGTCTCTTTGTTTTTGATTAATTATTTTCTTAATTAGGTTTTTTATTCGTTGTTGATTCGTTTTTTACTTTATTTTTACTTTATTGTTACTGTACAATCAAGGTTGCTGTTTGTGACAAATCAATCGCTCATTAGTTAAATGGTTTAGTATTTTTATTCGTGTCGAACTTCTGGTTTTCTTGCAATACAGTTCTGTGTTAAAATATCTTTTTAATCTTTAAAATGAATAGATGGTGCTGTAGCGTCATCTAGTGGTGTTCACAGATATATCGTGTTGTCAAAGAACTTGGAGTATTAGTTTTTTTTTTTAATTACCATTATAAATTGTACATATTTTAAAGTTATGTATTACCGTGAATCGTGATTTTTTTTCGTTTGCCTTTTAGAAACAATATGTATTTTTCTAACGT
Source organism: Paedocypris sp. Pulau Singkep (assembly GCA_017309775.1). Lineage (NCBI taxonomy): Eukaryota > Metazoa > Chordata > Actinopteri > Cypriniformes > Paedocypris > Paedocypris sp. Pulau Singkep. The sequence continues at coordinate 1,014,712 of MU204300.1, read as the reverse complement.
TTCTAAAAATATTTATTCAGAAATATACCATAGTGCTTTGTTTAACTTTTAAACTTGATCTATCTCGTGTTAATTATTTTACGATTGTCCAGCTACTGGTCTAGTGGTGATGTACTAGCCTTAAGTGTGTACATTGTGAATTGAACGCGCAGGCGCTCTGAGGTCACGTGCCGATAATTTGGCAGCTCGAGAGAAGCTGCACGTTTCTCGATGAGCCACAAGAGGGCGCAACGAGCTGAAATATCGCGACAAACAAAGCCATGAACAACGAAGAAACGCAAAAAGTATTTTTTATTGTTGGATAAATTCCACCGAATTTAACGTTTAGACAAGCGTTTTCAACCTGAAGCGATAAGAAGTAACATTCGCGTCTAGATCCATTAACAACAATTCGTTGCATAACGAGAAACGACGTTTGTAGTTTCTAGCGAACTGCAATACGGTATTATAATGTACATAGTTTCACGTGATTACCTGTAATACGCTAATACGTTCACTTATTAAGCCGTAATAACGTTGTAATAGCGTCGTAAAGCTTTTGTTACTGAGCGTGTTTATAAGGGCCAGTGGCGCAATGGATAACGCGTCTGACTACGGATCAGAAGATTCTAGGTTCGACTCCTGGCTGGCTCGGTTTCTTTTTAAATTAATCATAAAAAATTGCTAATAATATTCCAGACTATAATTAGTGTAAATCTTTAGGTGTGTAGTAATATTTTTTTAATTCTAATTTAAATAATAATCTGCTTTAATTTATCTATTTTAAAATAATAATTCTATGAGTGTAAAAAAATATATATATTCCAGCCTTTAATAGGTTAAAATCTGCAGGCATGTAAACATTTTATTTTCGGTATTGTAAGTTGTTGTAATTTAATTGTCATTCAATATTTTTGGGTGTAGTGTGGTGTAGAGCCTTATGACAAAATATGTTTTGTCTTAGTATAGCTTTCTGACAACGTGTTAGTATAGCCTTAAGGCCAAATGTTGTATGTCTTAGTAATGCCTTATGTCTTAGGCTTTTGACAATTTTTTATGTTAGTGTTAGTTAGTGATTGAGATTGCCAATATGGCACGCCATATCGAAATTGGTCTTAGTATAGCCTTGTGTCTTAGTAATGAGCATTGTTTTATGTCTTAGTATAGCCTTATGTCAATTTATTTATTATCTTAGTATAGCCTTATTCCAATTTATTTTTCATGTCTTAGAATAGCCTTGTCAAAATACAAATTTTATGTCTTAGTATAGCCTTATGTCAAAAAATAGTTTGTCTTATGTAGTTATAGCCTTATGTCAAAATACAAATTTATGTCTTAGTATAGCCTTATGTCAAAAAGCTAATTTATGTCTTATTATAGCCTTATGTCAAAATACAAATTTACGTCTTAGTATGGTATCACCATAGCAACGCCTATCTTTTGTTATTGAATAGAGACCACGTGTGTAAGTCAGTCCTCTGACAAATCTCGTTTCCTGCTGATAGTCACGCGAGATATCTGACGTCATTTAGGGTATAAAGGATCCGCATTTCCTGACTGTGATGGAGTAATGCATTGAACGGCACAATAAACACGTGTTAAACCTCTAACGCGGTGTCGGCTCAATCATTACTCCTGGATCCAGCTTCCGGACAACTCCCTTCGACAGAGACCTGCACTCTCGGCCATGATGGAATGCCTGACTGATTTATAATTATTACGAAGCCTCCAAGAAAGATTAAAATCTTTCAGCCGTAATACAATTTTTTGATGTTTTTAGTATTTCTTCATGTCTATTACAAATGTAATGTTTTAATAATGCCCAAATTATTTTTTTAATTACAATTAATACATATATACAATTATTACAATTTTTTTTAAATGTAATTGCCAAAA
>MU204300.1:997796-1010187 GCA_017309775.1 Paedocypris sp. Pulau Singkep | reverse complement strand
CCGGACAAAAATGAAACGAGAACTATATAAAAACTCCCGCTCAGGGACGAAAACTAGAACTACATTTATTGTCATTTTCCTCTATGAATAGAGGCGTGTGTTCGGGGCGTGGCGGGTGTGTTCGGGGCGTGGCGTGTGTGTTCGGGGCGTGGCGGGTGTGTTCGGGGCGTGGCGGGTGTGTTCGGGGCGTGGCGGGTGTTCGGGGCGTGGCGGGAGCTCGGGGCGTGGCGGGTGTGTTCGGACCTCGGCACTGCTGCAGCAGGAGCTGGACGTTCCTCTCGTGTTCCTTCTGCTGCTGCGTGAGTCTGCGATCGGCCTCCAGCTGCTGCCGCTCCAGCGCCGCCTCCAGCCACACCACCAGCTCCTGCTGCTCCTCCAGCCGCAGCTCCAGCTCCGCCAGCACCAGCTGCAGACGCCGCTCCTCCTCACGCAGAGACACCACCTGCCAACACACCATCACAGTCTGATCAGAGGGACACACAGGGGCGGAGCTAGGTCTGGGTGGGCGGGGCAGTCGTCCACGGCGGCATGGTTTCCTGTCACGTCACGTGCGTACGAGCGCTACTGGAAATGTGAAAAATTAGGGTGTGTGTATATATATATATATATATATATTAGTGCTGTCAAATGATTACTTTTTTTTAACTAGTTAATCACAACTTCCCTGACCAAATGAATCGCGATTAATGGCGATTAAATAACTAAAGCTTGGAATAATGGATAATGAGGTATGGAATGTAAATTAACGTAAACTCAACACTAAATATACACTAGTTTAAATACTACCATATCATTAAGTACAATTTTTGTTCAGCTTGCAATAAATTTTCTATAACCCTCCGAGGTCGAGTCACTCTTTATTCGAGATAAAACGCACAAAGAAAGTACATTTTGGACTTAAATATGTGTTATACACCAATTAAATGTTTGAAGTGCCCATTTTTTTAGGTTACACTCTTAATAAAAACAGGCTATGTGTCTTTTGTAAAAGTAAGTAAATAACTAAATAATATCAAAACTAAAACTTGAAGCACGTTTTGCCTTCTTTTTGTCAGCTGAAAACAAACTAACTTAATAAATACGTATCACTCTAACATGAAACATATGGAGAAAGTACAAGAAGAACTTCCGGAAATACCGGAAAACCGGAAGTAAGATTAATAGCGTTAATAAAATTTGACGCGATTAAACAAATTTAATTAATAGCACAAGTTAACGCGTTAACTTTGACAGCCCTAACATATATGTGTGCAATGTGCATATATATATCTATATTCTCAAAAATGTGCAAGTTTTTTACACAAGAACAAAGTGCTTGTGTGATTTAGGCACTGTGTGCTTTCATTTCAGCAGTGGATGTTCAATAAAAACATCATATAGAACATGTGTGTGTGGTTCCTTCAGCTATTTTAAAACCAAGTAATGCACACTTTATTCAAAAATCTCTCACTTTTAATGCGAGCATTTTTGTTGTACAACTTGTCAGTGAACTATGTGGGGAAAAAACGTAAATAAAAACAATTATTGTTCATTCATCGTGTTAAAATGTTAAATGAATTGAGATTTTGACTTTTGGCCCTACTGGCGCATATTTTATCCGTTTGCATTTATAAAATGCCTTCGTTTTCTATCGGCTACATGTCAATATAACAATATAGTCCTATACCATTAAAACGTTACTTAACGGCATTTTCATGACTTTTACTTTCATACTTCAGGCACACATCACATCAGTACTTTTACTTGAGTAAAAAGGACGAGTTGATACCATTACTCGCACAGAAGTGTGTTTTTACTCCAGTGACGATGGCGCGTCACATCACCGCTCCACGTCCAGGCCCACACTGACCTTGTCGAAGTATTTGCAGAGCAGCGCTCGTGTTTCCGAGGCGGAGAGGTAGGTGAGCTTGGCCATCAGGTTCATCTCCCACTGCGTCAGCATGTTGCCCGAGGCCCGGAGCTGCCGCTGTCTCTGGGTGATGGCTTCGTTCTTGTACTCGATGGCCGCGTCTAGAGCCTCGATGGCCTCGTCTAACTGGAAGAGCGTCCGTTCCTCCTGGACACCACGACACGCACACACACACGCTTTAAAAACACCGACCGTATGGGGAGCCTCAGTATGGAGTCAAATTAGTGGCAAAAATACCAACATACACAAATATATAACATCATGTTTTAGCAGTTTTGTTTCTATAATTTAACCCTATAATGCGTCCTGAGACACCGGTGTCACGCTTTGTTCAATGATTTTTTTTAATGGGTTTTCAAAAAAAATATTTTTCACTTTTTTTTCTCCACATTTTACTTTTAGATGTAATTTGATGCTGGAACACCAGGTGGCGCCAATTTACCGCTTAATTAGGCTTCCAGAGCAGTTTGTATTGTCCAATGTCCAAAAATTTGGGATCAATACCAATTTTTCCCAAATTTCAAAAATCTTATCTACCGGGGGCGGGGCAATATTTTTACCCGAAAATCTTTTTTTCTTCCATAGAAAGTTGTGTCTGGTGGTATTCTTGAATATGCCCGGAAACATGTCAATGTTTTGATTTTTGTTTTCATTCTATTAATGTTTATTGCATTATTTTAAAACATTTTTTTTTCATATTTAGAAATGTAAAACTTTTTTTTTTTTTTACATTTTTCTTAGTTTGATGCCAAATATTACGTTCGTTTGAAAAAAAAATTGTTTTAAGCGCTCTTTCTGGTACCGCGCATTACCATCTATGATAAATGTACTCGTATACTTAAATGAGTATAAATGCGTTATTACCAACCAGAGTGAAGTGGCTTAGCGCGTTATACATTGCTGACGCTGTAATAACGGAATCAGCAGCGCAGCAAAAAACAAGTTCAAAAAGTATCAAATACGATCAAACTTGAAAATTTACTACGTTACATTTGGAAGATTTCATTCCACTGTGGGTTTCAGGATTTTTCTTTCGAATATAACATATATAAATACTCTCATAAATATTGTCTTTGTTGTTGATCATTTTTAACATCATTTAACGTCATCATTTTTAATGCTCTTTTGTGCGGTGGGATGTTATTTACTATTGGTTATTTTCAGCTTTTTTTCCAGTTAAAATGTATTTGTCTTTTTACTTATTTTATTGATTTTTTTTTTATTTAACTATTTACCAATTATTATTATTATTTTAATTGTTAAAATATCTGTTTATCAATAATCTTTTAACATTATTTGGCCTGTCACAAGTTACAACATTTGTCATTTACCCTTCGGAATAGCAGGTACTTTTATTGTAATACTCACTGCAACATGCTGATGGCATATCTATATTGAATTTTCCAAGTATATTTTGTCACAATGTTAAAATATCACTAAACAGATGACAAAAAAAATAAAAATTGCACGACAGCTCTCATTGGCTCCAGTGAGTTCAAATGTTAAATGACTTAATATTTACTTTTTGGTGTAACAGTTTTATTTTTATATGGGAATGCATGTTTAACCCTATAATGCGTCCCGTGACACCAGTGTCACGCTATGTCTAATGATTTTTTAATAGATTTTCAAAAAAAATATTTTTCAAAATTTTTTCCCCAACTTTGACTTTTAGATGTAATTTGATGCTGGAACACCAGGTGGCGCCAATTTACTGCTTAATTAGGTTTCCAGAGCAGTTTGTATTGTCCAATGTCCAAAAATTTGGGATCAATACCATTTTTTCCCAAATATCAAAAATCTTATCTACCGGGGGCGGGGCAATAATTTTACCTGAAATTTTTTTTTTCCATAGAAAGTTGTGTCTGGTGGTATTCTTGAATTTGCTCGGAAACATGTCAATGTTTTGATTTTTGTTTTCATTCTATTAATTTTTATTGCATTATTTTAAAACATTTTTTTTTTCATATTTAAATATTAAAAAAAATTTTTTTTTTTCATTTTTCTTAGTTTGATGCCAAATATTACGTTCGTTTGAAAAAAAAATTGTTTTAAGCGCTCTTTCTGGTACCGTGCAAACAAACAAGGTTAAACGTTTAATCCTAGACTTGTAAAGCGCCGCTCAAATAAAAACCGAAAGAATTATTATTATTATATTATTAGAAACTAAAAGGAGAACAACCCTGGTTCACCTCGGAGGAGAGCAGGTTGCCCTGCCTCAGCTTGTCGTCCAGCTCCACCCTCTGCTTGAGCAGCAGCTCCTTCTCCTGCCGCAGGTTGGAGATTTCCTGTCGGATCTCCTGCGAGTCCTGAGCGCTGCCGCTGCGCAGGAGACCCTTCCTCTCGGTCAGCTCGCGCTCCAGAGTCTCGATGCGGCTGGACAGGGTCAGCATGTCCTGACTCAGAGCCTGCGGACAACCACACGTCACTCAAACCTGCCGAGTCCCGATGTCCTCGTCTGTGTACGGACCACAGCATTTTGAGGGGGGAATAGAACGAATTGCGATTTTTCGGAATAATATTGCGATGCGATTTTCGTTTTTTGCATTTGACACTTTTAAGTGCATAAAAATAAAATGACAAATAAAATATATTGTTACTTTTACTAAATCCGGGGGTAAATAAGCTACATACAAGGTGATTGATCAACTGGCATTGAACACGTTTCACGGAGAGACGAGTAAGTTACTGTGGCCTGCTGAGTCCTGATGTCCTCGTCTGTGTACGGACCCGTAGGGCTGCAGAATTTTGAGGAGGAAAAAACAAATTGCTATTTTTCTGAAAAATATTGCGGTTGCGATGCGATTTTCCAATTTTGCATTTTAAGTGCATAAAACTAAAATGATAAATAAAATATATTGCTACTTTTACAACACAGAGGGTTAAATAAGCTACATACAAAGTGACTGAGGAAAAAAACATTTTAAAATAAGTGAATTGAATTGAATTTGAAATTGAAAAATCCTTTATTAGAATTAGAAAACAAAACAAATCTAGTGCAATTTACTGGCTTTGAACACATTTCACCGACACCAAAACAAAAAGTGCTCTGACGTCATAGAATAAAATAAACGAGTTGTGTTTCCTCTAGACTACGGCCTGTCGACACGTTTTACACTTTTTCGTCTTTTGCTCCGCGTCAAAAAAAAAAACCTGTTTGCGTCGGGTGTTCTGACAGAAAGCCAGTGCGCTCCATACAACCTTGTTTTGCGGTCATTTCTGATTGGTCAGACTCAACAATGTTGATTGGCTAACAGGTGTGTCACTCAAACGTCAGAGGCGGGGCAAATATCCGCAGCCTCCTGAGGTTGGGTTATTGCGCGAGTTAAAATTGAAGAAACCCCTGACGTGCTAAAAACCATCCACCATGTGTCATGGGTCTTAGAGCCACGCCCTCTAGTGGCGTCCGATCGCCAAAGTGCATTTTACAGTGAATTTTTTAAGCAAAAATGTAAGAGACGTAAGTTCTGCAAAGGAAGTATTCAAAGTTACTATCTACGGAAAATTATGAGCGCAATGATTAGGTAAGAGTCCCTTTTTATAGGACACCAAAAATGGATGAAAAAAAGTAACTATTTACTAATAACATATGTAATATCGCCAACATTAAATCATGTAAAAAAAATGGCGCTTCATTTTTACACTTATTGCGCTCGTAAAAGCCCAACTAGCGAAGACCATCTAAAAAAGAAATATCATTTCAGAGCTCGGGTCTCTAATTAAGTAATTAATTACCAATTACTTTCTCAATTTGTATTCAAAATACTTCAAAATAAAAAAACGAAATAACGAAATACTCCTGAAATCCTTTATTTATTCCGATATTGTATATAATATATTAATAAAAATCTGTCTGAATTTTTTAGGAAATAGATTCTTATTAAGTGTCTTAGAACTTATTAGGGCATTTACTCTTTAGGTAATTTTGTCCCGATTTAAAACGTTTTTGCCTTTTGAAACTGCTGTCGGCACGGATTAGTTTTGTAAATCGGAGTACCACTGTGTTGCTGGAAACAAGTTAAATTACATTTTCAAGCACTTTGTTTAAAAATGTAACATTTTTTGAAATGTCTAAAACACACCAGTGAAATTCAAGCGTTTAAGGATTTCAAGCACCCACACGAATCCTTTGACAAGTAAATAAAACACCTGAAAATGAACAGTAATTCGCTCAACAACTTTCTCAGTGAACAGGTATTTTGATCACAGTAACGCAGTAATTACCTGGCTGGAGCGGAGCTTCTTGGACTCCAGGCCGCTGCGCTCGATGAGCAAGGCTTCCTTTTTGGCCAGGATCTCCTCTCGTTTGGTCAGCTCTCCTTCCAGCTCCTCCAGGCCGCGCCGCTGTTCCAGAACCTTCTCCATCTCCTCGTCCAGCCAGCGTTTCTGATCCTCGATTTTCTGCCGGAAACACTCGCAATGCGGTCACTTGTAACGACACAGGCATTACTCCGTCTCACTTTGCTCCCAGACAACACAAGTAAACGTCATTTTTAAGAGACTTGACGATCAAAAACGTCATTTTCAAAAGACTTGTTTAAAAAAATTACATTAAAATTATGAATGAAAGCCTAATAACCAGAGGAGCAGAAATTGACGAGAGGTTGAAGGAAAATGATGCAATATAATAGATTTCTATATTATGAAAAATGTATAATAATGGAAAGTCAAATTTAGGTAGTCACCGATATCGGCCTCGATATCACGTTTACTAAAGTCCACCCATACCACAGTATGAGAAATGTCTATGTTTGACTGTAAAGGGTTAATCACAAGGGTCAAATGCCCGCTCACATCAGCTCAGTTTTACTCAAGTAACTTTTATTGATAACCAAGCGCCTAAAGTCCCAACACGGCGACGAGTAGAAAGAGTTCACTTCTAAACCAACACAACTCACGCTGCAGCAAACTCCTGCAAGAAGAGAGAAAAAAGCTACGTTTATTTTAATATTGTGCACTAAATAGCAAAGGTTTATTTTTTTAGTGTGCTGTCCAAATACGCAGAGTTTGGCTTAAAAATACTTGAGTAGCACGGTCACCATTTACATTTCTTTTTAATAATTTATATTTTTAATATATTCATAATAAATATCATAATTTGTATTTATTTAGTAGCATGTTGCATAATAACATGCTTTTCATTTTAAATAAATGTTATCAAATTAGATGACTTTACATGTTACATGTTAATTTAAACCTTAGCTTTTAATAAGTATTCGTACACATTTTCCAAAAAAAAAAAAACAAAGTGATATCGATGGCATCCCTAAAATCAGGGGTCACCAACCTTTGGCCCACGGGCCGTAATATGCCCCCATTGGAATTTCTAACAACAATTTTCAATATTTTTTCATTTTAAATTAATGAATCTAATGTCATGATTAATCATAAAAATGTATCATGATCCAAAATCATCGGATTCAATTTAATTTTTTAATGAATATGTATATTAATATTAGGGCTGCACAATATATCGAAAAAATATCGTTATCGTGATAATAGGATGCGCAATATCCATATCGCAAACAGTTATTTTCATCCTAGCGGATCAATGCAAAAGTAGTTTATTTGCAATAAACAAACATGGCTGGATATGTTTAAAAAATATTCGACATCATAAAACTACTTTGTGTTATTTATTTTATTTAAAAAAAAAAAGGCAAGGCAAGAACATATTTGATTATAGTTTAAAAGATGCTAATTTTAAGACAGTCTTGGTGATTGTACGGTTATAAGGCCTGAACACTTTGATATAAATTTTGCATTATTTATTAGTATTTAAAAGCAGGAAAAACAAGGACACGTTTTGTTTAAAAGATGCTCGTGTTGATCTTGAAGATTGTATGTTTATACCGTATGTGAATAAAATTTAATGTTTGATTAAATTAAGCTACATTTGATTCAAAACATATTGTTTGTTTATTTTAGTAACATTTTAGTCATCAGTAGTTTCACTTTTTAAATAGTTTTGTTTTCTTTATATGGTAATGTTATATCGCAAGCAATATCGTTATCGCAATATTCAACAGCAATATCGCATATCGCATATTTTTTTCAATATCGTGCAGCCCTGATTAATATGTATATAAACACTTTATTACAGTGTAATACGTTTGTTTCGTTTCTCCGTTTCTGCTTATTTTTATCCAAGTCGTTTGTAAACGTTTGTTTCACGCGACGTTCAGATGCAGATGCTCTCTCTCTCTCTCTCTCTCTCTCTCTCTCTCTCTCTCTCTCTCTCGCTGTCTCTCTCTCTCTCTCTCTCTTTCAGACTCTCTCGCTCTCTATCTCTCTCTCATTTAACTTCTTTACGACCATTTTTATTGCTAAACGACCATTTTTATTGCCACTAGATTCACGAACTGCGCTACTTTTTGAGCCATGAGGGAAAACATAGTGTTTGCGGAGAGATCTATGGCGGGGTGATGAACCGACCTGCTGCTCCTCCAGCGACACCACCGAGCCGTTGCTTCCACTCCTCCTCTGACGCTGAAAGGCTGCGATTTCCTCCGTCTTGATCTTCAGAATCTTCTGCTGCTGCTCGTTCTTTATCTCCAGCTCCTTTGAGAGAACCAGAGAAAGAGCGGTAAAATGGCTTCTGAAGGACGAGAAAAACAAGCTGCGGACGTGGACTGTCATTCCGCAGACGACGTTCGAGTAAGACGAGAAAAAAAACTAGCATTTTCTTTTGCATAAAAAACTAGAATGAAAAACTAGCGACTAGCATTAATACTGAATTGTTTTCGGAGGAACTTCTCGGTTAAAAAGTCGTTTCACACGTGATCAAGTGATTTACCGATGAAGCATCTGTTACATTTCATGCACTAATACACAGCACAGGAAGTCGTTCACATCAGCAACTGTTTCACTAGATTCCGTCCCTTTTTTCCCCCGTCAAAAACACTCAAAACACTCTCTCTTACACAAACACACACACAAAATCAGACTACACAAAACAAACACACACACACACACACTCGTTCACTCACTCCAACTACACACACTAAATCAAAACAAACACATTCACACACACACTTAAAACACGTTCACACACACACACACGACAGGTGCACAGCAGTATACATATTAGTTCTGTCAAAGTTAACACGTTAATGCACGGAAACCATTTTAAATGGTAATTTTCGGTATACAGTTTTTTTAACTGTCCTTTTCAACTGCAAATAACTTGCTTGTCAGTATTCTCTGTAATCGTCCCTCCAGACTAAATAACGGCTACTTGCTTTATTTACTTTCAAAACGCCCCAAAAAATTCAACAAACAATTTGTCGCCCTTGGTTCAGACCAAAGAAATCGAACTAGAGGTGTGAAACCATCCTGAAATAATCATTAAAAAAAAAGTCTTACTCTGTAAAAGTGGCTTTTATACTTCACCGCAGCCTAAAAAAAACGTGGGAAAATGTAAAAAAAAAAAGATTGATGCGTTTTATTCGTTTGTTCGTTGGTGATGAGATGGTGGCTATGACTATGACCAGTGAGCAAGCACATATGCGACAGACGCTAGGTATAAAAAAAAAAACCTCTTGGACAGAAAGCGAGGAGCAAAGAGAAATAACTAAAGCCAGTGTAGATGTCAGAAAAAACACACTTGGACAGAAAGTGAGGAGCGCAAAAAACAAACAAAAAAAACCCACCTTGACTCGGTGCTTGCCCTTCTGCATCTCGCTCTCCAGCCGGCGCTTCTGCTGGCTTTCCTCTCTCAGGCGGCGCTGGAGCTGGTCCTGCTGCTGCCTCATGCTCTGCACGTTCCTCTCCAGCTCCGTCACGCGCACCTCGCTCTGGGCCGACAGTGAGGCCAGCTGAGCCGTGTCCCGCTGCTTCTGCTTCAGCACCTGCGGGGGGCAGCAGAGGAACCGGCCTCAGTCCTCCTGACACCTGCGCCTCACCATCACCCGGGAAACATCTCCTGCTCGGGTTAGCTCCGGGGTGGCCAAACTTTGTGATTCACGGGCCACGTTGGATTCTGACGTTTTTTTGTTAGAAGAAAATAACACTTTTTATTTTGTGTTCTGACACTTATATACATAATAAAAGGCCCCCCCCCCCCCGGGTCAAATTTACCGGTGAACATTATTGACGCTTTAAGTCATTTTTAAACATTTTTAAACAAAAACAGTTTGCTGCAGCGTGAGTTGTGTTGGTTTGGAAGCGAACTCTTTCCACTGGTTGTTGTGTTGGGACTTTAGGCGCTTGATTAAATGACCCGCTCTGAGAGACGAAGCTTTGTAGCGAGCGATAAGAATGTTAATTACGAAACGTGTTTAACCCTTTACCTGTATCGGCAAACTTTGAACGAGTACGCGTGCTTTAAGTTCAAGTTCAAGTTCATTTATATAGCGCTTTTCTTAGTCCGAGACCAACGCAAAGACGCTAGGTGGAAAAAAGTCTTTAAAAAGAGAAATGTTGATTCTTTATATGAGCTTTAAGAATTTTGGGGGGAAAAAAAAGAGTCAGTTAAAAAGGGGGAAAAAAAAACATGTCTGTTGTTGTTCAGACTATGGGCTATGACCAGAAGAGCAAGCTAGATCGCGACAGTGGCAAGGAAAAACAAAAAAAAAAATGTAAAAGATGCGCTTGAAAAAATGCTCTTCAGACAATGTGAGAATATGGAGATGGATGCATCCCTAGTGTTTTCACGAGGCTCTTATAAAGTTTATGTCTGAGCTCCGTCATGTAGAATAAACTCCGACCTGAACTTTGCTCTGCGCGGCGGCTATCTTCCTCCGGCACTCCTGCGCTTTGGAGCGGTCAGCGGCGTCGCGGCCTCCCCGGACCTCCAGCTCCTGCAGCTGCTTCTGGGCGTCGGTCAGCTCCACTCGGGCCTGCTCGGCCTCCGCTTCCAGCTCAGAGATCTTCTGACTGTACTGCCTGTTCATCGCCTGGGCATCTTTACCTGAAGGCGGTCAGAGAAAAGCACAAAAAAATAATCACTGGTTTATAGACTGTAATAACTTATCATACAGAGTAAAACAGAACTAGTATTTTCTAGTTTCCTAATTTTCTAGTCGGATCATAAGGTGAACTGGATTATAAAGGCGCACAATTTTTTAACTCATATTTTTTAACTCATTTTTCTCACATATTAAGTTTATTAATTCGTTTTTTTTTTTTTTTTTTTTTTGCGTGATCAATCCAATTTTAAACATCACGTATATTTACAAATAATAGAAAACAAGCAAACCCCATCCATTCCAACCCATTTCTAACCCAGTTTGTCTATTTCTGGGTCAAGTGGAGCGGGAGCCAATCACAAAATGTCTGGGACGCTAACAATAGCAGGACATTTAGTGTAGAATTTGGAATCCCGATTTATATCAAACCAAATGAGACGCGCCTGGAAATCAAATATTAAATGCTGTTAGGGTTCCATGTTCTAAGATTTTTTCCTACCCGGGAGAATTTGCTACCTCACACGGCGCGCATTCACCTTAAACTATGACACATTTCACCTTCTTAGCAGTCGACTTGTGCAATGACAGTAATGATTATTTTAATATCTTTGAAGCGATTACATATGTATGTATATTTATTATAAAACAATTACGATAGAAACGCTAGGATTCGCGTCTTGACACTTGAAACTGCTTGAGTTCATCCGCTTTTATACACCAGATTTTCTAGATAAAAACCCAGAATTAAATGAAAACTATACAGACTCGGGCTAAAGTCACCGAGCAGGAAGTGTCATTAGTCACGCAAAGTGTACGATTTGTGAACATCTGAGGAAAACGTTTACACTTTAGTAAACACAACTTTTTATATTCTTCATTTTATTTCATTACGGCGGATTAGGGTCTAATTAACACCGTCAAAAAGTACATTATAAGATCGGCACAACTCCCCGTTTGAGGTTGTGCATAGCGCGAGGTAGCAAATATTCCCGGGTAGGAGGAAAAAACGTTTGGAACATTCCACATGGATGTTGGTATCGGCATCGGACCCGTTTTGACCAGTTCTTTGATGAGTTCCTCCTTCATGCGGATGGTGATGGAGAGCTCCCTGATCTTCTGCTGCGCCTGGAGAAGACCTCGCTCCGACTGAAGCTCCGCCCCCAGACCTCGCACGCTCTCCCACACCGAGCTCGCGCCCATGCTGCTGTTCGCTGCAAACCAGGGCAAACTAATGAGTGACACACACTAGGGCTGGCCGGGAAACTGGAATCAACGTGAAAACCAGTATCGAGTTGTGTCACGATATGTGTTTTGCAATAACGTGGACATAATCGTCACACATTCATGAATTTAAATTTTATACATGTATGTAGACACTTTAATACAGTGTAACATGTTTCGTTACAACTTTTAGTGACGACACTGAGACATTGCTAATCGAACACAGAAAGCGTTTCAATTACGGTAACAATCTCTTAAGATACATTTTTTCTTTATCTAACAAATCTAACTTGTGACTCATACCATTTTGATATTGTTCTATTTGAATAATAGAGAAACAAAAAGTCGATTC
>MU204300.1:944498-970597 GCA_017309775.1 Paedocypris sp. Pulau Singkep | reverse complement strand
AGAGAAAGAGAGAGGGAGAGAGAGAGGGCGTGATGAAGAGAAAGAGAGAGGGAGAGAGAGAGAGAGGGCATGATAAAGAGAAAGAGAGAGGGAGAGAGAGAGAGGGCATGATAAAGAGAAAGAAAGAGAGGGAGAGAGAGAGGGCATGATAAAGAGAAAGAAAGAGAGAGGAAAGATAGAAGGAGAGAAGGCGCGATAAAGAGAAAGAGAGAGGGAGAGAGGGCGTGATAAAGAGAAAGAGAGAGGGAGAGAGGGCGTGATAAAGAGAAAGAGTAAGAGATACAGAGAGCGATAAAGAGAAAGAGTGGGAGAGAAAGAGAGCGAGAGACAGAGGGAGGGAGAGAGCGCGATAAAGAGAGAGTGAGACAGCAAGTCAGTGAGAGAGAGAGAAAGAGCAAGAGAGAGGAAGAGAGAGAGTGAGAGCAAGAGAAAGACAAAAAGAGAGAGAGACAGAGAGAGAGACAGAGAGAGAGGGAGAGAGACATCAAGGAAAGAGATAGAGAGAAAGAGACGGGGGAGGAAGAGAAAGAGAGAGAGACAGAGAGACAAACAGAAAGAAAAAGAGTGAGGGCGATAGAGTGATAAAGAGAAAAAGAGAGAGTGATCAGAAAAAGAGAGAAGGAAAGAGAGAAAGAAAAAGACGGTAGAGACAGAGAGAGAGAGGGAGATAGAGAGTGAAGGAAAGAGATGGAAAGAAATAGACGAGGGCAGGCAGAAAAAGAGAAAGCGAGAGCGTGATAAAGAGACAGCAAGAGTGAGCGACAGAGAGAGCGAGAAGAGAGAAAGAGAAAGACAGACAGAAAGAAAAAGAGAGTGACAGTGATAAAGAGAAAGTGAGAGAGTGAAGGAAAGAGAGAAAGAAAGAGATGGGGGAGACAGAGAGAGAGAGAGAGAGAGAGAGAGAGAGAGAGTGATAAAGATAAAGAGAGTGAAGAAAAGAGAGATAGAAAGAAAGAGAGGTCAAAGGTCAAGTAGATCAAGAACAAGTCACTTTTTGACGAAGACGTATAATCCAAACGTCTTTACTCTTCCGTGATGGATTAACTCTAACTCTAGAAACGTCTGAGCGCGAGTAAACGGCGGCGGTAAAGCAGCAGCGCGGGTCTTAAAAGCCCCTGAGCAGCGCTGAGCTCTGACTCCTGATTGGCCAGCTTCCCCGTGTGGACGCCACATGTGATGGAGGCACGCGTGGGTGTTTAAGACTCCAATCATTCCAAGTGCGGCCCGACTGCGCCCGAGTCAACAGCTTGAGTCGCCGTTGCTATGGAGGTGCGGGTCAAATCTCCAGCGTGGTGGAATCTGACGATGCTTTTTTTCTTGATTTTTGTGTAAAGGACATTATTATTTACATTGATACATATACGTATATATAAATATATATTAGGCATGTCAAAGTTAACGCGTTAATGCATGCTATTAATTTTAAAAGCTTATTCGCGTCTAGCATTTTTAGCGCCGTTAATCACAGTTTTAGTTTATTTGTGCTTGTGTCAGCAGGTGCGGCTCATTATGATCAGCAGGTTTAAAAAACTCGTCTTCAGCTTTTCCTGCTTTACAGCTTCACAGACGCAGTTCCTTTTCAACTGCAAATAACTTGTTCGCTCGTTTGGGAACAAATCTCTGTTCAAAAAGCCGAAGTTTTAGATTAATACAGATTAGATAAACAGAAAACACGGTATTTACTTACACGTACATTTAAAAACAGACATTCTAAGCTTTATGTAGACACATGTTTCCTGTTAGAGTGATGAGTATTTATTAGGTTACAGTTCATTTTCAGCTGACGTTTTCAGAGAAGGCAAAATGCGCCTCACGTTTTAGTTTTATTATTATTATTATTATTATTATTTTTACAAAAAAACACAACGTCCTGCTTTTATTAAGAGTGTAACCTAAAAAAAAATAGGTATTTCATACCTTCAAATGATGTATAACACTTAAATGTAAGACCAAAATTGCCTTTTTAGTACGTTTTATCTTGAAAAAAATGCGACTTGACAGGAGGGTTAAAAAACCAAGAAAATATATTGCAAACTGAACAAAAATTTCACTAAATTATATTACAGTATTTAAAGTGTTTATTTAGAATTGAGTTTACATTAATTTACATATTACACCTCAATATCCAGGATTGCAAGCTTCAGTCATTTGAATGAAGGCAGGGAAAAACTGTAGACTTATTAAAATATATATATGTAACCTCTAGATCCCCGAGCTCTGAAATATTCTTTCTTAAATTTGCTTTGCTAGTTGGGCTTTTACGAGCATTTAGTGCTGGAGATATTACACATGTTATGAGAAAACATTTACTAATTTTCATCTATCTTTTGTGTCACGTTTAACCTAAACATCGCGCTCATACATTTCCGTAAATAATACAGATGTAAAGACTTGCGTCTCGCACGGCAGCCGACAGAACTTCCGCTCTATTCTCCGACATTTTCTCTATCCGTTTTAGGACGTCAAAGCAGGCGGGAAAACTCCATGACGGTCAGTACACAGACGAGGACATCAGGACTCAAGAGGCTACAGGCGGAAACATTTTTAAAATCGTTTTAAAACGAGTTTGCGTCTAGAAAGACAGATCGATCAAACCTGTAAAATCGAAATTTGACGGAATTCGACTGTCAGATTGTATCACAATGCGAGACTGCAACATCATGCACGTCTGAAATGGAACGACGAATGTGGAAAATAACAAAGCCTGGTCCAAAAATATCCGTTCAGCGTGTTCTACCTCCGGACCTTCTAATGTCAATCAGAACCGATTCTAGTTTACAAATGTACAGGTGAATGGGTGTTTGAGGGTGGTGTACTCACCAGCCGGCCTGGACCCAGACCCTTCACCAGCACTCGCACCTGCGTCACCCCCTTGTTCTTCGCCTTCTGCTCACAACAACAACACGGAAGAGTTGAACATTGAGCTTAACGAAGCCTAATGGACAATAAAGGAAGACGACAAATTGCTGGAGCTTTGACTCGGAGTTTGGGCCGAAACGACTCGTTTAGCCTCTAATGGCCGTGTCCATACAGCAAATGAACGGATATCAGTGAGGAGTCCAGTTCTGATTAGGCAGACCGCTGTGACTCGGGCTGCTCATTAGGCCCTTCATGGTAAACACTGATGAAATGACAAAAAAAGAAGAAGAAGAAAAGCAACGCGCCAACTAGAAGTGCGTAGACGGGCGGTGGTGGAAACAAGCGAAAATATAAAGTTCTTTGTGATTGTCAATATCTTCTATACGATAGTCAATAATATCTCAAAACAAAACAAAAAGTTTTTACTGTATATATACACAAATAAATATTCTTATATAGCACATACATCAGTATATATACATGTTTAGCAGAACAGAAATGTAGCGCCACCCAGTGGACAATACATTAACAACACTAGCCAATGCTGTATTATTTTTAGCAAGGTTACTTTTACCAAGTTTATGCTTTGCTCGTTCAAAATAAAAACCTGATTAACATAGTTTTCTTAGCTTCTTCTTACAGCAGCGGCTGAAATCCCAGCAGTCTGTGCGGCCACCGGGGTGGACTTCTTCACGTTCTTGAAGCCTTCTGACCCGCAGGAAGTTCTGACCATATACTGTCCGGCGCTGTCTGTGACGTGGATGTGTGTGCTGGAGGAACACCAATGGGAATTTATTAAACTATCGTGTGCATCATTTGCTGTAATAGTACTTAATGTCTTCTAATATTGCTTATTTTTACTATTATTGCTATATTTTACATTATATACGCAACGGTCAAAAAGGTGTATAAGTCAATAATATACGCAACAGTCAATAGTTAAAAAAGGATTTTGTGGGTTGATATTCTGAAATGTATAATAATTATAATAATAATACATTTTATTTATAAAGCACTTTACATTTGCAAGCAAATCTACAAAAAGACTAGAATGAGTAAAAAAGAAAAAAGATTCAGTAAAAGTGTAAAAAAAGTAAAAAACAATTCATATACTTAAAACGCTCTCCTAAAAAGGTACGTTTTCAGAGACATCTTAAAACACATCACAAACGCAGACAAAATTACTCTATTTTTTTTTTATGTGTAGTTCCTTCACAAACAAACACACAAAAGTTTATTTTTTTAACAAGTTTAAAAAAATTTGTATTGCTATCTCACACACACACACACACACACACACACACACACACACACACAAAACTGTTTTTTTTCCCCTGATCTTGGGAAGCAAATTTTGAAAGGTGATATATTGATCTCTAAAGACTCTTAAGGACCTAATTGTCAGAGAAATGGCCTTGGGACCAGAAAGTCACAGATTTGGAGTCTTCATATGTTTTTAATGGGTCCAAATCAGAGCCGAGTACATTTCTACATTGTGAGTCTAATAAATCTAAAAAATGTGTTAATATTATTATACATTTTTCAACAGTTTTTATTTTTTTTTAACATCATTCAAGGTTCAGCTTGGAGGAAACGCTTCTGGCCCGTATCAAAGGAAAGATGACTTTCCCCTAAATCTAATCACATTCACTCACTTGTTATACGTTGCCTTGATATGTGCAATCGGCAGCTCTTCGAACTTCATTCCGTCCCACCTCAGCGAGCTCTCCTCCCCGGGAAAAGGCGGCAAGTAGCTGAGAAAAAAGACACAGACATGCATTTTAATACAGCGACTTGAAGCCGACATTTTAATTTGCGAGTCAAGTGATGGGAAAAAACACGAAAGACGGAATCTTCTAGAAGCATCAGATCTTCTAGAAGGTCAGTGGCTTCACTTTCTTCTGGCAAAGGAATTAATGAAGATCGTAGTTACAGTTATTGCATTAAAAGTTATCGGGAAAAAGATAGAGAGAGACAGACAATAGAGAGGAGAAAGTTGGGACGGGTGAGACAGAAAACGGAAAATATAGAGATAAAAATTGTCACTGGCCAAGAAGAGAAAAGTGGAGAGCGAGAAGAGTTTTTCATCTGTAATGGACAGATTCCTTTTTTATTCACATTACACACTGAGTGTGTGACATGTTCGGAAACTCATAAAGAATATGAGCCTGAAAATCTCACGGACTCTTTATAATTAAGCTTAAAACAAACTATTAAACACACGAGAGAGACTTTTCTCTTCTTTCCGTGATTCTTACTCTCTCCATCTTCTGGCAGGGGCCGACGAGCTCTTGTTGTCCCCTGGTGCCACCTCAGACTCCTGCGATCGGATGGCACTGCACGTCAGCCCAGCATTCCCACCACTGAGAGAGAGAGAGAGAGAGAGAGAGAGAGAGAGAGAGAGAGGGAGAGAGAGAGAGGGGGGGGGGGAGATAAAGAGAGAGGAGAGAGATATACATGTGAAGATAGGAGAGAGAGAGATTAGAGAGAGAGAGATAGAGAGAAAAAAAGAGAGAGATGGAAAGAGAGAGACAGAAAAAGAGAGAGAGAGAGAGAGAGAGAAAGAGGGGGGAGAGACAGACGGCGGTAGAAAGAGGGGGGAGAGAGAGACGGAGGGAGAAAGAGAGAAAGAAAGAGGGGAGAGAGGGATATATAGAGAGAGACAGAAAGAGGAAGAGAGAGAGGCAGAGATAGAAAAACAGAGAAAGAGAGAGATTGAGAGACAGACAGACATAGAGAGAGAGAAAGAGGGGGAAGAGAGAGATAGAGAGATGAGAAAGAGATATATATAGAGAGAGATAGAGGGAGAGACAAAGAATGAAATGGGATAGAGAGAGAAGAAAGCGATATTGAGAGACAGAAAGTGAGAGAGAGATAGATAGATAGAAACGGAAAGAGATAGACAGAGAGAAGCAGAGAGAGATGGAAAGAGAGAGACAGAGAGAGAGGGAGAGAGAAAGAGAGAAAGAGAGAGAGAGGGAGAGGGGGCGGGGGAAGAGAGAGAGAGAGAGAGAGAGAGAGAGAGAGAGAGAGAGAGAGAGAGTTAAAACACGAACCGACCACAACACACAGACTATCTGCTGCTCGTCACCGTCACTTACCTGATCCTGTCAGAACATTCGCGCGGTGTGAGGAGTTTCCGACACGAGCCTCTGAAGAGACTGTTCAACCCGCGAAACATGTTTTACAACCCGCGCGGTTTAAACACGAGCAAACAGACGACACTGGCGGTTGAGTCGCGGACATTGAGGGTCGAAAGAGCCGATGTGGAATGTACCACCTGCCGCTGAAGAAAGAAGGACGCGGATGGAGTGCGATTGTTTTTAAACGAAGTAAAATGCGCTTAACAACCTCAAAGTTAGCCTTTTTTGTTTACATACGTTATTTGTCTAATTTTTTATAGCACTCCGTCGAATGTTTTGTTAATAATCACGCACATCGACTTACAAAACGTTTGGTCCCCCCTACATTGCAATGGACGGGTCCGTTCAGCTGTCTGCGCAAAGGATTGTGGGAACACGTGTGGTCAACATGGCGGCGCCCTTCACCAGACACTGTCGCCCACTGTGGAGGATAATAACCGGACCGGGCAGAATAAACACGTTAGTGCGGACTGTTTACTCCGGTGGACATCGGCGTGCTGCTCACGATGCCAAGCCGGCGGTGGCGGCCTCTCCGTGGGTTCTTCACGGGGCGGTGTGTCTGCAGCGGCTGCCGGTGCTTTCTCACGACAAGAGCCCGATAGAAGTGCAGTTTATGGAGCTGATGTCGCAGGTTTGGAGGAAAGCGTTTTACATAGAAAATATCAGTTGACGTAAATCTAACATCCACTTTTACACAGAGGTGTAAGGTACTTGAGTAAATGTACTTCAATACTTAAGTATGTTTTTGCCTACTGAACTTGTACTTGGGATTGAGTAACTGTACTTTTCACTCCACTACATTTGAATTGACACTTAGCGTTACTCGTTTCATTTTGATTGTGCGCGACGAACAATAATCGATTTTTATCGCGGTTAATTTATTGGGTGAAGGAGGCAGTTTTGCCCTCCGAAGTCTTTTTGAAACATTTCGTTTCTATATTACAAAATAAAACCTCAAGAATAGAGTATTTTCACATTTATTTGTTGTTTTTTTTAGCCTAAATTCAGTATTAGTAAAATACCTAAGATCTTTTTAAATTCTATACTTTGCTACTTTGACTTGAGCATTTTTTTATAGTGGTGATTTTTTACTTGTATTGGAGTAACTTATACAGTATAGATCCATAAGCAAATCAAAGATGGTTTCATCTCGTTTCAGATGGAGTTGGAGAGAAGTCAGCTTTTATTATTTAACCAATCATTATAGTTGTTGGATAGATAGGTGGATAGAAATCTTTATTTCAAATGAGAAATGTATTTTTCTTACCACTGCTGTAATGCAAATAATTCCGAATAATTACAAATGTCCCAATTTTGGAGTCGGTGAGGTAAATTATCAAATCAAAGACGAATCTGGTTTCAGATGGAGTTGGAGAGAAGTCTGCTTTCGGACCACGAGATGAGGCTTCTGGAAGATTCCGCCCGGATGAGCCGCAAGCAGGAAGACGATTACGACTCGGATGAGGAAGACTACGCGGGAAACGAGATAGTGACGGCGCAGGATCTGGAGGACTCGTGGGAGCAGAAGATGAAGCAGTTCCAGCCGGCTCCACGCTCACCAGGTCAGAGGTCACAGAATATCAGCGTCTTCGTCAACGACACTTTTTCCCTGACGAGAACGAAACGAGAACTTTATAAAAACTCCCGCTCAGGGACGAAAACTATATTTATTGACCCTTTCGTCAACAAATAAAAACTTGACAAAAATGCCTTTCGTGACGATGTCCAATCATATTCCGAGCTTGTGGAGAAAGGCGGGTGCAAACGCAATCAGAACACGAAGCCTTTCAGCTGCAGGAAAAATTCAACGCAACTTTATAAAAACTATCTGTAGCCGCGTGTGATGCAACAATCACGAGCAGAAACACAACCTTTCTGATACTTTTCTTTTTCACCGTGCAACCTTTTGTTACTTATAACATGCAGTTGTAACTAATTTTACTTTACTGTGTTAATTTTTCTCTTTGTTGAGGTTTCACTTATGAGAACACATTTCTTTGGATTGAAGGAAAAGTTCTTTTAAATAAGTTCAAGAAAAAGAAATGTTTTTCCAAATAAGATCGTTGTATATACTTTACATGTTCATAGTTAACTACGTATTCAGATTTCTCAGACACAGCAACTTTAGTAAACGTTTAGTATATATAGCACCTATATTTTCGTTGACTAAATCTATACTGTAATCTAGTCGACTAAAATGCTGCGGTATTTAGACTAAAATTACACTAAAACTAAAGAAAATTAAGATGACTAAAATGGGACTAAAACTAAACTGAGTTTTAGTCGAAAGACTACGACTAAAACTAACTTAAAAATCTTTGTCAAAATTAACACTGACGCCGACGATGCTGCCGATGATCCGAAACGAGTCGAAATGCTCTTTAAAAAATAAACATCAAATTTACAAAAATACTAGTACACAAATGTGCAATTTACAAGAAGTGCTAGTGCAAAAAAAATGTGCGATTTACAAAACGTACAAGTAGTACAAAAACATGTTGTGCAGCGATGCTTCTGACTCTATGGTTGTTGTTTTTCCCTCCTGGTGGCTGCAGAAGAAGGCCAGAGGCACGTGAGCTGTCCTGAGCGCTGCCTGGCCGACAGCCTGGTCCTGCTGGTGCAGAGAGAGGTCGGAGGTCAGAAGCTCTGGCTTTTACCTCAGGTGGAGTGGCAGGACGGAGAAACCCTGCGGCAGACGTCTCAGCGCGCTCTCGCCTCCGTCACCGGTGCGTCTCATTATTAACCTCGTCTGTGTGCGCACCGTTCAACCCTGACGTGCTCAAATGGTTTGAAGAGAATGAGAAGAACATCATTTAACACTAATTATACGTTTTATAGCATACATATTATCTTTGGTCAATCATAAACTAAGTTCTGAGTTATTTTTAAGGAGCTTTTCACAGTTTTATCTGTCTCAAAGCACACTATGTAAATCTGTCAAATAATTATCACTTTTTATTCATTTGATTGTCTGGTTATTGGTGTTAAGTAAATTGCTATGATTATAAAAAAAAAAAAGTATTAATATAAATAATCAAACAACTGTTAGGATTTCTTAGTTTAAAAGTTTCTTAACTTTTGACACAGATTTTTCTGATAAATAGGCGCTAATAATCCTTCGCTATGATTGTCTTCATTATCTACGCCTGAGAGCAAAGGCTCTTGGGATTGGCTGAGAATTCTGGGAGATTATGTTCTGATCACTAGAATCGACTTTTTAAATCTATTATTGAAGGAAAATAATATCGAAACGATACAAGTCGCAAGTTCGGTTTGTTAAATAAAGAATACATTGTATTTTTAAGAGATAATGAAGGCAATTTAAACAAAACACATTTATTTTGTACTTGAAAAATCAGAGGGCTGCTTATATTTGTGGAAATATGGTATTATTTTATGTATATGGCATAAATTTATACATGTGTATAAAATGTCTATGCAATAGCTTTTTTTTTCTTCTCTCTCTTCATACAAAACACACAGTTGATGACTGGATCATTTAAGTCTCGATAATTGGCTTATTTGATACCATTTGTTACTTATAAACGTGATGCAATTTTAATTCATTAATTTTATTTTACTCTATATCATTTTCTCTTTGTTGAGGTTTCATTTATGAGAATACATTTCTTTGGATTGAAGGAAAAGTTCTTTAAAATAAGTTCAAGAAAAATAAATGTTTTTCCAAATAAGATCGTTGTATATATTTTACATGTTCATAGTTAACGACGTATTCAGATTTCTCAGACACAGCGACTTTAGTAAACATTTAGAATATATAGCACCTATATTTTCATGAACATGTGGAACAATTTTTTTCTATCAGCTAGTTTGTGGACTTTTACTCACAAATTATGACATTTAACTGTTTCCCGATTCTTGCTCAACGTTGCGTTTCCTCTCTGAGCCTGTAGGTGGCGATCTCACGGCGTCTTTCCTAGGCAACGCACCGTGTGGTTTCTACAAGTACAAGTATCCGAAAGACGTTCGCACGGAGAGTCGTGTCGGAGCCAAGGTGTTCTTCTTCAAAGCCGTGACGTCGAGCCACACACACTTACCCACTGAGGAGAACACCATCGCCTGGGTGAAACCAGACGAGCTGCGGGACTTCCTCAAGCCAGATTACCTCAGACAAGTCGCGCGCTTCCTCATGGATCTGTAGTGCGCACACACACACACACACACACACGTTGTATATAATTAAATGTCTATATGTGCCCGTGTTTGCGAGAGTAAAGTGTCTTTTTCACAAACCGTTTGAATGAATTTTTTCATCATTCATTGGACGGAACGTTTCCCATTTGTCAGACGTTGGAGGCTTCTTCAATAATTGTATGATCTTTTTTTGTGTCTCTCGTGCAAGGAGGAAGAAATCGGCATTAGTTTAACAATTAGACATTTGGACATTAAATTCGACATTCTCTCCATCCACCTGTCCCATAGTATCATCACCAGAGTCGTGAGAAGAACATTATAAGACGCTTAAATTCAAGCCCGTATAGTACAGAAAGTATCTTAGGTCGACTAGAAGTAGCATTCATACGGTCATGTGTCTTGTAAGACTGATGTTGACTTTATCTGTCGATTCAAATCCATAAAGTTATCAGGTGCACAATTAAAGAAAAAGGACAAAATGGTGAAAACGAGCAAAAGATAAAGGTGTGCAAATTTACAGTAGTTTATTTTATCAATACATGACTTCAAACTAAGTGTTCCAAACGTAGAAGAAACGTATCCGCATATACGTGAAACATTGTTAAATGCGTATTTTAAATTTAGATTTACGGTATATTATCAAAATGCATACATCTAATGTATGAGAAATGTGTAAATATGTTTTTAACATGCATGTATTGTTAAAAACGGTTTTAATATAAAGCCTAAAGAAGACACAAAGGTTGAAATACATGAACAATAAATCAGTCAAAACGAGCGCGTTTCAGTCAAAGACACAGAAAAACCTCGAAAATTATATTAAATATAAAATAGTCAAATGATATTCAACTGATTATGAAAAAAAAGGATATAAATCATCTATAGATATCAATCAGAGGAATTGCATCTTTCATGTGATTTCTTGTGATTTGTCTTGCTGCCACTAGAGGGCACTAGATAGTCAACGAATGACTTATTGAAAACGTGATGCAGTACTAGACTGTATTTGGACCACGTGTTTGTGTCTTGTCTCATTCCCACATTTCCTGCTTTCTCTCCTGCTCTTGTAAGTCTTTCTCCGTCCTCAGACAGTCATCGACTGCTGCTGCGCTCGTGGAAAAGAGGATTAGTACTATGAATTATTTAGGCACCGAGATCATTTAGGGCCCTTCAAAGTGGCTGAAGACGGTCATTTCTTTAACCGTGTCGGGATTTAAAGAAGAAAGAGAAGGAAAACGTCCAGATCTGCCTGAAGCTCCGCAGTTCTGTTCCTCATCTGAAGAGTTTGTTTCTCAGCGGACGACACTTACGACTTTAGAGGGATTTTCTTACATCTATTCTGTGTGTGTGTGTGTGTGTGTGTGTGTGTGTGTGTGTGTGTGTGTGTGTGTGATACTTCATATGTCAAGTGTGTGTACTCATGCAGGTCAGGCAAAAGAAGCAGAAAGACGATATAAATTAATTTTTTTTATAAATTATTTTTATGGTCACTTTATCTTCCTGGACAATTTTAACCCCCACGATCAGCTTTTCTCTTTTATTACAAAAGTAATATTGTAAAGTAAAGTAAAGTCAAATCAAGTCAAGTCAAGTAAAAAAAGCTCCACAAGTACTTCTATTTATACAAGTATTTCTATCTCATTCTCTTTTATTGTTTGGTATTTTTGTTGTATTTTGTTGTATTTCTATTGTTCTTTTATTGCATTCCACATCTTTATTATATTCGTATTGTTTTCATATCGCATTTAATGCTATTCATTGTATTTTCTTTTATTGTGAAAAGAAGCTGAGCGACTGTTTAAAAGCATTTCACTATATATCAGACCATTTATGTATATGTACGTGACTAATACATTTTGATTTGATTTAATAATGTTTATTTCTCCCACCTTTGAGAACAAGAACACGCACAACATGCCATTAAATAGACAAGCAACTAGTTTTCTCTCATCACAGGGTTCTCACGAGTGCTTGAAATCCTTAAAAAATGCTTGAATTTTAATATTGTGTTTTCAAGACCTTGAAAATGCTTGAATTTTAAATGCTTGACATTCTACAGTGGAGTCTGGATAAGTGCACGTGACTTTTGATTGACAGACTGTGAGAGTGAGAGAGAGAGAGAGAGAGAGAGAGAGATTAATAAAGTGAGTGTGTAATAAACAGGTGGTGATCACTATGATCCAGGTCTGATTAAAAGTGCAGGAAGTGTGAAGCATCAGCAGCTTTATTGTTGCAGGGTTTCCCGCCTTTGTTACACTTTGTTTCACTAAAACACACTTTAAAAGTGGAGAGGAATGGCAGATGTCTAATTCCTTACTGTAAATAAAATTAGAATACAAATTGTGCCTATAATGTCAGTAAGCTCTACTAAAATGTAATGTCCATTTTTTCCCACCTATAGCACAAAACTTTCCCCCAAAATGCTAATGTTTCATTTTGATTGTGTTTAGGCAGAGTTTGAAATATAGATTTTACCACAACTGTACGCTACTGGATAAACCTGAACATGGACCTTGAAAGTGCTTGAATTTTATTTTTCAGAAAGTGTAGGAACCCTTCCATCAGACACTATAACACCCGCGAGAAATCAATATTTTGCGTGTTTGTTGGGTGGGAGTCAAATCCCGTCTGGAATGAAAGTGTTCGCACGCGACTCATAAACGGCAGGAGGAAGAAGAGACGCGGAGCATCATCAGCATCATCAGCATCAGCATCATCAGCATCATCAGCATCTTTCACGTCTGGACCGGCCACAAGCTTCTCCACATCACACTGGAGTTTTCTGTTTTCTCACCTAGTACTTGCTATTTTTGTGTAAGACTTGCATTTTTACAATGACACTACGATAAAAAGAAAAAATAACAGTTTAGAGTCAATTGATCCATTTGATTGCGCAATTAGACGTTAGTGCCAGAGTGGGACTGAAGCATTTTGGGCCCATCAGCAATTTAGCCAACGATTTCTAATTACAGTGCATTTATTCTCCGGCAGATCTGTGCAACGTACCAGTAGGGATAGAGCTAAATGAATAGAACCACATATACAGAGGTGTGGAGTACTTGAGTAGATTTTGTTACTTTGGGTAGTTTTGTACATTTTGTAAATATTGTAAATATATAAGTATTTTTGTGTGTATTTTTGTATACTTGTACTGAGTATCAAAAATATAAGGATTTTAAAATGTCTTTTAAATGTCAGTTTCTTTGTGCGTTCGTCATACTTTTTTTTTTCTCGAATGAATTGTAATATACATGTGTACATATTGTATATTTACAATATTTACAAAAATGCCTGAAGTAACAAAGTCTATTTACTCAAGTACTTTACACCTCAGAGAATAATATAATAATACTTTGTTATTTTACTTAAGTAGATTTTTGGCCTTTTTATACTTTTCTTGAGAATTATTTTTCCGCCTACTTTATACTTCTACTTCATATTATAAATAAATAAATAAAAAAGTGAAGTAATTATTATTATCATTGTTATTTTAAAAAGCTAGCCGCGTTACTCCTATTTCATTTCGGTATGTAATTATGTAATTATAGACAACAACATTTTGTATGATAATATAGTCCTATAATGGGGATTTTTCCCCTTGAATTACGTTTACTTTTTTACTTCAAGTAGTTTTGCCAGTAGTTTTGCAAGTACTTGTACTTTTACCTAGGTATTTTTTTAGCATAGTATTTATACTTCTATTTATACTGGAAAAACAGAATAGAAATATAAACTCTGAATGAGTAGAAGAAAGAAAACATCACACCATCAGTTTGTTATGTATGTACAGTTCTGTCCGGGTTATCAGAGGTCATCGGATTACACAATTACATTTGCACAGTGAAAACATTACAGATAAACATCTAAACGATCCATTTCCTCCAGCGCTTTCTGTATTTCCTAGTGGGTTCAAGAAATGGCTTTTTGCGAATCAATAGATAGTTTTAATGATTGCATGTCGCCCGAATTCACTCAACATTAAGCGTGGAAATAATGACACCTAATAGATCCTGAATGCCATTTTAGTCGATTTGCCCAGAGGTGCTGCTGACTCCAGATGTGTAGTCCGTCTTAAACACTGATGAAAAGGCGTATTATTGTTTTTGCGCGGTTTTACGTTTATTCTCCACTGCGCATGCGCTTTTCAGAGTCCCGTAAAGTTCACGCAATCAACAACGTACAAGAACAAAGTAGCCAAAATGACTTACGTAAAAAAAATTATTAAATATTATAAAAACATTATTTACAAAAATGCCTCAAGTAACTTAAACCCTGATGAAAAGGCTTATTGTTTTTGCGCGATGTTTTACGTCTCCACTGCGCATGCGCTTTGGCTTAATTCGGCCACGCCCCTTTCTCCCAAAAGTTACATCACGCACGCGCGACAATAGGCGTCTTCAAACGAGCCGGTTTGTTTTGAACAACCACGAATAAATTAGTTTGCACCGTAAATTGTGGGTAAACTATTGTTGTTAGCGTGTATCCTCTACAGATGTTTGAAGAACAACAAAGGTGAGCAGCTGCATAGTTACAGTCATTTACAGTATCAAACACTGTAGGCTTAAACTGTACGATTTCCCCCCAAGTTTCTTTTTAATTTGGCTTATGCTATTCTGCTAAGATAGTGAGTTTAGTGATCCATTTTAATATCTTCATTCAATGTTCACCAAACACTCATTTTCCTCTCGTGAGTCGCTGCCGTCTTTATTTGATTGTTGTTGCTTTGTACCAGTGTAAATTTAGAATGTATATTGTGTGTCAAAAACTTTAATCAATGATGTATAGAATCCCAAAAACTGAATGACGCTTCTTCACAATGAAGCTCTGATGGTGTGTGTGTGTGTGTGTGTGTGTGAGAGAGAGAGTGAGAGAGAGAGAGAGAGTGTGTGTGTGTGTGTGAGAGAGAGAGAGAGAGAGAATGTGTGTGTGTGTGTGTGTGTGTGTGTGTGAGAGAGAGAGAGAGAGAGAGAGAGAGAGAGAGGGACGGACAGACCGACGGACAGAGTGAGAAAAAGTGTGTGTGTGTGTGTGTGTGAGAGAGAGAGAGAGAGAGAGAGAGAGAGAATGTACTATGTACAAAAATACCTACAGTCTAGTTACTCAAGTACTTTACACCTGTGGTAAAAGTACTATGGGATTCCATCATATTTCATAACTCATTCTGAAATCTAGATATGATAATTGCATGAAATTAACGTAATAGAGAGAGAGAGAGAGAGAGAGAGAGAAAGAGAAAAGGAGAGAGGAGAAAAGTGTGTGTGTGTGTTTTCCCCCGGGCCACATTTGTTGACTTTAGCTGAAATTAGGGTCATGAAGGAAATATTTTACCTTCTCATTAAGTGAATTTTAATATTGAATATTAACGTTCATTTAACATTGATGCTGTTTTTAAAGAGAGAGTGTAAAAAGAGTAGAATAACAACGGAACTGTTTATGAGTCACGACACGGGGTCACGTCACCCAAAAACACACACAGGTTTGCATTGCCGCTTTCTGTAAATAAATGTGACGAATATTCAGCAGAAAACAACAATAATAATAATAATTCATTCCATTTTTTTATTCATGTCTCGTGTTGAGCCTCGGACATAATAAAAGCTTTCGATGACGCTCGGAAACGCTGATAACGTGTCTTTTTTTCGTTTCCAGAAACTGTCAGTGGAGAATTTATTACGAATTCTGTTTATTAAATTGTTTACTAAATGAACTGTATGTGTGTTTATTAAACAAAGTCTGTCTTCACCTTTATTTCCTGGAGCTGTGGAAGCTGCCGTGGAGATTTATTGCTCTGTTCAGGGTTTTAAAGCCTCTGGTTGAAAAGTCCGACCTCAGCAAATAGATGCTCAGAAAAGTCCAATTCAGCACTAATTGTCTGCTGTTCTTTTGTTTTTCTTATTATGAGGCAACAGTGGTTTCTTTAAGTGGAGCAATGAGACGGAGGAGACACTTTAAAATAGAGCCGGGATGGGAAATTAAAAAAAAAAACTGCATGTGTTATCTTTTTTTTTTTTTTGTGCTCTCGCTGTTTAAATTTGTTGGTGGAAACATGTTGTTCTTTGTGGAAAGCTTCAGATCTTCAGTCTTCAGAAGAGAAAAGATTAAAAGAAAAAAAAAATGTTCTCTATCGCAGACCATTTCAAAGCTAAAATAATTGGTGTGATGAAATGATAATTGAATTACTACAAACATTTAAATAAAATTGTATTTTTTTATAGATGAGTTTTACGCTCATTTAATTCAATTATCATATCTAGATTTTCAGAATGAGTTATGAAATGTGATGGAACCCCGTAGTACTTTTACCACAGGTGTAAAGTACTCGAGTAACTAGACTTTTTAGGTATTTTTGTACATTTTGTAAATATTCAATATGTATACGGTACATATGTGTAATACAATTGACTCTAAAAAAAAAAACATGTAAAGAAACTGGAAAAATTCTTTAGCATTGTAGTTGTACTTGTATTAGTACTTGTTCTGAGTATCAAAAATATAAACGACTTTTAAATTCACACAGTCCCAATAAATTCACGCAATCAATAAAGTACAATGTAGCCAAAAAAACTTAAAGTAAAAAAATATTTATAAAATGTACAAAAAATGTACAATAAAAGTAACAAAGTCAATTTACTCAAGTAGTCAAGACTCTTTAAAACTTTGTTTAAAGCAGTCCTAATAAATTCACGCAATCAATGATGTACAAAGTAGCCTAAAACATAGTAGTACAAAAATATTTACAAAATCTACAAAAATACCTAAAGTAACTCAAGTCCTTTTACTCTTTAGCATATTGTGCTTGTATTAGTACTTGTACGGAGTATCCAAAAATATAAACGACTTTTAAATTCACAAAGTTCCAAACAAATTCACGCAATCAATCAAGCACAAGTACAAAGTAGCCAGAAATACTTCAAGTTAAAATATTTACAAAATGTACGAAAATACCTAAAGTACCAAAGTCCATTTACTCAAGTAAGATTGTTACTCAAGTAAGATCGTTTTTACTTTAATTTGTGTAGAAAGTCCACTGGAGATTTGCATTTTTCCCGCGGTTCCATCAGGATGAGGACATTCCTATTGGCGTCTGATCTTCCTCTCATCCATCAGCTTTTTAAAGCCATCCTCTGCTTTAATTCCTCTCCGTCACTTTCACTGTCGCTCTCCTAAATGCTCTTTATTTCGCTGACAACGCAAGTCGAATTTGACGAATTAAAGTCCTAATAAGAGGATTTCTCGGATCTTCCAGTCTTTAAATGGTTGAACACTGAGCGTGTATTATTTTTTTAATTATATTTTCATTGTTTTATAATGTATTCTATAAATTATTTATTTTAGTTGATATATATAGATGATATATTTACTCATGTACATTGTTTTCTTAATGTCCTATTTTACAGCAAGGTATGAAAAAAAAGCCACTGAAGATTTAGTGATTAGCTTTTTTTTTTTTTAGCCTGTATGCTGTAAATATGCAACGTTTGACAACATTGTAAATATCATGTTTATCGTGACATTACTATTGATAGATATTTATATACTGAACCTTTTATAAACATCTGCCACTAGACACATTAAACAATGACTTTTAACCCGAGATTGAAAGTAAACAAAACCCGAGTACAAATGACTTTGTAACATGTTTTTTTTTTTACATTTATTAACAATAGTTTTGTCATTTGACAACATTGTAAATATCATGTTTATCGTGACATTTTCTATTGATAGATATTTTGATATAGATATTTATACACTGCATCTTTTATAAACATCTTCCACTAGGCAAATTAAACAACTACTTTGTAACATGTTTTTTTTTTTTACATTTATTAACAATAGTTTATCATTTGTATAAAAAAAACATTTGTCAATTTACTCAAGTAGTCAAGACTATTTCAAACAAATTCACAAATAAATTCACGCAATCAACAACATACAAGTACAAAGTAGCCAAAAATACTTACAAAAAAAAATGATTTAATATTATAAAAAAAATATTTACAAAATGTACAAAAGTATCTTAACTAACTTGAGTCCATTTACGAATGGTACGTATTAGACGAATTAAAATGGTACGAAAAATGAACCCGAGTTACAAAAAAGCGTCCCCGCGAAAATGTTTGTCCCGAGTTGCGTAGAAAAAATTCGCAATACGACACGAGCGTGTCTTTCTCTTATTGCGACGAGTAACGAGATTCCCGCCGCAGGAAGCGATGAATTTGGTGATGCGTGTGTGAGGCGTGACGTTTGTGAGCTGCTTGAGGCCGTGACTCACACGCCGCTTCCTCTCTTTTATGTCGTCTGATTGTGAATGGAGTTCTGATCAATCCTTTTTATTCCTCTTTGACCAGACGCTTCACTGGCGTCCTTGAGTGAGGAAGGCAGTTCTGTCAAGGCTTCGGAAGCGTGGGAGTCGGACGCTGAATGACCGCAGTTTCTCCCGGACACTAGTCGTGACTCTCCGCCTCTTTTAAACGACTGGCGTTGAACATTTCGTGCGAGGGTTTTCTTCACTTTTAACACGGAGGAAATCCATTCTAACCCGTTGTTGGCTCTCTACCAGCTGAAAAAGTTTTTCAGGATAGGATAGGATAAGACTTTATTTTTTTGTACATCAGCAGCAAAAAGTTTTTTTTAAACAGAAAAAACTAATTGGGACAATTTAAAAGACCACAGTGAGGAAACAACAATAAATAGATTGTGCAAAAAAAAAAAAACACCTCTGCAAAAAAATAGTGGTGCAAAATAAGAATATAATGCGCAATACCAAAATACAAACATTTTGTTCTATTTCTACACGATAGTTCTATTAAAAAAAAATGAAATTAATTTTAAAAACTATTTTAAATGTAGCTTCAGAGATACACAGTGCATTAGAGGTAGGGCTCTCTCTATCTCTCATTTTCTCACTCTCTCTCTCTCTCTTGCCCCCCCCCCCTCTGTGTCTCTCTCTCTCTGTCTGTCTGTCTCTCTCTCTCTCTCTCTCTCTTGTTTTCTCACACTCTCTTGTTTTCTCTCAGTCGCTCTCTCTCTCTCTCTCTCATTTCTTTCTGTCTCAAAGTGATAAAAACATCTTTCGCACCAGAGTTGAAAATAGCACAGGCACTCTCACCTTCCACACACACACACACACACACACACACACACACACACACACACGCGCTGATGATCTGAATCTTCACCCGCACACGCCTGGCGTGGTGTGACACCCACAATAACCAGGATGGCACTTTCATCTCCCATTATTCCCCACTTTACCAGACGCTCGGACTGGATGTTCCGAAAGCAGCGTTGAGTTTAGCCAGCGTCTCTCTTCTTTTCTTTCTTTCTTTCTTTCTTCTCTTCTCGTCCTCTTGCGTGTTTCAGGCTG
Organism: Paedocypris sp. Pulau Singkep; assembly: GCA_017309775.1. Lineage (NCBI taxonomy): Eukaryota > Metazoa > Chordata > Actinopteri > Cypriniformes > Paedocypris > Paedocypris sp. Pulau Singkep. Next base: position 951,073 of record MU204300.1, on the reverse strand, counting down.
GTTTCTGTGATTTAAGTGTGTTTAATTTCATCCCACACAGACTTCAGCTTCTCCAGAAAGAGTCGGACATGACGGACCGTGTTCTGGATTAATCCAAACGTCATTGTTGTAACCGCTTCTTCTATTTCTGGGTCACACGGAGCTTGAGCCAATCAGAGTCTGTGCCTGGAAGGTCAGACACTCCCACTGGGTTTAATGGCCGACCAATCACAGAGCGGGAAACACAAACTCAGCTTCAGACCGATTCTCCGAGAAACAGCGTTACTTTTTTCAATTTTTCCGAGTAATCAAACACACTTTTTGAATTGCACCATGAATTGCACCTCTTATTTCCTTAGAAATATTTCTGCAAATAAATAAGTATTTTTATAAATAAATAAATTTTTTTTTTTTTTTTTGACATTCTAGGTCTACTTTTCTCCGTTTGTATAACAACATTTTGGCTAATGAGGATGAATTGCAGCCAATTAAAAATATTAATTCCAAGCCTTTTATGCATTTTTTTTCCACTTTCAAATTTCAAAGCCCCGGCGGCCACATACTGTACGTCTCGCCGAACTTGTAAAAATTAAATGAAAGGCGGACGGTTTTTTTTGCCAATATAAATCCGGTTAACCTGTTATGAAGATTTATTTTGTGTTCTTTATAAAAGCATTTTTAACAGCGGAACTATATACACAAAATGTACGTAGAAGAATTGTAGTAGTAACATTTTTAACATTTATTTTTACGCGGTCAATATTAAAATGTGTTGATTAATGTACAATTCCTTATAATACTGAATTATAATATTTAGTGTCCATTAACGTTTCATTTATTTAACATATTTAATATTGAGAGCCGTATTTGACAAAATTAGAAAACAAAGTAAGTAACACGGTGGTTACTTTCTCTGATAACGAGTTACGTAGTTTTCTACAATGTAACTCGGACAATTACTATTTGTGAGAGGAAACTGGTAACTAACTCATTTTTTTAAGGGAACATTCCCGACACTGGTCAGCTTGAGCCAATCGGTGTCTGTGCCTGAAGGTCGGACACTCCCCCTGCGTTTGTGGCCGACCAATCACAGAACAGGAAGCACAAACCCAGAATCATAATGTTTCTTTCTTTCTAATGTTTTTAAAAAGAGAAACGTTGATTCTTTATATGAGTTTTAAATATTTGGGGGGGGGGGGGGTCAGTTAAAAAGGGGGAAAAAATATGGAATATATAAACAAATATTTGTGATCTATATATTGCATCATCGTTTGTGGACATGATGCTCAGAACCAGGTGGTGGGAATGATGAAGCGGCTAATGAAGGGAGGCCGGAGAATATTACAAGGTGTAATGCTGGAGGAAGCGTTTGTGCTGATCTCCTTCTCCACGTCCTTGAGTTCTCAGACGAGATCAAACGACCATCAGGAACCCGGAGAAAGACTCGTCTCTTTGATGTCAGAACAAATAATGAAACTAATGCCGCATCACATCACGCAAGAATAGAATGATCAAGATTCCCTCTCTCACTCTCTCTCTCTCTCTCTGTGTGTGTGTGTCTATATCTATCTATCCATCTATCTGAATGTCTGTCTGTCTATCTACCTACCCTATCTGTCTGTCTGTCTGTCAATCTCTCTCTCTCTCTCTGTCTGTCTGTCTGTCTACATATCTATCTGAATGCCAGTCTGTCTGTCTATCTATCTATCTATTTATCTATCTATCTATCTATCTATCTATCTATCTATCTATCTATCTATCTATCTATCTATCTATCTATCTATCTATCTATCTATCTATCTATCTATCTATCTATCTATCTACCTACCTACCTACTTAACTAACTAACTAACTACCTACCTAACTACCTACCTAACTAACTAACTACCTACCTAACTACCTACCTACCTACCTACTTACCTAACTACCTACCTACCTACCTACCTACCTACCTACTTACCTACCTACCTACTTACCTAACTAACTACCTACCTACCTAACTAACTACCTACCTACCTACTTACCTACCTAACTAACTACCTACCTACTTACCTACCTAACTAACTAACTACCTACCTAACTAACTAACTAACTAACTATCTAACTACCTACTTACCTACCTACCTAACTAACCAACCAACTACCTACCTAACTAACTAACTAACTACCTACCTAACTAACTAACTAACTAACTAACTAACTACCTAACTCCCTACCTAACTAACTAACTACCTACCTACCTAACTAACTAACTAACTACCTAACTTCATACCTAACTAACTAACTACCTACCTACCTACTTACCTACCTAACTAACTACCTAACTACCTACCTAACTAACTAACTAACTAACTAACTACCTACCTACTTACCTACCTAACTATCTACCTACCTATCTATCGTTACTATTTACGTGTATATATATAGGTATGTACACTATATATATATATACAGACATAATTGTCGGCACCCCTGACATTCTTTCCAACAAGTCAAGTATTTCTCACAGGAAAATATTGCATAAACACATGTTTTGCTATACACACACTTATTCCCTGTGTGTGTATTGGAACAAAACAAAAAAGGGAGGGAAAAAAGCCAATTTAGCATTGCACAAAACTTGACCCGGACAGAATCGTTGGCACAACACTTTACTGTGCATATGTACGTACAGTATATAAGTAATTGTGTTGTATTTCCGTGCCGCTCTTAACACAATCATGTCGCTGTTGTAGCGCTTTTGGATGTAATAAATCAGATTCCGAGTGGAATTTGAGTTTAGCGACGACCTTAGGCCGACCCTGGGATTCTCCTTTAATTAACTGTCTTAAACGACTCCTTTCTGAAGCTCTTCTTCTTCTTCTTCCTCTTCTTCTTCTTCTTCTTCTCCCCAAATGCCACGTGTCTCTCTCTGGGGAAGCAGCAAATTGTCTCTTGCTCTTCCTCGTCTGAATGTCGCCCCGTTATTTCAGACTCAAAAATGGTCCATAGTAAGAATCACATACAAACAAATATATCATATATACGATATGAAATTATATTATCTTATATGATATGATATTGTATTGTATTATATTAATAATATAATAGTCAATAGAATAAAATACAATATACATTTCAGTTTACATTTTTTACTCCAGGTCTCTTTTAGACGCCAAGCCGTCTGAATAATTCTTTGAAAAACGCCCCGACTACTATTGTATAGTATAATATACAATAATAATTTTGTCTAACTGAAGAAACTTGTGCCATTGTCGCTTTTGATAATATTCCGATAGGGGCTTTGCGTTGGTTTAAAAAGCTGTAAAAATAAATTTGAACTTTCATTAACTCTGACTTTCTCTCTCTCTCTCTCTCTCTCTCTCTCTCTCTCTCTCTCTCTCACACACACACACAAACTTATACATTTTGCTTCGATTTTTTTCTCTCTATACTCACTCACTCGTTTGTTCCCTCAGTTTCTTTTTTTCCACTTCTTTTACATTAGTCTTTCTCTCCCCTCCCATCTCTTCCTCCTCCTCTTCCTCCTGGACTACTACACACATCTACTCAAACACAGAGACGTGCTCCTCTCGGACTCCTCACACAATCTGCGGCCATTTGAATCCGGGAGTATTGATGCTTTAAATGATGAACAGTCTTGAAACGGGTGATTTAAACTGTAATGTTCATTCCACAGTCACATTAAAAGACGAGTCAATAATGTTCCGAGAGAAGAAAACCTGAAAGCTGCAGAAGAAGGTGTGTGTGACCTGATATTACCGCGTAATTACTACTGAATAGCGAAAAAAAAAATCATAACGAAACGTTAAAAAAATTGTCCAGTGACTTTGTTTCATTAATGTAATGGTGCTGTGTCTCTTTCCTTTATTTGAGGAAAATATGTTTTACAAAAAAAAAAAAACTATCAATTGCATATATCTGAAAACTTTACTGTAATATACATATCAATATATGTTATAATAATAATAATAATAATAATAATAATAATAATAATAATAATAATTGAACCTTTATTAGTCCCTCAGTGAGGACATTTTTACTTTGAAACCTATAATGTTCAAATACAGGAAATTAGCTGGCAATTTAATATTATTATTTATTCTGGTGACTGGACACTTTAACTACACTGCAAAAAAAACATGAAAAAATAAATAACAAAATGAGGAAATAAGACTTAAATCAAGTAAAATTATCTGCAAATGAGGCTAGAAAAATGTACTTGGTAAGAAAACTTGAAACTAGTCCTACTTGAATCGAGCAAATTAATCCATCACTCGTAATTCTAAGATAGTTAATTTATCTTGTATGGAAAAAAACACGAGATTTATTGTGTAATTTCAAGATTGTTTTGGCTTTTTTTATTTTTTGCAGTGTAGATACTTTCTGGATCACTTTTTTGTATTTTCTCCTTTTATTTACCGTATTTTTTAAACTACTTCTTCATAGTTTTTTGTGTTTTGTTCACATTTTATCTTTATTTTTACTGCATTTTTATCTGCCTTTCTATTGTCTTACTGGCTGGCTTATTGATCCGAATGCATCTTGATGATCGCTAAATACCGATTTATTTTATTTAAATAAATAAAAATTCCGCTACATGTTGCACTATGTATAACGTGTATGTGATGATGCAAATTTGAATCACATTTCTGCAGACACTAATAGTTCATATTTACTCTTAATTTACTTATTAATAATTTTATTACACAATAAATCCACCGACACTGCCTGACATACGGTAAAATCTACAGTAAACGTGTGAAGTGTGTGTTTTATATTTCATCAGGGTCCGTGCGTGTCAGTTTCTCAGGAGGTTTGGAGTGTTTGTCACGTCTTCAGCTTCTCATATTTGGCCTCCAGCGTTCTGTCGCTTCAGGTAGAACTCACACGCCTGCGCCGCCATCTGACATTCATTCCACATCAATAACGTCCAGTCAAACCAGTCCGCGTCTAGATAGACACTTCACTACAGCCCGGGGATTTCTGTTAGTGCTTTTACACACAAATAGACTTAAAGTGTTAGCCGCATTTACGTGAATGTAAGCGCCTGTTTTTATTTCCCATTTTAGTAACTGAAAAACTGCAAAAAAAATACAAAATATTAAATGCAAATTTAGAAGAAACAGCAATGCTTCACATTTACGTTTGTTTTTTCATTTTTAGCTTGCAACCTTCACATTTTCGTGTTTTTTTTTTTTTTTTTTTTTTCACGGCAATCTTCACATTTTCATTTAAAACTTTTTTTTCCGCTTCGGGTCTTTCATTTGGATTTCTGTCCCAAGTTTCACGTGGGGCGGGCCTTACTCTGATTGGCTGGTGAGAATGTGATTGACAGTTGTTGTGTGGGAGTGTGGGACAAGATCATAACAAAAGAAAAATTCGAACAGGAAAAAAAAGTTTCAAACTACAATGTGAAGATTGCCAGCATAAAACAAAAAAAACAAACGTAAATGTGAAGCATTTTCGTTCGTTAATTAGAAATTTACATTTGTTATTTTTGGTACTAATCTGATTCCATAAAACATTAGAAACATCACGACACTTAACAGGGACAAAATAACACTGTAAGAAGTAAGATTAAACTGAATACAACCATTACTATTTCAAACAGACAGACCCTATTGCATCCCGCAGATCGCCGTGCTAACGGCTAACGGCTAACGGCTAGCACCTGAAAACGAGTCCATAAGAACACAAAAACTCCTGAGCAAAAACAAAACAGTTCTAAATAAAGAACACCGGAGTCAAACACAATCAATCTCTCTGTCTGCTGCACAGAGGAAAACACCACTGTTCTAATATTTACATTTAACAAAAACCAGCTCAGTCAGCTTTACTCTGGCGTGCAAAGGCTCATGGGAGCAGCGAGGGATTGTGGGAGGTGTAGTTCCACACGCTAGAATAGATACTTTTAAAATGATTTACAATTGTCTATATAATTAATTAATTATTTATAATTATTATATAAGTAAAACAACATTGAAGTGACACGAGTCACAAGTTTGGTTTGTTAAATAAAAAACAAAAAAGTAATTGAAAGAGAAAATTAATGTAATTTAGCCAAGAAAAAAACAATTTTTATTTTGTGCCTGAAAAAAATATTTGCCTAAATACGGTATTTAAAATTAAATGCATGAATAAAATAAATAAAAATCATGACACTCTTACGCTGTTTACGCTTGGCACATTAAAAGACGACGATAATAAAACGGTGCTTAAAAAAAGTGAACCACATTATCTAAATTACACATTTTAAAGTTTGCAAACAAAAGAATCCCAGAGTGTGCCACAATCTATTACTACTTCTCATTTCTTCTAAGCTTTTAACGTGAATATTTATTGATCCGGGACCACTGATCAGGTTTCGTGGAGACGCGGCTCAAACAAAGGGAGGTTTTTTTGGCTTTCTTTTGGGTCGGTTCAGCATCGATCGCTCACAATCACTTCTGAGAATAAAGTGTTTAAAAGACGTAATGACCGGGTCGCTGCCATTGATCATAAATCGCCCTTTATTTTACCCGTTTCATGATAAAATCCATGAGGGGTCTGGGAGCACCATTGATCCCCTGTTCACCGGCTTTAAGTGCACATGG
>MU204300.1:924210-931710 GCA_017309775.1 Paedocypris sp. Pulau Singkep | reverse complement strand
TATAATGAGAATCACGATAAAATATCACAATCACAATTTTTTATTTATCAATTTTTTTTGCTTAGAATAAATTTTGTATTGTTTTTTTTTCTTGTAAAGATTTAACGCTGAACATCAAGTTGTCAAACTGCAATAGAAAGACACGCATTACTCTGTGCTTTAAATGTAAATAAACGTAAATGTGAATAAAACACAATTTAATGTAATGTAACGGTAATGATGTAAAGAAAAAATCTTTTAAGTCTTTTGTAACCATTTTTTTTATTTGCAAAATCCTTCCCTCCATTTTAGTTTTAGGCGTCGTCGTGGTGGGCGGGGACGGCTTTGACCAATCAGAGCAAGGAGTTAAAAAGGTCCCACAACGATTTGTGTTCAGGCGAAAGAGATTGTCACGCGAGTGTGAGCTGGGCGATTAAGCCACAAATCTAAATCTCGATTCATTTAACATTTTGACACGTTTATGATTAATGAACAATTATTTTGTTTATTTATTCACATTTTTTGCCCCAAAGTTCACTGACAGGTTTTGTACAATAAATATGCTCACCTTGAAAGTGAGAGACTAATGAATAATTAATAAAACACAAATAAAGTGTGCGTTACTTGATTTTTAAAATAATCGATGGAAACACACACAGATCTTCTATATGATTATTTATTGAACATCAACAACTGAAGTTATGAAGATACAAACTGAAGTATGTATTGAAGTTTTCTCAAAGAGAAAGTCATCGAAACCATCGTCCTGGAAAAATTTGAACGATTATGTTCTGAATTTCAATTTCGATAATTTTTTGACAATTTGGATTAATTAAATTAATAAATGCTGGATTAAGATTGTGAGGGGGGTGGAGTCGAGATTGCGATATTTTAACGATTAAGCTCCTCCCCAATCCAGGGTTGGTGTCCCGCCCAGAGTTGCCGTGATTGGCTACAGCGCCCCGTGACCCAGAAACAGAAAAGCAGTTGAGAAAATGGAAGGATGGACTATAAATAGCCTCGTTTTCTTTTATTAACCGCGCTCTCTCTTTTCTCGTCCCGCGCTGGGAAACGCGTTTGACCTCTGCGAGTGACCTTCTGAAGGTCGTCAGCTTACGCGTGACTCACACTATATAATTAGCAGCATAAATATGACAAATATGTAAATGTACATGAGTCACGTTTCTCTCGCCGACACTGTATTTCTCCCACTGTACGTTATCGTAGAATTTAATGTAGTAGTTAGTTTTGCTTGGTTGCACACAGAGTGAAAGCAACGTGATATTTAACCGTCTATGCAATATAAACATGAAGTCAGATTTTGAGCTGCATATTAGATGCTTGAGGGTTTTTACGTCAACCCTGTTGAGAAAAGACACAAAGTACGGTAAATAAATAAAGCACTTGTGAATTTGACTAAAGTAATTAGAAAAGTGATTTAATTACAAAAAATCTGTTTCAATTTTGGACTTACATATGTGTTATACACAATTGAAAGTTTGAAGTGCTCATTTTTTTTAGGTTACACTCTTAATAAAAACAGAACATTGTTTTTTGTAAAAAATAAATAATAATAATAATAATAAAAAAAGTAAAACTTGAAGCACGTTTTGCCTTTTTTTTTGTCAGCTGAAAACAAACTAACTTATATTAACTAACAAACTAATATTTATCACTCTAACATGAAACAAATGTAAAGAACTTACATAAAGCTTAGAATGGTTTGTAAGTGAAACTCAAAACCCGGTAAAACCGTAAATACTGGAAAACTGGAAGTGCCTGAAAACCGGAAGTGCGATTAAACAAATGTAATTAATCGCATGCGTTAACGCGTTAACTTTGACAGCCCTAGTTACATCATATTGTGGTTATTTATATCAGTATTCCGTTTTGACGTGTTTTTTTTAGTGCGTTAGTCTAGCTAGGAACAGCTGAGCAGTGCCGTAAGCGTAGGACATTCTGAGCTGTAGGAAGAATTGTCAGGACACCGGCCCAACCGCATCATCATTTTTCACGAGTAGTGAAACGTAGTTCGCCGCAGAGCCGTAACCGTAACGGAGCTAATTCCCCGCTGATCGGCGTCCGTGAGTGTAATCGCTTTCTGCATCACATTTGTGTAATGAAGAGGACGGCGTCATTACCACTCAGCGCTCCAGCTGCCACGCTGAAACTGGGGACCCTGAGGATTCCATTATTCTAATGACACTCTCCGAAGTTTATCATCGTGAGCGGCGCATCAACCTGATGAACTGCTGAATGATCCACTCGCGGTCACCTCAGGACGCTCGCTTCAACTTATCCTGTGACTTTTCGTATTTGACAAAGAGTTTTTATTTTTGTTTTAGTCGTAGTGTGTTGAGGAAAAGTCCGTTTTGTTTTAGTCCCAATTTATTGTAATTTAGGATAATTTTAGTCGACTAAATATCGCAACATTTTAGCTGACTAGATTACAGTATAAATTCAGTCAACGAAAATATAAGTGCTATATATTCTAAATGTTTACTACAGTTGCTGTGTCTAAGAAATCTGAATACGTAGTTAACTATGAACATATAAAATACATACAAAAAAATTACTTATTTGGAAAAACACTTCTTTTTCTTGAACTTATTTTTATGAATTTTTCTTTCCATCCCAAATCCCGTTTATAAGTAACAAATGTTTGCGCGGTGAAAACAGAAGTTTCATCAGCGGATGGCGCTTCAGGTGTGTTGTGTTTCTGCTCGTGATTGTTGCTTCACACATCTACAACACTTTTTCATTTCTCTTTCCTAGAAAATCTACAAAATTGTGCCAGTTTATTTTTTGTGGCACTTTATTGTCTTGGGATTCCACTTTTCGACCCATTTTCATTTTCCAGTCTTGTTATGTTTTTGTTTCTTATTTTAAAAAAGGCCCTAAATTTGTTGCGTTTTTTTTTTTTTTTGAGAATCGATACTTTTTCAAGTGTCGTATCGAAGTGGAAATTTCTAGTATTGTAACAACATAAGTAGCTACTTGTTCATGTCCTGTCTTTAAAGCCCATTAACTAAATTCAGTAATTATTTGTAAAATGAATATTAAGTAAAGTATATCTTAAGTATATCTAAATATTAAATAAAGTAATCAACTGAGCCTAGAATGGCGCTTCAGGTGTGTTGAGTTTCTGCTCGTGATTGTTGCTCCACACTGATAGTTTTTTTTAAGGACGTGTTGAATGTAAAATTGAATATATCATAATTTCATAATTCATATATCTGAGCGCTTTTTCCTGCTGGAGAAGACGTTTTTAAAGACGCTCGCCTCTATAGCTAAACATGCTATTTGTTCTGTGTTCTGATTGGTTCTGGTAGCGTTTGCACACGCCTTTCTCCACAAGCCACGGATTATGATTGGACATTGTCACAAAAGGCATTTTCGTTCAGTTTTTATTCGTTGACGAAAGTGTCAATAAATGTAGTTTTCACCCCAAAGCGAAAGTTGTTATATAGTTCTCGTTTCGTTTTCGTAGGGGAAAAGTGTCGTTGACGAAGACGATGACGAAAATATTCGATTTGAAAAAATGTGTTTGTGGGGAACTAACCTGTCGTTGTTTTTCCCTTCTTTCTCAGGACGATAATGAACTGCAACTTACGCACGATCCAGCCGCGAGCGTTTGCACAGAACCCGCATCTGCGCTACATGTGAGTAAAAACCTCTCGCCATTTTTCTCGTGAACGTCTCGAGGCGTCGGATATTTTCAGATATTATTATCGTCTGATAGTTTATTCCACTTAAGACGCCAAAAATCTAATTCCAATAAGACAGTATATATTGCCTAATCCAACTATTTGAAAATTCAAACCCCAAAAAGAAGTATTGTGTAAAGTGAGTATTAGCTACAGCTCAGATTGATTCATTCTGCATATTCTTTATTCTGGGAAAATAAAGTATCTTTTCTGAATAGTTTCTGACAGATTCCGCAAAAAAATGGCATTTTTATTTAGTTTTTATTTGTTGACGAAAGTGTCAATAAATGTAGTTTTATACAGTTTTCATCCCTCAGCGGGAGTTTTTGTGGAAAAAAAAATCTGGTAAATTATTAAAGGAAATTGTGTTTACTAAGATGCTCAGAAGTTTAATTATCTCACTGGGACGATGTTCTTCTCCGCCGCGTAATGCCCGGCGTGAAAACTGTAATGCTCTTATGTAAGTCACTTAAGATTATTATATGATATTAAGATGAATTATGCAAATGCTTTTTTCCTTAATGTCGAATTAGCCTCATCTTTATGGTTTGAATTGAAAAGCTTTGGAAAGAGCTCCACGTAGATCGTAATTTGAACGGCCCCAGTACTGAACCCAGTGGTGCACCAAAAAACGACATAAAGATGGCGCTGTTGTCTGGCTGTTCATAACCACAAGTAGCCGAGTTTGAGGCCCGGTCAGGATCCCCGTGTTGAGGTTCTCCGAGCACTAGAAGATGATGGTTGCCTTGAAGAAATATCTCCTCAAGCAGAACGTCTTGTTTTATTCAGCGTGTGACTTTCCTTCGGTCAAACTGCATCGTTCCCACAAACAACACTTCAAAAATAGGCCGGTTTTATAGTGAAGTGCATTGTTTATTCATACGTGCCGGTGTTTTTCCCGTTTGTGACCTGTTTGTTGCGAAGGTCTCTTAAAAGCAGGAAATGGATTTGTATTTTTTGATCCCGGACGCTCTGACATCACTCACATTGGGAAGTGAATGAATGGTTCAGCTCTGACCTGTGATGGATATGGACATTGGCTAAAAATACTAGCAGTTTACTCTATTTGTCCATTTCCTGCTCGAGGAATTCTGTCAAGGCTAGAATTCTTCTCCGGATCGGATTTCCGAACGAATTCTTTGTCACTGTAATGCAGTCGATTATCAGGAATGAGTTAATCATGATATTTTTTAGACATTTTTACATTACTTGGTTGTTGTCAAAGCTACTTGTAAAATAAAAACAATTGTTGAATAAATATATTGGTAAATAATTGTGTGGTACCTCCACTTACGGATGACTCTTCAAAAATTTCGAAAACGGCGAGAAAATATAATCTCTTTTTACGAAACTATTTCACTATACGATAGTCATTGTAGCGACTCGTCCAGACCCGTAAAACACGTTTTTTTTTTTTAAGTATTCAAGTACGTCAGTAAACAAAAAAAACACTTTTACAGAAGTAACACGGTTACAGAAATCATACTTCCGGAATCTTACTTTATTAGAACAGATGATCGGATTCGCATGCAGAATGTGGCCCATTTTACAAAACTTCCATTTTACGAATCTGCTGTTTGCACCAATCAATTTTGTCATTTCCACATTTTATGATATTATAGTGACATTTTTTTAGTGGGACGGATTATCAGATTTACATGCAAAATGAGGCCCTTTTTACAAAACGTCCATTTTGCGAAACTGCTGTCGGCATGAATTAATTTCGTAAAGAGAGGTACCACTGTAAGTACATGAGTACTAACAAGGAGTATGTGTGTGTGATTCTGTGATTGGCCGGTCACTATAGTGATGCTGATTGGCTCTCGCTCCTTCAGACACTAACGTCTGAGTGGTTCAGGGTCTTCACACCTGCCACATCTTTATCTGATTAATACAATCAAAAGCTCAAGAGTTTGACCTTTTGAACTCCGCCAAATGGTTTTGACCTTTTGAACTCTGGTGCCCTGAAAGACCAGACTGAGATGGATCTGAAGAAGGTTGGTCAATCAGAAGCAATCTCGGAAAACGCAGCTTTTGGTCTGGACTGGACCGGTACGGTGTGAGTAGTGGACACTTATGATACCAAATAAATTCAAATTTTTTTATGTCACATACATATGCATATACCGTATTTACGCAAATATAAGCACCCCCCAAATTTTCAAAGCTCAAAAACGCAAATATGCGTGTAAATATAAGCGCTATTTTTTTCGTATTTCAAGTCAGGACCAATCACAAATAAACGGAAACTCGTTATTAAAGAAACATTACGACACGACAAAATAACAATGGAAGTAGTAAGATTAAATTAAATACAATCATTAATATTATAACAAACAAAAACTACAAAGCACGACCGGTTAGCTTAGCTTAGCGCTAACAAACGAGTTAAATGTGTCATCGCAGAAAGAGTCAAAACAGTCGAAAATGAAGAAAATGAAGTAAAAATTCCAAGGAACAGACACAATCAAAACGCTGGGTCTGATAAACAGGGGATAATAATCCTTCGTTTCGATTCTCTTCACACAGCGTCGGATAAACTGCGTTGCGCCTGTGTGAACTGGTGCAAAGACTCTTGGGAAATGAAGTTTTGACCACTAGAAATGATACAAGTCACAAGAGGTTTATTAAATTTAAATAAAGTTTTTAAGAGAATATTAATGCAATTGAACCAGAAACATTAATATAATTATAATATATATAATTACAATATATAAATTATAATATGTCCTCAGAATGACCTACGAATGTCAGAGAAATTTTCAAGTTTTTTTATTTAGGGCTTTTCGAGACCAACGCGCAGTCGCTATGCAAATGGGGGGGAAAATAGTCTTTAAAGAGAAAAATGTCCATTATTTATCTGTGTTCAAAAATTAGGAAAAAGAGTCAATCAAGAAAAAAAAAATGTAGCGTTTACCAACCGGTAATGGACTAATGCTACAGTGTCACAGGAAGTGTCTTCTTTCTCTTCGCAACATTTCCATCACAGTCGATTCCCCAGCTCACACTTTTGAGTTTTGTGCGTCTCCACAACACACACACGTCAACACGGGCCTAATAAATGTGAAGGAGCCATTGTAGAGCAGGAGAAAAGGTCAGATCCTCCGGGGAGTCTCTCGCTCATTAAGTCTTTCTCCTCTAAGTGATTCTCCTTTCGCAAATGTCACTCGCTTCGCCGATATCTCATTCCATTAGGGGCGTGTCACGTGAGGGGCGTGTCACCGGGATTAGCGCCCAGGCGGAGGAAATACCACGGTGATCTGGCCACTCGTTTAGTGCTGTACTCTGTTTATTAAGGGAATATTTACGTTATTTTTATGTTGATATTGAAGTGGCTTTATTTTATAGTGTAGCGGACGTACATTAAAAGATTCCGCCACCGTAGACATTTTACGTGGTTTTAATGAAGGTAGAGAGAGGTTGGCGGATTTTTATGGGCCATTTATGAACTTTGTAAAATAAAAATGAAAAATGTTACATAGTGATTTAATAGGCACACATACACAATTAATAGTATATATATATTATTATAAGTATTTTTATTTAGAGCATTTTACCGTGTATATACAGTGTGTGTGTATATATACTGTATATATGTACATATATGTGTCTATATATATAAATGTGTGTGTTTATATGTGTGTATATATATATGTATAAATATAATTATTATATTATTAAATATAAATATAGAGACAGACAGACAAATAGACAGAGAGAGACAGACAGACAGATAAACAGACAGAGAGACAGAGAGAGAGAGAGAAACAGACATACAGACAGACAGAGAGAGAGACAGACAGACAGACAGACA
>MU204300.1:906210-921210 GCA_017309775.1 Paedocypris sp. Pulau Singkep | reverse complement strand
CTGATATAAATACACTGGATTCCTGAAGGCTGAATACTAATGTGAGTCACTGAGGAGAGAAGCATCACGCTCTCACTGCTTAGTCGAGTGTGTACACACACACACACACACACACACGCTTTAGTGTTGTGTGTTTATTTATCCTCCTGTTGTGTTCGATGCTCAGAGGATTGTGGCTCAATTTCACCACTGGGACTTTTATTATGCATATAAGTGTCCTTATGTAGTGTATTATGTATCATTGTTGCAAAGAAACAAATAGTATTTGATCTTTCTGACTCTTTTTAGCTTCTATTTTGTCTGAAGGGTCAAATTGACACGAACATTATCTTTATATATACTACAAAAAATGCCTGTACGAATTGTACATAAACTTGGGTTTTGTGACCGTACACAAATTTCACATTCTTAAGTTACACAAACTATGGGAGTTTAAAATTGCGATGTTTATGTTTAAGGTTAAAAACAAATTGTTGCCGGAGGGAAAATACAAAAGTTGTTTCATGAAAGTCAAACTTAAAAGTAGAATATACACGCTCTACCAAAAATAATTTCTGCTTGACTAGTATGGGAGTTAAATTTTGGAATAATTTAAGGGAGGAGGTAAAGCAATGTACGGACTTGAAACATTTCAAATGTAGATATAAAAAGGACATTCGAACTACATTAAGAACGGAATAATTTAAAATGTTGTCACATTTTTTTTTTAAAGATGTATCAAGGGTTTAAGTTAATTTATGATGTCGCTGTGGACTCAGTCTTCATGTGTTAAAGTGGAATATAAAAGGGGGCGGGGCTAGATAAGTTGTACTTCTACTCCCTTTCAAACATGTATTATGGAAATTAACATTATGATCGTACTATTATTATTATGTTGTGGCTTTTATGTTGTTATTATTTATCATGTACATGTCTGAATGAATAAATAAATACAAATATGTCAAGTGAACTAATTTTGTGTGTAAATGTAGATTATACTAACTAAGATAAGCAGAAGTTTCAAAGTGAAAAAATACTTTTAAGTACTTTTTTATTATTTTTAAACTTTTAACACGGGTCAATTTGACTGAAACTCTGAAGTTTTAACACACTTAAAATACTCGGTCAGTTTTGGGCTTACGTACAAGTGTTAAATATCAATTGAAAGGGTCTATTTTGTTGTCTATATTCTTCTTAATTTATACAGAACGTGTTTTCCGAAAAAAAAAACAAAAAAACAAAAAACTCCTCCTCTTTGTCAAGAGGAGCCTGTTCAGAACTGCGTTTGAAAATGAACTGTACCTTAATAAATACATAACACGCAAAAATGCAACATATGTCTAACTAAAGCTTAGAATGTTTAACGGTGTAAATAAAAGTATTGTGCCTCTCTATTATCCATCTGAATGCGATTCAAAAGTTCCAGTGTTACTGAAAAGGGTGACAGACTTGATGCGGGGATATTTGCATAAGGGGGAGTGTCTTTTGTCTCTCCAGGTGTGAACTTCATGAATATTCACGGCCATTGTCCCTCCCACGCATACAACAGTGCTGACACAAACAATTGTGTCAATTTTTCTATTTTTTTTTAATCATTTTTAAGTAAATTGATTTTAAAGTGATACGAGTCCCAAGTTAGGTTTGTTAAAAAAAGAAAAAAACTGAATTTGAAAGAGAAATAATTTTTTTTACATTATATAAAAAATGTAAAAAAAAACAACAACAATAAATTGTGCCTGAAAAAGGGGAGGTGCTTATATTCGCAGGCTGCTTATATTTGCGTAAATACGATATTTTATTGTTTCTGTGAATGAGATAACAAAATTTGCTCATACATATTTGTGAAGGAAACACTTTAGTATGGAGGACCAAAACCGCCAAAATCAAATATAAATGACAAAGGAAATAAATGTACTTTTGTATTAATACTTTAGCCTACAAGACAAGACTAGGTCGCTTAAAAGTCTATTTGGGACTAAGCAGTATGTATTTTATGGCCTTATTTCAACTTTGTTAAAAAGATTGTTTAAAAAACGTACAAAGCACGCATGATATATATATTTTTTTATCCTGAAAAATGCAAGCACATTCACCCATCGTTCTCACATATTATTGTAGCACAGCTTGTTGTTTTTTTTTATTTTATTTTATTATGTATCATTTTTTTTTATTGTTCATCGTTATTGATTTATTTAATCATGTGTCTTTGTTATGATTCTGAATGGACATTTATTATATTCCATATTTTATTATATTGGTCTTCGCCTGAATATGACTGGAGTTGTCGTCCTCGCCGTATATCTGGCCTGGTTAAGTCGCAGACGGACGTGTGTGTGTGTGTGTGAGTGCGCGTGCGTGCGTGTGTGTGCGTGTGCGTGTGTCTGTGTGTGCGTGTGTGTGTGTGTGTGTGTGTGCGGCCCCCGCAGCTGCTGCTCTTGGCAGGGACGGACGAGGGTTTCGCTCTGGTTTCCTGTTGCATAAAGCTACTCAAACGCTCTGTGTGTGTAATACTTCCACTCCGCTCTTACACGCCGAGTAAACCACTGTCTGCCACCCTGTAGTAGCTAATGATGGTCTGGAAAACTAATCACCTTTTTGATTTTTTCGATATGTTTGTAGTATCTATCTACAAACATATCGTATCTATCTATCTATCTATCTATCTATCTATCTATCTATCTATCTATCTATCTATCTATCTATCTATCTATTTATCTTTCTATCTATCTATCTATCTATCTATCTATCTATCTATCTATCTATCTATCTATCTATCTACAAACATATCATATCTATCTATCTATCTATCTATCTATCTATCTATCTATCTATCTATCTATCTATCTATCTATCTATCTATCTATCTATCTATCTACAAACATATCGTATCTATCTATCTATCTATCTATCTATCTATCTATCTATCTATCTCTCTATCTCTCTATCTATCTATCTATCTATCTATCTATCTATCTATCTATCTATCTATCTCTCTATCTATCTTTCTATCTATCTATCTATCTGTCTGTCTGTCTGTCTGTCTGTCTGTCTGTCTATCTATCTATCTATCTATCTGTCTTTCTGTTTGTCGCAGGTCAATGCTGAGCTCTTATTGGCTGTACATCTAGGTACCATCCATGTAACTATCCATCCGTCTATCCATCCATCCATCCATCAGCTCTTTGGCTGCCTATTCATCCATCCATCAATCCTTCCATCGCAGGTAAATGCTGCATTCTGGTTGTCTGTCTGTCTGTCTAGTCCCCATCCATTCTTTCATCCATACATCTTTCTATCTATCTATCTATCTATCTATCTATCTGTCTGTCTGTCTGTCTGTCTGTCTGTCTGTCTGTCTGTCTGTCTGTCTGTCTGTCTGTCTGTCTGTCTGTCTGTCTGTCTATTCATCCAACGCAGGTCAATGCTAAGTTTTTATTGGCTGTCTGTCTGTATAGATACACACCCATTTATCCATCAGCTCTTTGGTTGCCTCTCCATCCATCCATCCATCCATCTATTCATCCATCAATCCTTTCATCACAGGTCAATTCTGAATTCTGATTGGATGTCTCTTGGCCCCCATCCATTCTTTCATTCAACCATTCCTCTATCCATCTATCTTTTTATGTCCTTGTCTGTCTGTTCATCCATCCATCCATCCATCCACCCAATCCTTCCACCACAGGTCAGTTCTGAATTCTGATTGGATGTTTCTCTGTCTAGCCCCATCCATTCTTTAATCCAACCATCCCCTCTATCCATCTATCCTTTCAGTCCTTGTCTGTCTGTTCATCTATATATCTCTCCGTCCATCCATCTCCATCTGTTAGTGTGTCTTCTGACAGTGTGTAGCGTTTTAGCTAAATTGTTCGGTCAATGATCTTCCTCTTAGTGCGACTGCTAATCCCACTAATGTACCTGGATGACTCGGGTCCAGTCCTCATCTCAGGCCGTAGCGAGAGTGTAATTACTGGGATGGAATAGTATTAGATCTTGACTCGGTCACTAATCACTCCTTCTTTTCTTTCGTTCGTTCACAGAAACCTCTCCAAGAATCCTCTCTCCACACTGTCCTGGCAGCTCTTCCAGCATCTTCAGCTGACGGAACTGTGAGTGTGTGTGTGTGTGTGTGTGTGTGTGTGTGTGGCTCCATGCTGCTGTAATTACACACAGAAATCACACCGTTTATAACACATCTGAGATCTGTCTGTCTGTCTGTCTCTCTCTCTCTGTCTTTCTCTCTCTCTCTCTCTCTCTCTCTCTCTATCTATCTATCTCTCTCTCTATGTATCTATCTGTCTGTCTGTTTGTCTGTCTGTCTATCTCTCTCTCTCTCTCTTTCTCTCTCTCTGTCTATCTATCTGTTTATCTTTCTATCTTTCTATCTCTCTGTCTGTCTGTCTGTCTGTCTGTCTGTCTCTCTCTCTCTCTCTCTCTCTCACTCTCTATCTGTCTCTCTGTCTTTCTATTTTTCTATATATCTGTCTGTCTGTCTGTCTGTCTCTCTCTGTCCATCCCAGTTCTCATCACGATGTGTTTGACTACAGTAGTTTGCTTATTTGTTCAGGCTGGTGTTTCTGTCGTGATGAACCAGTGATGAAGCTGAAAAGTCGTCTGCGTTCTGTTTCTCTGGTTGTTCGTGCTGGTTAATTAAGACGCGTCTGGTCTGACCTGCTTCTCTTGTTTCTCATCAATATTTGAGAGAACGACGCGTTCACAAAGTGACAAGTTTGTTTATTGAACTTGAGCGACAATGTTGTCATGTTTAGTTATAGATGAAGAACCGTAGCTCTTGATTGGACACTTCCTGTCCTCAGATGACCCGCCCATCTGATTGATTATGTATCACGCACGATCTTAGCTTCGTGTTTGAAGATGCTTGAAGCAATAATCAGTATGAAGCATTTTAAACATAAAACATGTCGCACTGTAAAAGAGACAGTGAAACAATTTCACACTGTAACAGAAACAATGAAACAATTTCACACTGTAAAAGAAAAAAACTAAACAATTTTACACTTTAACAGAAACAATGAAACAATTTCACACTGAAAAAGAAACAATGAAATCTTCTTGTTTCAATGTATTTAGCTTTTGTGCATTGTAATATTTCCGTTAGAATTATTTGTAACAATGTACATCTAATTACAACACAATATTTGTTCAATAGAAGAGTTTATTTTACCACAAATCTGCAGACTAATAAATAATGACAATAATTTGTAATTCTTTTTTAATCCAGGAGCATCTGCCCGAGCGATGACGACTTTGTTTTACATGATATTTGATGGCGAATAAATGAGTAAAAGCCGCTAGAAAAGGTCAGAAAGAGGCGAGAGCCGCTGTAATTACTTCTCACCTCGTGAAATGAATAGTCGCGCCGCCTCCGGGAAACGTTTCACATCACGGAAACAATCACAACAGATTATTGCAGCAATTATGATCAATACTGTAATTACACAGGAACAGTTCGTAGTTAAATGTCAGCGGGAATGTCGTGTTTAATACCAGAAACGATAAGCCTGAATATAAGCCCTAGTGAAGCAGACGGGACTGTAGATTTATGACATAACGTCACCACACACACACACACACACACACACACACAGATACTGTATAATCCAATTGTTGCTGCAGAGATTAGATCCATAGCTTTTTCGACGTTGCGTCATGAACATGATCGATCGCTCGGTTAAACTGCACTCAAGATGAAAAGAAAGGAATATAATAGATCCAGCAAAGTCGTTGTCTTCAAGGACACGAGGTTTTCAGTCGGGCTTCATCAGCATCAGGTCCGAGTCCAGACTCATTCTCTTTCAGGAAGTGACATCATCATTAGGAGCTTCATGATTATCTTCATCTTCAAATGATGTTAAAAGTGAAGCAACTGCGAGAAAGTTCTAGTCTTTTTCTGCACACATACATACACGCACACACGCACACACACACACACACACACGGACTTTCACACTGTGGCTGAGAGAAAGGTTGCACAAATGCACAAATGACATATTTGAAAGTGAATGAATGAATAAATGAATAAATCTGATAAACATGAGCTAAATTTAAACGAGCAAACAAACAAGCAAACAATTTAGACGCCAAAAAATTGTCAAACTGCAAATAACCAGTAAGAAATTCTATAAAAATCTAATTTATTCTTCTTTTGTTTGCGACTGTGATTTGCTTTTAGACAAAATACTGTATATGTATATAGTTATTTATACAATATGTTTACATATATAAATATATATATATTTGCATATATTTTATATACACATAATGTGTATGAAGTATATTCAAATGTATTTATATATTGTACTAATTATGTGTATGTGTGTGAGTGTGTGTGTGTGTGTGTGTATACATACATACAGTTAACTCAGTTTCATGTAAATATACACACATTATAGATTGTTAATTTATTCAAGAGGATTTAGCAAAATATAGGAAATGTGTTCTAAAAAGAAAATTGAATGTTCAATAAATAATATATAATTCAAATTTCAATCCTCATTAAAAACAGCAGCGCATAACATTTACTGCATCGACAAAGTACAAAGTTTAGTCCCCGTAGACTTACTCACACACACACTCACACACACACACACACATTCACACACTCACAAACACACACACACACACACACACACACACACTAAGACACGCGCACACACACACACTCACACACTAGGGAGCTGGTGATTGGACGGTGCCCTCTGTGACCCCCCCTGGCCCCGCCCTCTTTGTGCAGGTGGCTGGAGGGCATCGTGTTCGACTGTGGCTGTGAGATCCGCTGGATCCAGCTGTGGCAGCTCCGGGCCGAGTCCTTCCTTCACACGCAGCAGCTCTACTGCAAGAACGGAGCCTACAAGATCCGCCTGAGATCCATGAGCATCGCCCACTGTGGTGAGACCAGCGCTGACTTATTCATCACTCGTGCTCGTGAAATATTGATGCCTGTCGGGCTGTGAAAGCTTAGTGTCGTACCACGTTCTGAAGGTGTAGATGTCTCAGGTGTCACTATTTAACCCTCGACGTGAGTTACGAGTCTAAATCACATCTCACAGTGGTAATTTGTGCCGCTTTATTGGGGCAAAATGGCCGTGTCCCGATTAACTAGGTGCCGACTTTACATATTTTATATACCGTGTTCACGCGAATATAAGCACCCTTTTTTTTCTCAAATTTTCGACGCTCAAAACGTTTGGGGTGCTTACAATCGTCGATTTCAAATATAAACGCCCATTTGTCTGAGCTTGAAACAAATGCTCTGCACATGTGCGGAGTCTGACTGGAGAGCAAAGGATCTTGGGAAATGAAGTTCTGACCACTAGAATCGAATTTTGTTATTCAAGTGAAACAATATCAAAATGATACAGGTCACAAGTTAGGATTGTTAAATAAAGAAAAAGTTATATTTTTAAGAGAATATCAACGTATTTGATCCAGAAACAAACAAAAAAATAATTTCATTATTATTTTGTGCCTGAAAAATCAGAGGGGTGCTTATCTTTGCATAAATACGGTATACAAAACTCTCCACAAATAAAATAAGCAATTAGCGTCCATTTTTTGTCGTTTTTGCTTTAACAACGATTTTTTCGAAAGGACATTACAGATTTTTACTGGTCCGTATCAGGTGTTTCCCAAGTCGTGATACGTACGTTCTGCCGACAATCTTCGTCTGTCAGACTGAGCAAGTTTGAGACGAATGATACAACTCGTGAGAGAAGGCGTGCAATTTTAGCCAAAAAGTGAAAATTAGCCACAAAAACATCAAGGCCGCTTAATATGTGTCGTTTACTAGTTAATCGCTACTAAATAAAAATAAAAATTGTTTCATTGTAGCTTGTCGCTATAGGTTCCACCCCTAACAGCGCCCCTGTCTGTTTAAATACCACTACATTCGAATTTGATTATATTCGAGATTTTATACAAAATAGCACAATCTTCAGTTTTTAAGCTCTGACCAATTGTAAGACGCTTTTCACAGTTTTAACTGTCTCAAAGCGCACGTGTGAATATGTAAGAGGATTGCTAAAATTAAGCTTAAAATTTAAAACTAAGGTGAAATGAAGTATAAAAGGCTCTAAACTACTAATTAATTAGTTAAAAAATTACATAAAAAAAAAAAAAAAACTAAATAACAAAAAGCCTCCAAGTGCCAAAGTCAACATCTCAAAACATAACGGTAGAAAGTTAACCCATTTTATCACAAATTGAGGAGCTGAACTGTAAAGCTGTATTGTATTGTATTGTACTACTAAACTACTAAATTAGTAGTTGCTTAAGGAAAAAAAATTCTATATTTTCAAAAGATATAGAGGAGCTAAACCGTTCAGTGCTTTGTACGTGATTAAGGGAATTTTAAACGGAATGCGATATTTAACTAGTGTAGCGACATTAACACGAGTAATCTAGCAGCTGCATTCTGAACTAACTGAAGTTTATCTATTAGTTTGGCAGGAGAACCTGTACGGTAGTCTAATGCATGTATCAGTCTTCCTGCATCTGCAAAAAACCCTGTATTATTTAGTCAAGTTTGACGCCTGGAACGTTTTTTCCCCCACAGACCTGCCGGAGATCAGCGTGGCTCACAGTAACCTGACGGTGATGGAGGGCGATAACGTCACCCTGAGCTGCAACGGTTCCGGATCTCCGTTACCCGAGGTGGACTGGACCGTCAGCGGCCTTCACTCCATCAACACGCACCAGGTGCCTTCAGACGTCTTCTCTCCACCTTCTGGTCCAGCCTAACAACGCACTCTCTCGTCTCCTCCGCTCTCGTCTCGTCTCCAGTCCAACGTCTACTGGCCCAACATCCACTCCATCAACCTGACGCTGGTCAACGTGAGCCGGGACGACAACGCCTTTGTGCTGACCTGCATCTCGGAGAACGTGGTGGGGATGACCAACACCTCGCTTCAGCTCAGCGTGCTGTGTGAGTCCATTGGTTCTCAGCTTCCTGGTCTTTTCTCACTTTCTGGTGTCAATTTTAGCTCCTGGTTGTAGACGGACGTTAGAAGGATCTACAGAAGTGGCAGGAAATGCTCAGTTAGCTCACGTGAACACCTGTATTGATTTGTACCACGATATGGATTTTGCAACCACGTGGAGACCGTCTTAATTTTTTATTCGAGTCGTTTGTAAACGTTTGTTTCATGCGACGTTCGGATTCAGAGCAAGAAAGAAAGATTGGGTGACAATGGAAACTCTCTCTTTCTGTCTGTCTGTCTGTCTCTCTCTCTCTTGCTCTGTCTCTCTCTCTCTCTCTCCTCTGTTTCTCTCTCTCTCTCTCGCTCTCTGTCTCTCTCTCTCTCTCTCTCTCTCTCTCTCTCGCTCTCTGTCTCTCGCTCTCTGTCTCTATGATGAGATTAAAACACTAATAGTTCTGAATATACACTAAGAAAACAATTCTGAATAAAATGGTCAATATTTGGAAACATTTAAGGACATTGACAAACAAATGTTCACATTTGAAAACACAACAAAAATCATAAAATAAGTCGACATTTTAATTTTTTTGTTGTTGTTTTTTTTGTAAACTTGTTTGATTTTGATTGTTTGTTTTTGGTCATTTGCTTTTGAACATTTGTCTTTATTTATTTTCTGATCAATTGTAGATAATTTAGCTGTTTTTCTATGATTCATTTTTTTGCACTTTTCAGCCGCCGTACAAAGAAACAGACAAAACGTACACACAACAAATAAAAATGTAAAAACACATAACTGGACAACCAGACCATTCAAGTTGAATTATATTTTATGTTATACTTTCAAGAAAATTTCGAAAGAGGCAACAGTGTGGAATGTGGCATTTTTTTGTGCATTTTCAAGACTTTTTTCATCAAACTAAATAATGTTTAACAGGTTTAAAGCACGAAAAGTGTCACTGTGGTGAACGCAGGCGAGGCCAATTATCAGCTTCATACCTGTTAGACGTGGCGTTAATTGAACGAGAAGTTGTGAAAAGCGCTTAATATATCGTGCTAGACGGGGAAAATTGTGCATAACATGTACATTTAGAAAATCATCAGTTTTCTGCTTTTTAATGAAGAGCCTTTCTTCATGATATTAATAATGAACGAGCCAGAATAAAAAGAATAATAGTAAGAAGACAAATAAGCAGAATAAAAAATAACAAAACAAGAAGAAAAATCATTAAAAAGGGTAAAGAAGAAGAAAAAGAAGAATGAAAAAATAAGACGTCTTCATATAAGAAAAAAGAATAATAATAATAATAATAATAATAATAATAATAATAATACAAAGAAGAAGACGAAGAAAAAGAAGAATGAAAAGAATAAAAATAATAAGAATAAGAAGAATGAATGAAAATAATAAAAAGAAGAATAAAAAGAGGAAAAAGAAAAAGAAGGAAAAAAAAAGAATAAGAAGTAAACAAAGAAAAAGAAGAATGAAAAGAAGAAAAAGAAAACCTTTATTTGTCCAATCAATGAGAAATTTACATGCAGCAGCCACCACAAATAGTAAAATATATGATACACTATGGTAAACAATAAATAAAGATAAAGAATACGAATGGAAAAAAATCTTTCCGAGTTGGTATACAAATGAGAATACGAATGAAAAAATCTCGCACACGAAATATTTTGCTTCACGAGACGAATCTGAATATATATATATGTGTGTGTGTGTGTTCGTGAATCTTTCATGAGGTATGTTTTTGTCGCGCTAGCACTGGCTATGAGCATGTACACGCTTACAGCTGATGTTTACAATGCTTTAAATCATGCATGAGCAAACACTGAACACGCTCAGGAGACGCCGCCGTGCCCGCCGCTCTGTCTCCGCCCCCTGGTGGGCGGGACCCTCTGAATGACAGGCGGAATCCAAGATCATGATTAAGACATTTTAGTCGTCCGTGATGGATTTGATGAGTCCTGTTTGTTTGTTTTTTATGCTGATTTGTTGTTGTTTATAAACGCTAAATAATGTTTGATTGATTGTTATGTGTGTGTGTGTGTATTTAAATATTTATTATATTTACGCAAATATAAGCGCACCTTTTTTCAAATTTTCGACGCTCAAAAATTCGGGAGGCTGCTTAATTTCAAATAAGCGTGTAAATATAAGAAGTAAGATTAAACTAAATACAGTCATTAATATTACAACAAACAGAGACTACAAACCATGAGCGGTTAGCTTAGCTTAGCGCTAACAAACGAGTCTAATGTGTCAACGCAGAAAGAGTCGAAACAGTCGAAAATGAAGAACACGTGAAAAATCAAAAATGAAAAATCCAAGGAACAGACACAATCAAAACACATTAGTTATCTGTCCGTCCGTCTTTCTTTCCATCCATGTACAGTATATTTAAAGAAATATAATCTATATTAAACTGTACGTTCTAGTGACAACACATAAGATAAGATAAGACTTTATTAATCCCACTAGGGGACATTTTCGGTGTTCTACTGCACCAAAAAACAGTGAAGGCAAAAATGCAAATAGCAAGGAAAACAAAAGAAAGAAACAACAATACACTAAATAGGTTGTGCGAAAGTACAACTGTGCAATGGTGCAATTGTGACAAGAGATCTTGGCGTTCTTCAAGATAGTGAAGGTGTTGGATGAATTGGTAGATAGATGGATGGATGGATGGATGGATAGATAGATAGATAGATGGACGGACGGACGGACGAACGGACGGACAAACAGACAGAGACAGAAAGAAAGATAGATAGATATATAGATGGATGGATGGATAGATGGATAAATAGATAGATTAGAATAGATAGAGGTCAGTTCCTCCAGTGATCCTGAAGCTGGACGAGCCGGAGCATAGATAGATAGATAGATGGATGGATGGATGGATGGATGGATGGATGGATGGATGGATGGATGGATGGATGGATAGATGGATGGATGGATGGATGGATGGGTGGATGGATAGATGGACTGAATTACTGAGTTAAGAAGAGATCTTCACGTTCTTCAAGATGGTGAAGGTGTTTGTGGGTCAGTTCCTCCAGTGATCCTGAAGCTGGACGAGCCAGAGCATAGATAGATAGATAGATGGATAGATGGATAGATGTATGGATGGATAGATAGATAGATGGATGGATAGACAGACTGAATTACTGAGTTAAGAAGAGATCTTCACGTTCTTCAAGATGGTGAAGGTGTTTGTGGGTCAGTTCCTCCAGTGATCCTGAAGCTGGACGAGCCGGAGCATAGATAGATAGATAGATAGATAGACAGATAGATGGATGGATGGATGGATAGATGGATGGATAGATAGACAGACTGAATTACTGAGTTAAGACGAGATCTTCACGTTCTTCAAGACAGTGACGGTGTTTGTGGGTCAGTTCCTCCAGTGATCCTGAAGCTGGACGAGCCGGAGCAGAGGCATCACACCTGCATTGAGTTCAGATAGATAGATAGATGGATGGATGGATGGATGGATAGATAGATAGATGGATAAATAGATAGGTTAGAATAGATAGAGGTCAGTTCCTCCAGTGATCCTGAAGCTGGACGAGCCGGAGCATAGATAGATAGATGGATGGATGGATGGATGGATGGATGGATGGATGGATAGATGGATAGATGGATGGATGGATGGATAGATAGATAGATAGACTGAATTACTGAGTTAAGACGAGATCTTCACGTTCTTCAAGATGGTGAAGGTGTTTGTGGGTCAGTTCCTCCAGTGATCCTGAAGCTGGACGAGCCGGAGCAGAGGCATCACACCTGCATTGAGTTCACGGTGAGAGGGTCCCCGCATCCCACCCTGCGCTGGTACCACAAGGACCGGGAGATCCTGCAGAACCAGTTCATCCGCGTGGAGATGGAGTACTACCAGGATTACCTGGAGGGCTGCTTGACCTTTGAGAATCCCACGCACTTCAACAACGGCTACTACACGCTGATAGCCACCAACTCCATCGGCTCCGTCTTCAAGACCATCTACGGTCACTTCCTGGATCCGCCCTTCATCGAGGACGATGGTGAGTTGCTTCACTCTTCAGATGTGTGTGTGCTCGAGCAGTGTTCACCTGGATATTACTGTTTAAATAGTTGTGTAATAAGCAATGGATGGAAGGAGGGATGACTGGATGGGTGGATGGATGGATGGATGAATGGCTAGATAGATAGATGGATGGATGGATGGATGGATGGATAGATAGATAGAGAATGAATAAGTAGATAGATGGATGGATGGATGCTAGATAAATAAATGGATGATGGATGGATGGCTAGATAGATAGATATATAGATGGATAAGTAGATAGATGGATGGATGGATGGCTAGATAGACAGATGAATAGATGAATAAGTAGATAGATAGATGGTAGGAAGGATGGATGGCTAAATAGATAGATGGATAAGTAGATAGATAGATAGATAGATATATAGATGGATGGACGGATGGATAAGTAGATAGATGGATAGATGAATGGATGGATGGATCAGACAGACAGATAGATAGACAGACAGATTTTCTAACTTTTTATTTTCACGTTGGTAACAGTTTGTTTCGCTCTGTTTGTCTTTCAGGAATACTGGAATACTGTGAGTATAATTTGCACCATTTGCACGGGCATTAAACGCACCATCATCATCCTCCATTGTTTGTTTTCTTTTATTCTTCGTTATTTACAAGAATAGATGTGAAATGAAGACCTATTTTTAGCCGCGTGGTCCTGCTTTTACACAGCGGTTAGAGTAAGTGTAGCGGGCGTGTGTGAAAGCCGCGTGTGTAATTGTGGCGGGTGTGTGACACAGCGTGTGTGTGTGAGACCCGCTTCACCTCGCACATTACAGCTCAATTAAAGTGCAATTCCTCTGGTCGACACACACACACACACACACACACAACCTGGCTGATGAAAACATGCGCTTTTACACAACGGCAAACTGAGCGAGAACCTGAAGGAACATCGAAACCTCAATTCAAATTCAATTCAAATTCAATTCAAATTCAATTCAAATTCAATTCAAATTCAATTCAAATTCAATTCAAATTCAATTCAAATTCAATTCAAATTCAATTCAAAAAACTTTATTCATCCCCAGGGGGAAATTGCTTTTTCGGTTACAGTTGCTCACGCAGAGAATAAAAAAAAAAAAAAAAAATGTACATCTGCATAAAATTTTCGGCATAATACAAATAAGTAAAAAGTGACTAACAATTAATAGTAGCGTGAAGATATTGCACATAACAAGAAAAATAGACGGGTTGAAGCAATAATACTCATAGAAAGTGAAAAGAAAAGGAAAAGTGCAACCGAAACCTGCCGCAAAACTGTGCGAAGAGAGACTAGTTTTAAATAAAAAGTCCCTTTTCTTTTCTTTAAGGCAGTTTTTCCCTATTTCCGCATAGCGACTTTGCGTTGGTCTGGAACCATGAACTTGAACTTAAACTTGTAAAAAAACAACAATTCACAATATCCGCGCTTTCTGAAAACGAGACCTACGTTAATACAGTAGGACACGGAAAGTCACATCAGCTTCTTCATTTTGAACAAGATCATAACAATATTTTTTTTTTGCAATATTTATTGTTTACAGTCAACATAAAGTAATAAATAAATATTCAGACATTTTGACATTTTGGTTTTTGGGGGTGGGTGTGTATATATATATATATATATAAGGGCTGTCAACGTTAACGCGTTAACTCATGCGATTAATTAAACGTTTAATCGCGTCTAAATATTAAATTTTTATTAATACCATTAATCGCACTTCCGTTTTTTCCGGTATTTTGAGTTTCAATTCAAAACTATTCAGTATGATGTGTACAAAAAAAATTAATCGGTTGACAGCACTAATATATATATATATATATATATATATATATATATATATATATAAATATATATATATATAAACATATATGAAAAACGGAAGTGCGATTAATGGTATTAATAAATATTTAATATTTAGACGCGATTAAACGTTTAATTAATTGCATGAGTTAACGCGTTAACGTTGACAGCCCTTATATATATATATGGTTATTTATATGAATATATGCCTCTT
>MU204300.1:888710-898710 GCA_017309775.1 Paedocypris sp. Pulau Singkep | reverse complement strand
TTATATTTAATTTTTTTTTTTTTTTAATATTAAGCCATATTGAGATAGAGGGAGGCATGTGCATTTTACGCAGTGTAGTTTCTGAAAAGACGTGGCGCTAATAAAACCGGCATCGGGTGGCGAGTCGCCAATTATTGATTTTTTTTGTCTCTTATCTGGCGTTTCAGCAACTCATTCTAAATATTCATAAATCATTTCCGTATTCATGGCCTTCGCCGTTGCTTTTCTGAGGCTTTTGAACTGAAACTGTAGCAAAACCCCCGTGTCCAGTGTCTCTCTGAGCAGATGATGAATAAGACATGCGGTGAAGGAATGACGCCTGCTCGCAGTCACGTATCACATATTTCACAATGAATATTTAAAGCGCAGATGAATAATGCACAGCCGTGAAACTCGCGACCTTTTAACTGCTATATGTCTTTATTAGACACCGTAGTTTCCCGGTCACCGTCAAGATTTAGCGACTTATAATGACTGATACGGTTCTTCTATAGATTTGTGGAGTTTCAAGCTCAAAGGGGCAGAAGTTCAAAGGGGACATATGGAACACGCACACACATTTTTTTTTTTTTACATGTGCGCACATTTTATTATTAAGAGTAGGATAGAATCGAATAGAATAGCCTTTATTGTCACTGTGCACATATACAATGTAGATTATACACGTTCCGTGAAATTAAAACTTCGATCCTGTGGAACATGGAAGAGAAATTTACAGTACAAAAATCGACATGCTGTAATGATTGAATTATTAAAACCTATTATACTTATATTAAATATTTAATTATGCTTGTTATGTTAATGGCTAATCAAATAGTCTAGTCTGAGACCATTGAATATTGAATGTCATTTTATACACACGGATATATATAATCATATATGTAATAACCGTTAATAATTTATAAATATATAATACATATATATATATATATATATTATAATCAAAAATACATACACACATAATATATACATAAAATATATAATATATACTTTGTACTTTTTATTTTTGTACTTTTATTTATTATTTACCTTTAAAAAAAGAATTACTCTGTTTTATTTACTACGTTTGCCTCACGTTGCTTTATTATATTAATATAATATACATATTAATGGCTGATTTAGTCTAGATCTAGTTGGCTGGTCACATTTTATACACAAACTCATATTTAATCATATATATAATAATCATAATTATTTAATCATTTTAAGAGGAGAGGAGAGACAGAGATAGATAGAGAGAGAGAGAGAGAGAGCGAGAGACAGAGATAGATAGATAGATGGATGGATGGATGGATGGATGGATGGATGGATAGATAGATAGATAGATAGATAGATGAACGGATGGATAGATAGATAAATAGATAGATAGATAGATAGATAGATAGATAGATAGATAAATAGATTGAAGATAGAAAGAGAGTAACTTTGTTGTCCCCTACTTTTTATTATTGCACTTTTATTTATAATTTACCTTAACAAAAGCATTGTTCTGTTGTTGTTTTTTTGCCACCTTTACCTCACGCTGTTTTAGGAACTTGCTCGTGAACGTGTCTGTTTGCGTGACCGTGGCACGATTATGTAAAGCTCAGGTGTGACATCACGTGACATCACTCGTTTCTATTTCTGGAGTTTCTCACCAACAGTCACTATATTTCGGAGACTATTTTTTCGACTTTGCTTTGATTTTACACGGTGGCGCGTGTGCGTCGGTCGTAAAGGTTGAGATTGATTTGTGTCGACACACACACACACACACACACACGCACGCACACACTGCATTTATATTCCACACACAGTCTCGCTCTATTCACAGCCGACGAATGCAAAGGCGGAGAGGACAATCAGATTCTGCCCTCATGAATAAATTAACCCTTTGTGCGTAAGGGACGAGGTGAAATCTTTGTGGCTGTAGATACAGAACCATCACGGCTCGGCCCGGATCTGATGAGCCTGTGATATTTCCGGGACAGTTAAACTCTCGAACCGATACACTCAGTGTTACATAATTACACACGTCTGTGTGAGAGATGAACAGATCACAGTTTCACTGATAGATAGACAGACAGACAGAGATAGATGGATAGACAGACAGACAGATATATAGAGAGGAGAGATAGATAAAGAGAGAGAGAGAGAGAGAGAGAGAGAGAGAGAGAGAGAGACAGTCATCCAGATAGATAGATAGACAGACTGACAGATAGACAGACTTATAGACGGACGGAATGACGGACGGACAGATATATAGACAGACAGATAGATAGATAAACATGCATCCAGATAGATGGATGGATGGATAGTGAGAGAGAGAGAGAGAGAGAGAGAGAGAGAGAGAGACTGACAAATAGATAAATAGTCAATAAGACAGGCGTCCAGAAAGATAGATAGATAAATAGATAGATAGACAGACAGAGAAGGATGGATGGATGGTTATAGATAGGTAGATAGACAGCAACAGAGAGAGACAGACAGACTAATATATAGACAGACTGACAGATAGATATTAGATGTGTTTTTCTCTGGATTAAAGCCTCTCTAAAAAAAATTGAAGCTCATTATGTATTCGCATTCAGTCATTTTTATCTCCCTGGAATTTTTTCAATAGAATTTGCCTTTTCGCAAAAGCATAAGTCAGTTGTGTTGTTGTTGTTGTTGTTGTTGTTGTGGCTAAATAACCCGCCGAGCGACCGAGCGGAGAAAAGCAATTGTTTTATCTTTCTCCTGCAATATCCGTCCTCTTCATCAGACTAGCCGGGCGTGTCTTACACCTTCATTGTTGCGGACACAATTACCCGGGTGGCGTCGTTTCAAGGTAACATTTGATGACACGCTGAATTCATCAGTCTGAAGAGCGGCAGGACAGAGGCGTCGCCGCACGTAAAGGGCATCGCGGATGAAAGCGGGTGTGGCCTGATGAGAGAGCCGCGCCGCACAGATACGGGTTTAACGGCTGCTGTCAACGCTAGCGGAAATGAAGTCGTTTGAGTTTCGCTTAAGTCCTCGGCTTTTAGCACATTTGGTGTGTTGAATCATCTCGGCGTGCCATTGGTCGGTCGGGAATCTGGGTGTGACCCTAAAGGGTTCTCACGTTGATCCAGATGTAGGGCGGAGCCTAAAACACACTATTACCACCTGGTTCACTAAAAGGGGTGGGGTCTTCTCACATGGATCCTTACCTAGGGCGGAGCCTAAAGCACACTTTATTACCACCTGGTTCACTAAAAGGGGTGGGGTCTTCTCACATGGATCCTTACCTAGGGCGGAGCCTAAAGCACACTTTATTACCACCTGGTTCACTAAAAGGGGTGGGGTCTTCTCACATGGATCCAGAGATAGGGCGGAGCCTAAAGCACATTTTACAGACTTTACAAATACTGATCGTCATTTTGTTTCCGCCTATCACATAAACTATAAAAAAATATGCAATTATAACAACTTTGCACTCATAGCTGTACCTATCCCATTGCAGTGGAACTGAAGATTTGATGAAAGATAAATGACATTAAATTCAAAGTGAATTAAAAAGTAGATGAGTCATCTTCAACCGAAGAGAGAAATTGCTGCGCTGTGCGGCCAGAAAAACCTCCACGATTCAGAGTCGGTAAAGATCAGGCGAGTGCACCGTCTACATCCTCACTATTCCTCCGCGTTGCTTAATTCATAAACCCCAAACCCTTTTTGCTCCAGGAGCGAGGAAGTGCTGCGCGCCCTTGCACTTCAGTTTCATCCTTGATCAGGGAATAAATGAATGATGGCCAGACTGGATATTGCCTTTAAATTCGCAGCCAAGGCCACGGAGGGAACGAGTCTGAGGGCAAGTTAACCCGTCCCGCCTCACGGTGACCGGACAAGCCCAGTGGAACACTTGAACGGAGGAGTGGAGTGAATAGAAATCAGCTTCCGGGGCTTCGAGTGGTCTTCACTGGTCCAGATCACTGCTGATGGTGTGTGGATGCCACCTTAAATAATGAACACAGTCGACTCCGCCTACTCGGGCCATATCGGACAATTTTGGCCCAATAAAAGCGATGCCGGACACGCCCCCCTCCCCGCCCCACCAATTACACCGCTTTAATTGTTAGTTGAAATGTGACGAGAAGTAACATTACAATAATATCAAACACTTCATTTTCCCGACACAAACAGCGCAGACACACGCGCCGCCACAGAATTATGTGCGTTCACCTTCGTTTTCATGCAGTGTTCATTTTGGGAAAGATTTTTCATTTTCTCAAGCGATCCATGTAAAGTGAAGATGTTTAAAGTGTAAAGTGTCCAATAACCAGCTTAAAGTGACCTCTGAATATTTACTTGTCATTGAACACCTGCGAGTGAACACTACTGAGTGAACACTACTGAGTGAACACTACTGAGTGAACACTACTGAGTGAACAAAACTGAGTGAACACTACTGAGTTAACATTACTAAGTAAACACCTGCGAGTGAGCACTTGTGAGTGAACACTACTAAGTAAACACCACTGAGTGAACACCACCGAGTGAACACTACTGAGTGAACACTACTGAGTAAACACATCCAAGTGAACACCTGTGAGTGAACACCTGTGAGTGAACACTACTAAGTGAACACTACTGAGTAAACACCTGTGAGTGAACACTACTAAGTGAACACCTGTGAGTGAACACTACTGAGTAAACATCTGTGAATGAACACATGTGAGTAAACACCTGTGAGTGAAGACTACTGAATGACACTACTGAGTGAACACCTGTGAGTGAGCGCTACTGAGTGAACACTACTGAGTGAACACTACTAAGTGAACACCTGTGAATGAACGCTACTAAGTGAACACTCCTGAGTAAACACCTGTGAGTGAACACTACTAAGTGAACACCTGTGAGTGAACACTACTGAGTAAACATCTGTGAATGAACACTACTGAGTAAACACCTGTGAGTGAACACTACTGAATGACACTACTTAGTGAACACCTGTGAGTGAGCGCTACTGAGTGAACACCTGTGAATGAACGCTACTAAGTGAACACTCCTGAGTAAACACCTGTGAGTGAACACTACTAAGTGAACACCTGTGAGTGAACGCTACTGAGTGAAGACTACTGAGTAAACATCTGTGAGTGAACACTACTGAATGACACTACTGAGTAAACACCTGTGAGTGAACGCTACTGAGTGAACACTACTGAGTGAACACTTGAGAAGTGAAGACTTGAGTACGGTCAGTTGCTGTCATTTGCTGTGCTCCTCTTCCTCAGACGTGCAGCACATTAAGCGCAGAGACATCGTTCTGAAGCGGGAGCTGGGTGAAGGAGCGTTCGGGAAGGTGTTTCTGGCCGAGTGTTATAACCTCAGTGCCACTAGGGAGAAGACGCTGGTGGCTGTGAAGGTAAGAGTGAGTTTCACATCAAACACTCTTCTTCTTCTGTCCTCTGGTTTATTTTTGTCTTCCGTCTCTATTCCATAACTAGAAATGTGCATTAGCAAAGTCAAGAATAGTTCTACTGAATGGAAGCCTCAAGTAGGACTTCACCTTCATTCTTCTCTGATGTTGTTTTTTCTTCTTCTATTGTACTTTAATTTTACTTTCTTTTACACAAGTGTTGCACTGCTGCTCTGTACAGTCACGTTAAAAGACAAATAAAGTTTCTTTGACTGTCATTGTTTCACATTTCATTAGCCTCCCTTCTGATGGGCAGATTTACAGTAAGGATGATTCTCAAACTGAAGCAGCAAAGCCTAGTTGGCGCAGTGGGCAGCGCGTCAAGAACATAGTCAGAAGGTTGTGAGTTGGAGCCTCACATGGGACGTCCCAGTTTTACTAACCAGAATTAAAAAAAAAATAAAAGCTTCTACAGTGATACCAGGATTTATATACAGGCGCCGTATATACGTATATACCGTTCCTTTTTCGTTTCTAAGCGAAAAGTGTAAGCCACAAAGTATAAACGAGGAAAATGTCAAAAGTAGTCACTTTCGTTACGTCGTTAGAAGTAGAGATACTAAAGTTAAAAAGTACTTCTGTGGAAGTAAACGTAAAAGGCTCAATATTCTTCTAAAGTAAAAGTAGCATTACTAATACTGATAAAACTACTTTTAAGTATAAAAGTAAAAGTAATGAGAGGAAAAAAATAGCATTATAGAGCTATATTGTTCTATTAAATTGCTGTAATTACATTGAAACTGTACGCATTACAAAGCTTCTGCGCAATCTGCGCCGCCTCAAGACACGTCTCATCCAACCACAGTCATCGTTTTTTTTATATCGATTCAACACGGAAATAAAACTAACCGTTAACGCGGCTGGTTTTGAAGAAGTAACGAATAAGAAAGTACCGATATTTGCTTTAAAGAATAAGAAGTAGAAGTAGAAAGTAAGCGGAAAAATAAATACTCTAGAAAAGTAAAAGTAAGCCAAATTTCTATTTTAGTTAGGTAACGAAGTAGTATCACGCACAACGCACTACTACACATGATCACTCTTACTCTACAAGCACTGGTGGTTCATCGGTAGAGTTCTCGTCTGTCACGTCCGGAAGTCTGGGTTCGATTCCCAGTCAAGGCTACTCTCATTTTGAGAAGTATCGAAACAAATCACAATAATCCGAAATAAACAGTTGGTGTTGATTTTTCCGATTCTGGCAACTCCGCGCCCGAATGTGGGACGAGCCACTGGATTGGCTGCCAATCAGTCAGAGCGAGACGGCCACACTGTCGGAGATGAAGAAATATATCCATTTTATTTTAGATACATGCAGTAGACTCGTAGGCCAAAAACGACTGGGTCAAACTTACTAGAAGGTGTGTTTTAGTAACTCCGGGTTAGTGAAGAGGTAAAAGTCTCGCCTGTCATGTGGGAGACTCGGGTTCGATTCCCCACACACGTCTTGTTGTGTTTAAATGCTCCTGTTCTAAACCCGGATTTGTAGTGTCGGAGGCTTTTTTTCGTTTTTTTTCATTCTGGTTAGTAAAACTGGGACGTCCTGTTGGAGGCTCGAACCCAGGACCTTCGTATTATGGGCGTGACTCGCTGCCCACTGCGCCAACCAGGCTTTGCTGTTAAATGTGGACATGGACTAATAAGCGCCGTTTATAAGCCTGAATCCTGTTTTTTGAAGGAAAAAATACTTCCCCCCTTTTTGAAGGATATTTTACCACTTCTCTTAACGAAGAGGCTTATTTTGTCTAGGACTGATAGTCAAATGCCAATCATTGGCAGAATTTGAAAATTCGAGAATTTCCTCGCGAAAAATCTCCGTTAAATCTGGCCATCAAAAATGAGAAACAAGAAGACTAATGGCGCACCGATTAACTTTTTGCAATTATTTTAACATGCCTGTGTCATTATTTCACCATCATAGTACACATTGCATTTATTTCAAAATGTAATAAAAAAAAATAAAATAAAAAATAATAATATAATAAAAGCTCTCATTTATTATTAGATCATAAAAACAATTTAAAAATGTGTTAATAGATTATTAATTTATTTAATAGATAAAAATAGATAATAGATAAAACATCTCAAGTTAAATTTAATTAATTGTAATTAATATAAATGTAAAAAAATGTATCTAAATCTTTAATTAAGTTTAAGATAAAAAAAAAAGATAAAAAGAAGTATGTATCTTCCCAGTATTCATCCATTTAAATGTTTCTTTAAACACATAAAAAAATATAGAAACATTATAATGAATCTAACTAGCGCCCTTTAAAAAATATATATACTGTACACACATAAAAACATATTCATAAAGATAATGAAAAATATGTACAGAAACAAAAATAATAGGATATATATAAATATAATACTGTATATAAAAATATGAGTCATACACAGTATAATAATATACTACTACATTATTACAATTTTATTTACGGTATGTACTTTATTTAAAATTTCCCTTTCACAAAAGATTTATTACATTCAAATGCAGAATTTACGTCAAAGAATTTTAAAAGATCAAAACCTGTTTTCCAACTCGTGTGTGTGTGTGTGTGTGTGTGTGTGTGTGTGTGTGTCCTCAGACTCTGAAGGACCCCACCTTAAGCGCCAGGAAAGACTTCCAGAGAGAGGCGGAGCTTCTGACCAACCTGCAGCACGAGCAGATCGTGCGCTTCTACGGCGTGTGTGTGGACGGAGACCCCATCATCATGGTGTTTGAGTACATGAAGCACGGAGACCTCAACAAGTTCCTCAGGTACACACACTCCATCTTCTGTACTACCTTACTGTGTCATAAAACAGATTCTTACTCTTCGGATGGATGGATGGATGGACGTGTTGAAATGCAGAGGTGTAAAGTACTTGAGTAAATGGACTTTGCGACTGGGTATTTTTCTATTTTTTGATTCTTACTTTTTGGGTGGATGGATGGATGGACGTGTTGAAATGTGGAGGTGTAAAGTATGGTATGACCAGTATGGTCATAGATAGATAGAGATAGAGAGAGAGACAGAGAGAGAAAACGGGATGGATAGATGGATAGATAGATGGATAGACAGATAGATAGACAGACAGATAGACAGATAGATAGACAGATAGACGTAAATATTGTAACAGTTTTTTAACTTTAGGTATTTTTGTCTACTTTGTACTCATACTGAGTATCAAAAATATAAGCAACTTTTAAATTCACACAATCAATAAAGTACAAGTACAAGTACTAACACTATTCTTAGTGTTTCAATGACTAATTATTTTTTTTTTTTTTAGAAACAATTGTATTATACAAAATGATACATATTGTATATTTACTCAAGTACTTTAGACAGACTTGAGTGAGTGTCTTGTAGAAGTAGGACTTGACGGGTGATAAGACAAAAGTCTTTTGTGTTGCCAAATCATTCTTTCCGACACTTTCACAGATGGCCGGACTTCTAAGAAAAAAAAAGTGATGAAACTCTTGTTTTATTTTTTTGAATCACGTCTGGCTGATTTTCATTCCGAGCAAAGAAAAGCCAGTGAGTTCTGGCAGCCGTGCTGAATTGTTGAGATGCGATGAGATCAGACACGGGTCCGGGTGGATTTCGGGGGGTTTCTTTTGAATTAAACGTGTTTCAGTTTTTTTCCAGAAAAATATTTCATAAACGGAATTTTCTGTAATTCCAAATGGACAGTGGTGTAAAGTACTTGAGTAAGTGGAATGTGTTACTTTACTTTAGGGCTGCATCATTATGGAATCAGATTAGTCCCAAAAAATCTCAAACGTACATTTCTAACAAACAAACAAAAATGCTTCACATTTGCGTTTTTGTTTTTTTTTTTTCTGCTTGCAATTACGTTTGTTTGTTTCTTTTTTTCTTTGTTTTTTTGTTTTATATTTGCTAAGCAATCTTCAAGTTTTTGTTTGAAACTTTTTTTTCGCTTCTGATTTTTTTTGTCAGTTTCATTTTTTTTTCATTTGGGGGCGGCCCTTACTTTCATTGGCTGGAGAGACTGAGAATGTGAGTTGCTTGACCAGGAAGCGTGAGACGAGTTCAAAATTAAACGGGATTTTAATTTTAATTAAATAGAATTTTTTACTTTGTAAAAAAAGTACAAGTACTATTACAAGTACAAAAACTATGCTCAGGTTTTCAATGACTATTTAAGAATTTCTCCATTTACTTCTTTAAGTGTTTGTCATACTTTTTTTTATTTATTTATTTAGTCATAGTATAGCCTT
Organism: Paedocypris sp. Pulau Singkep; assembly: GCA_017309775.1. Classification (NCBI taxonomy): domain Eukaryota; kingdom Metazoa; phylum Chordata; class Actinopteri; order Cypriniformes; genus Paedocypris; species Paedocypris sp. Pulau Singkep. The sequence continues at coordinate 889,066 of MU204300.1, read as the reverse complement.
TTGAAAAATACATCATTGTATAGCCTTTTGAAAAAAAAAAAATTACGTCATAGTATATCCTTATGAAAAATTACGTCTTAGTATAGCCTTATAAGAAATTACATCACAGTTTAGCCTTATGAAAAAAAATAACGTCATAGTATAGCCTTGTGAAAAATTACGTCATAGTATAGCCTTATGAAAAAAAAAATTACGTCATAGTATAGCCTTATGAAAAAAAAATTACGTCATAGTATAGCCTTATGAAAAATTACGTCATAGTATAGCCTTATGAAAAATTACGTCTTAGTATAAACTTATGAAAAATTACGTCATAGTATAGCCTTATGAAAAAAAAAATTACGTCATAGTATAGC
>MU204300.1:862409-888610 GCA_017309775.1 Paedocypris sp. Pulau Singkep | reverse complement strand
AAAAATTACGTCATAGTATAGCCTTATGAAAAATTACGTCATAGTATAGCCTTATAAAAAAAAATTACGTCATAGTATAGCCTTATGAAAAAAAAATTACGTCATAGTATAGCCTTATGAAAAATTACGTCATAGTATAGCCTTATGAAAAAAAAAATATTCCGTCATAGTATACACTTATGAAAAATTACGTCATAGTATAGCCTTATGAAAAATTACGTCTTAGTATAGATTTATGAAAAAAAAAATTCCGTCACAGTATAGTCTTGTGAAAAATTACGTCTTCGTATAGCTTTATGAAAAATTACGTCACAGTATAGCTTTATGAAAAAAAAATTACGTGTTAGTATAGCCTTATGAAAAATTACATCATAGTTTAGCCTTTTGAAAAATTACGTCTTAGTATAGATTTATGAAAAAAAAAAATTACGTCATAGTATAGCCTTATGAAAAATTACGTCATAGAATAGCCTTATGAAAAAAATGATTTTTTTTGTCAGTTTCCTTTTTTTTTTCATTTGGGGGCGGCTCTTACTTTCATTGGCTGGAGAGACTGAGAATGTGAGTTGCTTGACCAGGAAGCGTGAGACGAGTTCAAAATTATACGGGATTTTAATTTTAATTAAATAAAAATTTTTACTTTGTAAAAAAAAGTACAAGTACTATTACAAGTACAAAAACTATGCTCAGGTTTTCAACGACTATTTAAGAATATCTCCATTAACTTCTTTAAGTGTTTGTCATACTTTTTTTCATTTATTTATTTAGAATCAATTGTATTATACAATCGTCTTATATGGTCTTGATTGTGTGTGTGTGTGTGTGTGTGTGTGTGTGTGCTCAGAGCTCACGGTCCAGACGCGCTGATCCTGGTGGACGGTCAGCCCATGCAGTCTAACGGAGAGCTGGGCCTGTCTCAGATGCTCCACATCTCCACTCAGATCTCCGCAGGGATGGTTTATCTCTCCTCACAGCACTTCGTCCACCGAGACCTGGCCACGCGAAACTGCCTGGTGGGCAACGGCCTCCTGGTGAAGATCGGAGACTTCGGCATGTCCAGAGACATCTACAGCTCGGATTACTACCGGGTCAGTGCAGTAACTACTACTAACTTGTACTAACTTCATTACTAACATATACTACTATTACTAACCGTTTAGTACACGGCGAGAAATCCACGCGAAAAAAAAAAAATACGAAAATATAAAACAAAAGAGTACAAAAAAAATAATTTTATGAAGTGAAATGATCTGCCGACGGGGGGAGGAAATGGTACTTGGTAAGACGGATTAAAAAAACACGACAGGAAAGAAAATCGTGTTACACGGTAGATTTCTTTCCGCATTCCAGTTCTTGTTCTCACTGGCTGTGATGTTATAAAGTAGCTTGTTTGTTACATTGAGAGACATTGTGTTCTTAAATTAAGAACGTGTCACTTGACGTTTTGTGTTTCGGGAAGTTTCTATGATGAAACATAACGTCTACTTTGAAAAGTGTCTCAATTTAGTGTAAAATACCATCAAAAATAGCAATTTTTTCCAAGCAAGAAAATTCAATTATTCTCTTACTCTTAATTCTAACATTGTTAATTTATCTTGGGAAAAAAAAAAAAAAAACAAATTAGTCAAATTTTAGGATTTTTTAGCTTGTCAAGAATTTATTTTTTGCAGTGTAGAAAACTACCTTTGCAAGAAATACATTCTAGACAGATACAAACAGAGACAGATAGAGAGATACAGACGGATGGGTAGATACATGGGTGGAAGGGTAAATAGAGAGACAGAGATGGACGGAGAGAGAGAGAGACAAACAGACAGACTTGTAGAGGGACACGTAGATAAGGTTTAAATACACATAGATAAGGAAAACAGATGGAGTCAGACAGACAGACAGAGACAGACACGGATGGATGGATGGATGGATGGATACAGACAGGCAAATAGGTATAAATACACATAGATAAGGAAAACAGATGGAGTCAGAGTGAGGCAGATGAATGGATAGATAGTCAGACAGACAAGTAGAGATACACATGAATAGAGAAAACAGATGGAGTCAGACAGACAGAGTGAGGCAGATGAATGGATGGATAGACAGACAGACAGACAGACAGACAGACAGGTAGAGATACACATAGATAGGGGAAACAGTTGGAGTCAGACAGACGGATCAATAAATAGAAGCGTAAACACACACACTCTTTTAACGTGAGTGCTTTTTTATTAAATCAGACTCATAGATCGGAGTGTTTCGCATGTCGTCCGGTGTCGAGCTGAAGGTCTCGCGGAGGCCGTTTGTTATTAGCGCGCGCGCACACACACACACACACACACACACACACAGATGTGAGATCACCACATTATTACCGCATCCGTGTCGAGTGATTATAAATAGCCGATCCTGCCGAACACGTCATCCGCACATGCCCAGTCAATACTAATCTAACGTCAACATATGATCATTATTACCGTATTTACAGCGTGCTTATGATCAGATGACAGACAGATAGATAGAGAGATAGAAAGATTGACAGACACAGACAGACTGACAGACAGACTGACAGACAGACAGAGCGATAGATAGATATACATATAGATAGATAGGCAGACAGACAGAGAGACAGATATATATACAGACAGACAGACAGAGATAGACAGACAGAGCGATAGATATACAGACAGATATATAGATATACAGACAGAGTGATAGATAGATATACAGATAGAGAGATAGATAGACAGACAGACAGACAGAGAGACAGACAGACAGACAGAGCGATAGATAGATATACAGACAGATATACAGACAGACAGACAGGTAGGGAGAAAGAGAGATCTTCATCTACAAAAGTAGCTAGTGTCCCATATTTAGAAACATCGTGTTCTTAAAACAAGTACATTTAATTGAGATTTCTTGTTTCAGGAAGTTCCGTGTTGAAACAAAACATCTACTTTGAAAAATGTCTCAATTTAGTGTAAAATATCATTAAAAATAGCAATTTAATTGAAAATTCAACTTTTCTCTTACTCTTAATCCTAACATAGTTAACTTATCTTGTGAGAATAAGAAAATGTATTGTCTAATTTTAAGATTTTTTAGCTTGTCAAGAATGTATTTTTTGCAGTGTAGAAAACCATTTCCATTTCCTCACTGCAAGAAATAAAGACAGACAGACAGATATAGACAGACAGACAGACAGACAGATAGATAAACTCTCCAACATATGAACTAATCTCTAACTTTATCAAGACGCGAGGGCATTGACAAGCTGTTGATTTCAAATATCCACGTAAATATAAGCGGTGGAGATAAGAAGTAAAATGGTTCTGGAGGCCGGCGTGCTTTTTTGTGAGTTTTCATTAGCTCTATAACAGAAACAACGAAACATTAAACACGCCAAAACACTTAACAGAAGTGAGATTAAACTAAAAACAATCATTAATATTAGGACAGGTCATTATGCATCTAGTAGATCTGTGCTAACGGCTAACGGGCTAGCGCCTGAAGTCCATAAGCAAAAATAAAACAAAATTACAATTTAATTCAAAACACAGAACATCGGAGTCAAACACAATCAAATTGCTCTGTCTGCTGCACAGAGAAAAACAATACTGTTCTGATAATTCTGTCTAACAAAAACCGAGATTAGTCAGCTTTACTACTGTGTTTAACTCAGCGCAAAGGCTCATGGGAATCAGTGAGCAGCAAAGCATTATGGGAGCTGTAGTATCAATCACTAGAACGATGTTTTTTTAATTATTTTTAAGTAACGAAAGTGAAGTGATACTTCACTATTTATTTAAAGTGATACAAGTTAGGTTTGCAAAAAAAAAAAAAATAGTATTTTTAGAGAAAATGAACATAAATTAGTCAGAAATGAAAACTATTTTTTTATTTTGCGCCTGAAAAATGAGGGCTGGACTTAAATTTGCAGGATGCCTATATTCGTGTATAAACGGTATTTCACCAATGATGTCATAATGAAGTGGGCGGAGCTTCGGAAAACCAAAAGTGGAATTAACGCATTGTATTTTCGTTTAAAGTTCTTCTAAAAAGAAAAAAAAACCTGGTAAAAAAAAAAAATACCGATAATTGACTTGGAACAACCATTCCAACCCAACAGTTTGTGCTCATATTTCTTGCTTTTCTTTCCAATTAATTTTCTAGTACGGTAGTCAGGCCCTTTCCATCTCACACGTCTGTTTAGACATCGCTGCGGGCGCCAGATCTTCATCCCCCGACTCCTCTAACATCCAATAGAGCGGCTCCAGTGTAATCCATCCTCCATCACGCCGCTCTGCTCTTCATACCCACAATCCAATGGAGAGTTCCCGCCGCTAATCCAGTTAGCAAACATGCTAGCCTCTCCCCGGAGACGGAATATGGAGAGCGATCTTATCAGATCTCACACACGGATCATTTTAGACGCCGGTCCTGATGAGAGACTCATAAGTCATAGTCAGTGGTGAGAATAACGGCGTTATAAATAAACGACGTTACTAAGGGCGTCACTTTTTTCAATAACGACTAATCCAACTTTTTCCTCCGTTACAACGCCATAATTGCAACTGACAATCAGGAATTCTTGATTTATCCTTTTCGGGAAATTCGCTTTTTTTATTACAAGCTATCTTTGCTTATAATAACAACAACACACTTAAAAAAATCAAAAAGAGTAGTCTTAAAACTCAAGACAAAGGCTTTACTAATTAAACGAATAAACTAATAATTTACTAATATTTAATATTATTATTTACTAATAAACTGCGTTACTAATATCGTGGCCACCGAAGCTGTTTTCGTCCCGAGCGCAGGGTCTTTTCCTTTGATGTGTGTTTGGGGGGCGGGACATAACGGATGATGGGTGTGTCTGTGCACGTGCACGTGGTGCGATTAAAAACGCAATGATTGGTTTAGATTAAATGTCCATCATTTACCACACAGAAGTATTGCGTTTGGTCACATACAAGCGCTCGCCCAGCAGGAGTCAGCCATGATGAGACATTGAGTTAAATTATTCTAATTGTTTACATCTCATTTTCGTTTGCACTAGAAGAGTGTAATTTTTGTTGTTGTTATTTAGCTTAGATACGTTGTTACGTATTATATTAAGAGCAGAACATTTCTTGTTACTAACTGTTTACTTTTGTGAATTTTATTCATTTACTTTTGTTACACTCCTTAAGAAGCATCATTTGTAGTTATATTATTTGTAGGCCAGTTGTGGTCAGCGCAATAACTATTAACATTTATTGGTTATCTATTGTGTTTTATTATTCACTAGACTAATGATAATATTTACTAGACTATTTTTAATTTGACATGTGTCTCTCATATTGTCCCACAACAATATTAAAGTAGCGTAGATTACTGGACAGTGCCTAATATTATTTATTTATTTAGTTTAATATATATTTTTTTTATTTAGTGTCCATTTCATTCATTTAACATATTTAATATTTAAGTTATTTGACAAATAAATAAATTGCCGCAAAAAGTAACACAAAATCCGTGGTAGTTAGTTACTTTTACAACGATGTAACTCAATTACTAACTCAGTGTGATTAATTCGTTTAAATCGTTTCACAGCACAAATACACACACACACACACACACACACACACACCATAAAGCCTCTAATAGAAGACCACAGAGATTTTACGTAACACACACACACGCAAATGTACTGTATGTCTGTAATTAATACTGTGTGTAATTACTGATTTTGTGGGCTAATCCGGTCCAGCAGAAGGTGTGTGTGGAGTCAGTATGTTCAGTCAGAAGCTGGAGCAGATCCAGACTCTTCAGGGTGACGAATGAGACGCAGTCGACTCCAATAAGAACTAGATTTAGGCGAAGAAGCCGTTTTAATTGACGCGGAGCGCTAACGCCGTCAACGCGCTGATGCTAATCACTTTAGCAAACCCTCTCCAATCAGAACAGAGAGGGAATCAAGCTCGAGCACTTTATCATCAGGACATCCATCTATCTATCTGTCTGACTATCCATCTGTCTTCTTATCAATCTATATTTTTCATTTTCCTTATTGGTCTGCCTGACTTGTGTGTATATATTTAGTTTGTTGTTCTATTCGTATGTCTAGTCTAGTAAATAATGTGTATCAGATAGAGATAAATGGATGTGCACATACACATTATATACTGTATATAAGTAAAACATTAGGGCTGTCAAAATTAACGCGATAACGTATGCAATTAAAAATAATCGACGTATTAACGCAGTTGCAGTATTTTCTACTGTTACACTTTACTTTATTTGCCACGCCTTTATTGTGGACTTTTTTTTTTTGGAATTCTCTTGAACATGAAAATATTTTTTATTGCCACTGATTGTTTTGAAGTGTAATTGACATACCTGTGTTTTAAGAGATGTGTCTTTCAAACCAATAGTTAATTTTGAGACTCTTTATTGCAAGTATGTTTTTAAGACACTAAGAAAATGTATTGCAAATTGGAAAAAAAAAGTCTACTAAACTAGACGTCTCTATCTAAAGAATATTTAGTGTTCAGTTTACATTTTACACATAATATCCAAAATGAATAGGTTCGGTTATGTAATTGCGATTAATCGTGATTAATTGCGATTAATTTGGACGGGGAAGTGCGATTAACAATTGAAAGTGACAAATTGAAAAAAAGTCTACTAAACTAAACGTCTCTATCTAAAGAGTATTTCGTGTTCAGTTTACATTTTACACATGATATCCAAAATTACAAGATTCGGTTATGTAATTGCGATTAATCGTGATTAATTGTGATTAATTTGGACGGGAAGTGCGATTAACTAGTTAAATAATTAGTTTTGGCACTAGTATAAGTAGATATGAACTAATAGATTGGCGGTGTGTGTCTCAGGTGGGAGGTCAGACGATGCTGCCCATCCGCTGGATGCCTCCAGAAAGCATCATGTACCGGAAGTTCTCCACAGAGAGCGACGTCTGGAGCTTCGGAGTCATTCTGTGGGAGATCTTCACCTACGGGAAGCAGCCGTGGTTCCAGTTGTCTAACACCGAGGTCAGTCTTCCGGAAGCTTGACCGTCTCAGACAGAGAATCTCACCACCACAAGTCAATCTGACATTTTCTTGCGAATAAGGTTATTAGGTGTATGTTTTTATCCCATAAAATTAGACGTTTTCAGGGTTTCCTATTTTCATTGAAACACCGTGTATAAACTATAAAGTCACAACTATTAACAAAAAATTACAACCATTGCAATTTATCGCTAAGACGATCGATTAGCTTTACGGTGTTGCTTTAAACTCAAAAATTAAAAGTTGGCCCTTTTTGCTACAATTGCAAGAATTGTATCAAAATGTAACATTTCTTACAATTATTGCCGTTTTTCCTCAATCGCCAAGACATTAATTCTTTAGTCTGAACCAAATTCCCAATTGGTCGAATCAGTCGCCCTTTTGGCAAATTCAACATGTTTAGGGTTTTCTATTTTCATTTAAACACTGTGAATAAAATATAAAGTCAAATTGTCATAATCTGTGTTAAATTATAGATGTTTGTTTATCTTAACTGAGTGGTTTTAAACAAAAACAAATAGTTTTTTGGCTCTTTTTGCTACAATTGCAAGAATTGTATCAAATGTCTTACAACTATTACCGTTTTTCGTAATATTATTTTTGTCTGAAAAATTGCTCGAATCAGTCGCACTTTTGGCAAATTCAACATTTTTAGGGTTTTTTTTATATTCATCAATCTGTGTTAAAATATACATGTTCAATTAGCTGTTGTTTTAAACTCAAGTGTGTACTCACCAGTCATGACATCCAAAAAGCAGAATCTCCAAAGAGACGTCCAAAAGGGTGTCTAAAGAAAAGCACAAGATAGAGAACAGCGGTGGGCAAACTGCGGCCCGTTAAATGTTTTAATCCGGCCCGTCGAACATGTAAAAATTAAATGAAAGTCAGATTTTTTTTTTATGTAAACCCGGTTAATCAGTTATGAAGGGTTATTTTATTTTTTTTATGTAACACATTGTAAAAAGCGAAATTATAAATACTAAATGTACAATCAATGTAAATCAACATAGGAATCAGATGCCAAAAACTTAAGAAACAAAAATCTTCACGTTTTGGTTTGAAACGTTTTTTTTTTTCCCGCTTCAGATTTTTTCATCCATTCCTGTTTTTTTTTTTGTTTGGCATTTCTGGCACAAGCTTCACTTAGGAGCGGCCCTTACTCTGATTGGCTGGTGAGAATGTGATTGACAGCCGCTTGACCAGAAAACCCGGTCCGGCCCCTTGGAACTCCGGTCAAATGTTAGAACTCAACGTGGCCCGCAAATGAAAAAGTTTGCACACCCCTGATATAGAACATCATCAGGTCCGTTTTTTTCCAGGTGATTGAGTGCATAACTCAAGGTCGTGTTCTGGAGCGGCCGCGCTTGTGTCCGAAGGAAGTGTACGACCTGATGCTGGGCTGCTGGCAGAGAGAACCACAGCAGCGGCTCAACATTAAAGACATTCAGAAAGTTCTGTACGCTCTGGGAAAAGCCACGCCCGTCTACATGGACATCCTCGGCTGAGACCGGAACCAGTCCAGTCCAGGAGAACCAAACAAACACCGACACCAACGAGCGAGACGGACTTCAAGTGCCTGCAACACCGTTTTTCAATACACTGGGTATAGATATATATAAAAGATAAATACAAATATGAAAAAATATATTTAAAGACAAACTTTTACATTTTGTTTACCAGTACAGTCTATAGTGTACAGAATTATTCTACAGAGACGTTTTCATAAAAAGTGACGGCAAACGCGGAACAGTTGCCTTTTATGTTTGAGGAAGTGAGTGTTACGTTTAATATAACCACACACACACACACACACACACACACACACACACACACACTCATATAGCTATTAGTGCTGTCAAAGTTAACGCGTTAACGCACTAGATACATTTTCAAGTGCTTAATCGCGTCATTTTATATTGTTTTTAACGGCCTTAATCACAGTAAAATTGCTCGAATCGTCGCCCTTTTGGCAAATTCAACATTTTTAGGGTTTTTTATGTATTCATCATAATCTGTGTTAAAATATACATGTTCGATTAGCTGTTGTTTTATACTCAAAAATTCAAAAATTGAATTTTCAAGATAAATTTTCAAGTGCTTAAACGCGTCAATTTTTTTTTACGTCAATAATCACAGTTGCATTTTTTTTTACTTTCGGTTTGGCAACGTGCAATGAATAGAACCAAGAGAGCCGCGCTGAGCTCATGGTTAGGCTCATTAAGATGAGATTAATCGATAAGATTAATCGTGATTAATTTGGTCAGGGAAGTGCGATTAACTAGTTTAAAAAAAAATTATCGTTTGACAGCACTAATATATATAAATGAATATGTGTGTTTGCAGTCATTTGCTTTATTCTGAAGGTGCCTGTCATGTTTCGTGCAGATTTTTTTTATTTTTTCCCGACGTCTGCTTTTTGCGAGAACCGATTTTTTCTTTTAGGGTTTGTTAGTTTTTCCATGCAACTTTAATTTGGCAGCTTATACTGTAAATGGCTCTTGGATGGAGACATTTGAACGATTTTTATTCCCACTAAATTGTGGGAATATTTTCACTGTAGGTGCCTGTAAATACTGAGCATTTCTACTCTGGTTAATTTATTTTGGGCTTTTCTTTCCGTTCCGTGGCACACTTTTTTCGCACAGGTCCGACTGGAGAGAAGCAAATATCCGTTTCTTGAATCGAGCTCTCGCTGCTCATCAGTTACAGGGTTTATTAATGTCCGTGTGCGGGAAAAAAAATATTCAACTCATCTATTAATAAGCAAAGTGTATTTTACAAAATGTGTAAAAGCTAGAAATAAAAACACAGGCTCTTATTTGAGTAAATGTCTCATAGACTGTGATAAAAGCATCACATCTAGTTCCGTGTTCTTACAGGGTTTTTTTTCCTTCCACATGTTTGTCGATGCAAAGCCAAAATGGGAATTCCACATCTGCAGATTTGTTCGCCTCGTTTACAGAAATTTGCAAATTGCATAATAATGTGTGTGTTTGGGTAAAGTATTGAATAAACATCCAAACATTGTCCAAACCTTCGTATTCGTATATCAATTTTACCCACAAAATATAATAAATGCATTTTTTTTACACCTTTTAAAAACTCATCATCAAGAGATGCTAGACAATGTAGCAATTGAAAAGTCTGTAATTGTCCAAGTTCATTCAAAAGTGAGTTCATTCAAACTCTATTTCAAATTAATTGCTGTGCTTTTCAAATAATTTGATTTCTAATTACTCCAACTAAAGAATTAATTTACTAAATAATCAAATGCTTTAAATGATTATAAACTGTCAAATAAAGAAAATAAATTGAACTTTTAAATTAAGCCTTGTAAAAACATCTTTTCTGTTAATAGATTTGGATAAATAAACTAATATTCAGTGCAAAAAAATGCCGCAAAATTTAAGCGGTAAAATATGGTATGAGAGCTTAAACACGATCACGAGCGGTGTAGACAATAAATAATAATAATTTAATGTAACAAATTTTTTTTTTGCCCTAATGAATGAATGAATGAATGAGACTTTATTTATCCCACTAGGGTAAATTTCTAAATAAGGTTATACTTAGTATTGTCTTAGTATAGCCTTGTGACAAAAATATTTTTATAAATATTAAAAACGTATAAAACATTTTTATAAGGCAACACAAAAACAAAACATTTATGTCATAAGGCTATACTAAGACGTAAAAAATTGTCATAAGAGACATAAAAACAATTTTGCGTTAACGCAATACTAAGACTTTTAGATAAATACATTAATCAAAAGGCAATGCTGTCTTAGTATTTCTTTACGAATTTCTTTTTTTATTTCTATTTCTTTTTCTATTCCTATAATTTTAAAAACATTATGTCTTAGTATAGCCTTAGTATGGCCATTTATGTTGTCGACCCCGGATACAGTTAAGCGCAAAATCAAGGTTTTCTGTAAATCGAATCTGTCGAATAGAAATTCGATCAGAATCAGAACTATAAATAGAAAAAAAAAAAATGACAGTCTCTTTCACTCACAATACCCTCCTTCGCAAACAGACTTTCAGAAATACCAAAAAAAAAAAAAAATCAGACAAAGCAAGTGAATAAGGATGAAAAAAAAAAGGGTGATGTTGAGAAACCGTGTCTCCCTCAGGCAATATGCAGTTGACTGCTGCATTAACCTGGAGAGATGATCAGAATGCACCAGGGATGAAGCTTCACTCCGGGAGACAGGAGCCCTCAGGGATTCGCCCGCCGTGCTGATAGCTTCACTACACACCTGACACGAGTGTGAGAGCATGTGTGGATGAGGAAGCTGAACAGCAGCGGGGAGGAACCTTACTAACAGCTGGAGCTCACAGCAGCCGGAGAAAAGCTCAGATTAGCTGAAGAACCGCTCAGATCAGCTGAAGAACATCTCAGATCAGCTGAAGAACATCTCAGATCAGCTGAAGAACATCTCAGATCAGCCGAGGAACCGCTCAGATCAGCTGAAGAACTGCTCAGATAAGCCGAGGAACCGCTCAGATCAGCCGAGGAACATTTCAGAACAACCAGAGAGACCATCTCAGATCAGCCAAGTAACATCTCAGATCTGGCAGTTTAGATCAGCTGAAGAACAGCTCAAATCAGATGAAGAACAGTTTAGATCAGCTGAAGAACAGCTCAAATCAGATGAAGAACAGTTTAGATCAGCTGAAGAACAACTCAGATCATCTGAAGAAAATCTCAGAACTGTTCTCAAGCTGAAGAACAGTTCAGATCAGCTGAAGAACATCTCAGATCAGCCGAAGCTGAAGAACATCTCAGATCTGAGTCACTTTTTTGTATTTTTACGTTAATCGATTGTACTTTAATCTTGGTAATTTTGCATCATATTCACATTTGATATGCTATCCTTAAACCTAGTGTTGTTATTGTACTTCTGCTCTTTATCCTTTTATTGTATTTCCCTTTTGCACATTTCTTCTGAAATTACAAATGATCTGCTTGAGTGGCCACGTCTGTATGCAGCAGACTCACACACTCACACACACACACACACACACACACACACACACACACACACACACACACGCAGATAAATATTTAAACACTGCAGGTGTGTATATTGGATTCCAGCAGGACGCAGATTCTCCAGCCTCCCACAGGAGAAGCGTAAGAGCTGATCAACGCTCCCGTCACATCTTCATCTAATTAGCCGAGCTTGACTTCACGCGGCCTGTCAATCGCAGAAGATGGTGTGAAGGTCAAGCTCTGCTTCAGACACACCAGCGCCGGAGCAAACGCTGACTGAACTGAACGTCACCTGATGACAACTGCAGAAATTAATTGCACAAAACACAATTGTAACAAAAAAAAATATTGTTGTTTTTTTGTTTTTGTGTGTTTTATTTCTTATGGAGCATTTGTGAGTCTGAAATAAATAAATTAAAATATTTATTGTTAAATTGGTTATTTATAGAATAAATGTAGAGCAGTGAGTCGATTGCATTTTTTTTTTTACTATTTAAAAGTTAATTTCAGACTAGAATAATGGTGATTAATTGTAATAAATAAATGAAACTTGTAATATTGGATATTAAAATGTGAAATGTTGGGCTAATTAACTTAGATTACAAACACGCTACATTTATAAAACACAAAATAAATTCACAAGAGAGAATGTGCTTATTTTGTCACTTCACACTTTAGTTTTATGGAAAAGTATAATGGCTTTATTGCTGTCATTTCATTTTTCAAAGTGAAACGGTCTAACCCGCAACAGGAAGTAATAAAAAAAAAAAAACAGTTATTTATTAGGAACACTTTTTGACCAGGAGTTGACCTATTCTAACTTACCCATTAACATTTTTTATTTAACCCTCCTATTGATTTAGGGTCAAATTGACAGGTTTTCAATGTTTACAAATATTTAAAAAATACTTCAAAGTATTGCTTCACTTGGAAACTTCTCCTGCTTGTCTTATTTGGTGTAATGATCATGTAAAAATGATTATATAATGATTCAGTTGACATATTTGCAACACTACACTACATGTTTATGCTAAGAAGATAATAAGTCTAAAAATAACAAAATACATTTTTTTTTAAAGTATTATTTCACTTTGTAACTTCTCACACACACGCGGTTTTGCGAAACTTTTTGGTTTCTGACACTTATAAGCATAATAAAAGTCCCCGAGGTCAAATTGACCCGCGAACAATTTTGATGTTCCTCTGAAAATGAACATAACAGGAGGGTTAAAGACAAGCAATTGACCCTACAAGACGGGGAAAAAAAAAATGTCTTCCCCTCTTCTGCGTCACTTTCCCGCCTTATTGCGCTCTACTGTTCAGACTGGAACCATCAACAGAAAAGCCACGGGACAGACGACATCTTCCACACGTGGCTAATAATTCCCCTCCTTGCGTAAGTCGGTTTTACTGTGGCTCCTCTGACAGGGTTAAAAGAGAAGAAGCTAAAGCACTTTTTCGTGTTCGTTCACCGGAAACGGTTTGAATAAATGATAACGGCGGAAAATAAAAAGACATTCCTACGGATAAAGAGGCGGCTTTTCTTCTTTCTTCTCCACGAGCATGAATAGTAAAACGGAAGCTGCAGATAGGCCGCGCCTGGGACTTTGACGGGCGTTGATCGCGCTTGCGTCACTTTGATAACGTGTTGCATCACGGCGACTGCGAGGAAATCAAGCGGCGATAAAAGCGCAGGAGTCGCGTTTCAAGGCGTAGACTCCAATTTAAAAAAAGAATCTCCTAAGTGAATAAATGTAAGTTAATGCGAGTGAGTAAGAGCGAGAGAGTGATGTCATCATGAAGCGTCTATTACTCAGAGTTAAAGGCCGTTGGCGCCATAAAGATAATTGACCTCCTAGTTTTTCCAAATACTGTATCAGAAACGTTTCATACTGTATAATTCACATTTACATCAAATGTATTATATTTCGTCATTCAATGTCATTACAATAAAATTATTTAATTAGTGCTGACAGGAGATTAATTCTGGCGAATGAATCACATCCGACCAAATTAATCGCGATTAATCGCAAATAATCTAACTGAAGCTTGTAATATTGAACACTGAAGTGAAAAATGTAAATTAATGTAAACTCAACACTAAACAAAACACTCATCTAAATATAAAAAAATATATATTTAAAAAATATTAAGAAAAAATAGTTTAGTATATATTTTTGATCAATTTACAATATAATTTCTTTGTTTCTTAAACAACATACTAGCAATAAACCATCAAGAACCTTATAATTAACTGTTGGTTTTGTCAGATTTGTCATGTCAATTGAACTTCAAAACAATCAATAGCAATTAAAAAAAATATATATTAATGTTAGAGAAGATTCCAAAAAAAGTCCACAATATAGGCATGGCAAATTATGTACAAGTACCAATGAGGAAAGAATACCAACATATACTCAATATAAAGCTGAGAACATTTCTAAAAAAATTATAATATAGAAACCTGCACTGCAATTTTCAATTTTAAAACGGCAGAGTAAACTTCTACAATGAGATGAAATAAAACTAAATAACAATTTTCAGTAAATGTAATTATTTTACAATGTAACGCATGTACATTATTAGTAACTAATGAAATTGTAAATGCAAGAGCAAAATTTCCAAAAACAACCACAGGGGGAAAAGTGAACCCAAGAGGAAGAAAAAAACTATCTGAAGAGAACAACTTTGGTTTAATAATCCAAAAATAAAAAAGCAGAATCCAAACTTCAAACACAGAAAAAAAAATCAGAACAAAAAACACTGACAAGTCATATTACAAAAGACTAGCAAAAAAAACGCAAAGTCAGAAAAACCACAAGCCAAAATCTTACCAGTTGCACATAAGAAGGAAATCCACAATGAGACCAAGACTAGTCAAACACTAAGCAAAGGCAAAAATACCCACATATATAGCATACAGGAAACAAGACACAGCTGAAAACAATCAACAATAAGCCACAAAAATGGGGAAATGGCGACATCTAGTGGCCGGACAGGTCCATAACCCTGACAGAAATGACATAAAAATGAACAGTATCCAGAGACGTAAATTTTTTTGTGGAAAAGTTTATTAATTATTACAGATACTTAGTAACACGTTCTTCCCTAATTACGTTGACTAATTTCACACCAAGACGAGCAGAAAATGTAAATTTCACTGAATATGTAAAAAAGCTTAAAAGCGAAAGCAGTTTTAATCTGATCTGATGCTCCATTACGTCTTTGATCTGATCACGGTGATAAATCCTGTCGCACTTCAGGAGTCAGACGTCTGTTCAGAAAATCCAGTTCTCAAGTAGGATTGCTTAAATCATATTATTTGACAAAGATAATATTCAGCCAGATCATTGGTTTAAAACGGAGGGTTTTATATTTCTTCAGAAAGGAATGAAATGTCTTCTCTTAGAATTTCTTCATTTCATTCCTTTCTACAAAATATCTAGAATATCAATTTTTTAATGTTTAATGTTCATTCATCATCTAAACAGCCATTTCTGTGAATTTAAATCTCGGCGCCTCTAGTTGGGCCACGCCCCCTGGGTTAGTGGCCAACCAATCAGAGGACGTAGGAGTATTTCACTCTCCGATTCTGCGAAATAGGTTCATACTTTTTTGTGTCTAAAATATTTTTGTAGGTCCCAAAATTTACAGCCAAAAATATATATATTTCGTATACATATTGATTTATTATATATACAGTGAATATATTTACAGTGTGTGTGTATATATATATTTATTTATATCAATAACTGAACAATATCGAAATAAGAATAGCATGTGACAATATAAATACAGAAAAAGTGAAAGCACAATTTTCGACTATAAGATGTGTTTTTTTTAGGACTTCACTTCCAAAAATGAAAAATGTGATATTTATGATCATAAGACAATGTGTAAACATGCAGGTCCTGAAAAAGCTCTGGAAAGGTCTAATGGTTCTTCTGCTCGTCAATAAGTGATGCTCGGTGTGGTGCGCTGCCATTTCTCATCCGGCCGCAAATATATAATTCAACAAACTCAGGCAAGAGTCGAAAGTGGAGGGGAAAGAACTTGTGTGGACTTCATTTTTGTTTTTAAAAATTCAGCTTGTAAAAAGGCTCAGAAAAATCCTGTGATCGTGCAAAAGCCGGATGTCAGACGCAAACATCTTTCCTCAGGAGAGAGAGAGTGTGTGTGTGTGTGTGTGTTGCTTTCGGAAAAATAGTCCACAGAATTGAAAATAAAAACTCCAAAGACACACACACACACACACACGTACAGTATATATATTTCTTTTTTTTTTTTTTTTTTTAAATATAGAGTAACCTACTATTTCATAATAGAAACCTGTCCTCGGTTGTTAGTCTATAGAATATCTACATCATGTCCTCGGTTGTTATTCTATAGAATATTTTATATTGTATTATTATTATCATGTTATATTTTATCTATAATTATTAATTTTCAATATAATTTTCAATGAAATAAAATAAAAAAAAAATTCCCAAGATTTCGCATAGTTCGCTAGTTTGGTGTTTTACTTTTCTAGTTTTTTCTTCCGTTTTTCAAAATTTCCATTTGCACTATGGATATTTTGTCAATTGCATTTTTCTTTTCTTCCTGTATCCTGTGTTACATTTAAACCGCTTCGTGCCTTCTATATTTTGGACCATATTTTAATACATTGTGCTTTTATTCAGTGAGAAAATATTCAAAAGAAAATCACATCTTTCTTTTTGCATCAAAAAGAGTAGCAATTCTATTCTATTCAAAGTTATTCTATTCTTTTCAACGTTGTTCTATTCTAAATAATCTTTTGAATAAATACCTCATCTACTATTGGAAGATATACGGTACATATGTACGATACATACTTATGTATTTGTGTTTCAGATGTGTGTGTTTGTGTGTGTGTGTGTGTGTGTTTGTGCATTTTTACAGACACAAATATTCACAAACAATTTTTCAAACAAAGCGCAAAAGCCATTTCAAAGCCTCCCGTAGATTCAAAGCTTCGTCTTCTGTTGCATATGACGACGCTTTCAAATGCTTTCAAAGGTGCTTCTGCTTAGAATGATCTGTGTGTGTGTGTGTGTGTGTGTGTGTAAGTGAGTGTGTGTGTGTGTGCGCGCCACACAGAATCCACTAAATAAGTCCCAGAGAGTCTCGTTATCCACCATCACAGCTCCAGGTGTGCGTCACCTCCTGCTCATCTACATTTACCACACGTCTGCATCACCGGTCCATATAGAACACATGTGGAGCAGAGGTGAAGGTGGCAGGTTCCAATCGTGGACCATCAGGTTCCAAAAGCGACGTGTCCTTCAGCAAGAAAACATCACAACGTCTCAAAAATGTCAAAAATGTGATGCAGAAGAAAGTGACACTACATAGAACGCATCAAAAATAAATTTCCTTTGCGTTTTAAATCAGTGTGAGATGTTGGCTTTTACTGTTTTAGTTGTGTTTTCTTATAATTGTTTTTATATCGTATATACCACATGTCTCAAACTCAAAGCCCGGGGGCTTTGTCATTTGTCATTTTACGTGGCTCGAGAGCTTAAAAATTTGGAGTGTCTAAAAATAACTACCAAAAAATAATTAAGAGTGTGGGTTGACCAAAAACTACATTTCCCACAATGCCCTTTGACTACAATAGCCGTGGCAGTGTTTCCACGTAGCAAGGGCGGGGTTTGAGTCTGTTTTTTTGTTTAACAATACCCCGAATATTTTTCAACATTTAAAAAAAAAATATTCAAACTACCAATGTTTAACATGACAGGGTCTTACGCAAAACACTTTTTATTTTATTTGATTGAATATTATATCATATTGTTTATAAATGCAGAGAAAAAATTTCCCCACTGAGGGACTAATAAAGGTTAAATTATTATTATAATTATTATTATTATTATTATTATTATTATTATATACGGTATATATTCAAATTTTCTACGCCAAATTTTCTAAATTTTCGACGGTCAAAAACTTGGGTTCTGCTTATAATTATCAATTTCAAATATGCGCATTAATATAAAACCCATTTTTCCGTATTTCAAGTCAGAAACAGGAAGAACACGGGTAAGAAATTAAAAAAATCCAATGAGCAGACACAATCAAAACGCTGGGTCGCTGCACAGGGGATAATAATTATTCCTCTTCACACAGTGTCAGATAAGCAGAGGGCTTGAAACAGACCTGAGCTTGAAACATTTGCGTCTGACTGGAGAGCAAAGGCTCTTGGGAAATGAAGTTCTGACCACTAGAATCGACTTTTTGTTATCTATTATTCAGGGTAAAACGATATCAAAAGGATACGAGTCACAAGTTAGGTTTGTTAAAAAAAGAAAAAAATTTTATTTTTAAGATAATATCAACGTTCAGAAATTCACAGAAATAGCGAGACAAGTCATCATTGTGTGACTAAAAAAACAACACCGCCACCCTCTAATAGAGCGCCACCCTGATAAAAGAGAAGAAAATTAGATGTCTGTCTCTCTTCCTCTCTGTCTCTCTCTCACTCACTTTATCTGTATCTCTTTCACTCTGTCTGTCTGTCTCTCTCTCTCTCTCAGTCTGTCTCTCTCTCTCACTGACTTTATCTGGATCTCTCTCACTCACTCTGTCTCTCTCTCACGTTATCTGTATCTCTCAGTCTGTCTCTCTCTCTCTCTCACGTTATCTGTATCTCTCAGTCTGTCTCTATCTCTCTCTCAAGTCTGTCTATCTCTCACTCTCTCAGTCTGTCCGTCTTTCTCTCTCTCTGTCTCTCTCTCACTCACTTTATCTCTCGCTCTCTCTCTCACTCACTCTGTCTCTCTCTCACGTTATCTGTATCTCTCTCAGTCTGTCTGTCTCTCTCTCTCTCAGTCTGTCTGTCTATCTCTCACTCTCTCAGTCTGTTTGTCTGTCTGTCTCTCTCACTCACTCTTTCTCTCTCTCTCGGTCTGTTCGTCTCTCTCTCTCTCTCTCTCTCTGTCTCTCTCTCACTCACTTTATCTGTATCTCTCTCTCTCTCTCACTCACTTTATCTGTATCTCTCTCACTCACTCACTTTATCTGTATCTCTCGCTCTCTCTCTCTCTCACTCACTCACTCTGTCTCTCTCTCACGTTATCTGTATCTCTCTCAGTCTGTCTGTCTGTCTCTCTCTCTCTCAGTCTGAAACCGTACGAGATCATCGGAAGGCAGATCCACGTTCATCGATAGAGAACGATTCCGTTTAAAAAGCACTCTCTGCCTCGGCATCAGGGCGTCATCCATCTCTCTTTACTACCCATAAGGCCTCACTGTCACTTAACATGCGTCTGGGGCTACGCTTCGCTCCGGCGCTGGAGCTTTAGCAGAAGATATTGTTTGATACGGCGTGATAAATCACAGCTCTTCACCATCAGGTGCAAAGTGATCGGTGTCACAATCACAGTGTGTGTAATCAATAACCGCCGCCTCGCGGGTCAGAGAAACACAATCACACACACACACGCCGCACGGCAAATCTGGAACACAAATCTGTATTTTGGGCGTCTGGACAATTTTGAAAAAGATGGTTTTAGAAAATACACAATGCGTTACATTAAAAAAAAAAAAAAAAAAAAAAAAGAGTGGCCAGACACACACACATTTACAAACTCTCAGGCCTACAGTCTCACTCACTAATACACACACATTTATAAATTATCAGGCCTACACTCTCACTCACTAAAACAAACACACACACAATTATAACCACTCACTCATACACATACACACATACACACACACACACACACACACACAATTATTAACTCTCAGGCCAACACTCCAATTCACTCACTAATACACACACACTTTATAAACTCTCACACACACACACACACACACACACCTAAACTCACTCACACACAATTATAAACTCTCATGCCTACACTCTGACTCACACAAACAATAAACACACACACACAGACTAGGAATGGAAAGAAAAGAGAAAGAAATGTGTACAAGAAAGAAGAGAGAGAGCAAATAAAGAGACACAGAGGAAAAACGTGGGAGAGAAAGCAAAAGTGAAAATGGTGAATCTCTCCCTCTCTTTCTCTGTGTCTCTCTCTCTCAATCTCTCTCTCTCTCTTCCCGCGTTCCAGCAGCTCTCAGCACAGGCAGAGGTTAAACCGTCTGCGGCAGAGCGGTGGGTGGGGCTTAGGGGCGGGGCCAGGATCAATAACACATGCTTCTGATTGGCTTTGTCATTCGTCACACACCAGCCTCTCCAGAGAGCCACGCCCAATATGTCAGTGTCAATATACCAGCTACTCGCTTTACACACTGATAAATAAAATAACTACTTTCTACTTTCTACTCCCTCAGGTAAGGTCGACGCGATCTGTGATGGATTGGTAAATTGTCTGGATATTTAATTATTGGATGTCATGATGGAGGAAAACAAGGAGGAGCCAATCACGAAATGAGAAAAGCGGGTCAGAAAAATGTCTGGGCGGATGTTTAAATCATTTTTAGATTAAATGTTAAACACCATAAAATTCGCTAGATGAATTGAAGCGTTTGTTTAAATGAGCAAGAACAAGAAATAGAAGAATTTCGGATCTTCTTGTTCCTGCTTTTCGACAGAAATCACACAGACAATCAAATGTTTATAACAAAAAAAAAAATAAAGGTTATTACACTGCAACACAAGTTTTTTGAATCTTTACTTTAGAGTAAAAAAATTATGATTTAAATAATTATTATTTTAAAATAAATAATAAAAAAAATATTTTGAATTATATTATTATATCAAACATGTAAAAACATTACAATTCGTAAAATATTATATATTATAATTAATTGTAACAATTTCTAAATTAAAATGAAAACATCACTTTATAATTCCAATCGCAGTTCAGCTTGTAATGATGCAGATATTACGATTTTAACGCTCTTCTTACAGTATCGTTAAAGCTTGTAACTCATGTTCAACTTTGCTTTCTAACACCATTTTTAACTCCAACCGTAACTTCCACTGCTTGTAAAACTGGCTGTAACATCTCCAACAGTTACGTTGTATAACGCGCGTTTAACATTCTCGTAACTATGTCAACTTTGTTCTTAACTTTGCTTAAAAAACATGTAACATTTACATTTTAACATTTTAACTTCAATTGCAAAACTGCTTGTAACTGTTGGTAATTATTCGCAACACTGCTTGATCTACACAGCTGCTGTAGCGCCCCTGCTGGACAGAACAGTAACTGCATGTTTCAAAAACGCCTTTTGCATCAACTTTATAAAACATATAAGTCTTACATATAAGTATTATTATCCATTATTTGAAGTTTGAAGTACATGTTTTTTTAGGTTACACTCTTGATAAAAACAGGGCGTTGTTTTTTGTAAAAATAATAAAACTAAAACATGAAGCGTGTTTTGCCTTCTCTTTGTCAGCTGAAAACGAACTGTAACGTAAATACTTTTTATTAGTATTTATTGCGAGTCCAAGACCCCTGGACTCTTTCAGACCACCACATAAAGCGCATCTCGTAAGGACGTGTCACTGTGATTTATTAACACTTCAGTTGGTTCATCGCTGCTATTGCACAAAAAACCCGGTGAGGTAGAGTGACCTAGAGCATAAAAGAACCAGAGATTTAAAAAAAAATCAATAAAATAAAGTATGTGCAGTGCGTGTGGCTGCATGTTGACTCCAATGTCTGGTGAACTAAGCCAAGTGTGATGGAACATCTGAACGATTGCTCAGCGTCCACAGCCTGTTGGGATGTGGCTTTCTGAAGAAGCAGGACATGATGACCCTGCTGTTGTAGCCTGAAGGTTCTTCACAGATCCCATCACCTTGTCTCCCATAATTCTTTATTCTCCTTATTAGCAGAGAGCCAGACCATCTGCATCATCTCCCCAATGAAAAGACGGGCATATGGCACAGAACTGGCACAGGGAGCATTATCATATCAAACTGGCTCTTGCTCAGCCAAAGAGCATCAGCTCCACATCCAGCACTCCACAGACTCCATTACATCCATTAATCACCTCGACGAAATCTCTGGCTCTCACCGGCCGGTGACGTGAGGTTTGAGCTCTTGAAAACATTTGACTGACTCAGCTTATCTTTCTCTGGTTCCTCTCTGGCTCAAGTTAGGCTCTTGCATCCTTTGGGTCCTTTTGCTCTTCTGGCTCCTGTTAGCAACGATCTGACTCTTCTTGATCCCAAGGCAAGGTTCTTTTCATGCTCCTCTAAACTCCTCTTTTGCTGCTCTTGGGCCCTCTAGGCGTTTCCTGGCTCCTTCACATGCTCCTCTAAGCACATCTCATGCTCATCTTGGCTCTTCTATGAGTCCTCTTGGAACCCCAAAGCCATTCTCATGCACCTGGTCTTGCAGACCGCTCCAGGTCTGTCTCATGCTCCTCTATATACTTATCTGGCTCCTCGTGACCCTTCTATTGCTCTTGGAACCCCAAGGGCATACCCAGGCACTTGACCCGTCCACGTCCTTCTTTGGCTCCTCAATGACTCCACTTGTAAACCCAAGGACACCAGCCCCGTTATTTTCTGGCATCTCAAAGCTCTTCTGTGACTTCTCTTGGAACCCCAAGGCCATTCCCTAGGCACATAACCACTCCAGGTTCTTCTAATGCTCTTCTTGGCCCTTCAATGACTCATATTGGAACCCCAAGGGCATTCCCATGCACCTGACCCGTCCACGTTCTTCTTTGGCTCTTCTTTGACTCCTCTTGTAACCCCAAGGACATTCCCAGGCACCTGCCCTGTCCATGTCCTTCTCTGGCTCCTCTAAGCTCTTCTATGACTCCTCTTGGAACTCTTAGGCCATTCCCAGGCACCTAACCACTCCAGGTCCTCTTCTCGTGCTCTTCTTGGCCCTTCAATGACTCATAATGGAACCCCGAGGGCATTCCCATGCACCTGACCTTTCCACGTCCTTCTTTGGCTCCTCTTGTAACCCCAAGGACATTTCCCAGGCACCTGCTCTGTCCATGTCCTTCTCTGGCTCCTCTATGCTCTTCTATGACTCCTCTTGGAACTCCAAGGCGATTCTCAGGCACCTGACCACTCCAGGTCCTTCTCATGTTCCTCTAGCTCCTCTCTGGCCACTCATCTCAGTCTAGCTCCTCTCAGCTCCTCTAGACCTTTCTGGCTCCTCCGGGACAATGAGGTCGTATCTGAATGCTGTGTATGGCAACTTGCTTCCTTTCCCCGGTGACTTTCTGACTGCGAAAGCAGAGACAACTGACTAAGATTTGTTTCACCATGATGTAGAAATTCTTGAGAAATACACGATACAATTACAAAAGTCGTGTTGAATTTCAGCTCAGCCTTCTTAGACTATAAATGACGGGAGAACTGCTGAGTAGATGAAGCTACTGCAAGCCTCTTTAAATGTTTAATGACTGCTTTCGACGCGGCTCCGAGCCTGTAAGTGTCGAGCCTGTAGAGTCAATAGCTCATTTGTTGCGTCGGTTGTTTGTGTGTTTGTACCACGGCTCGAAATAATTCAATTTCCGCTGAGGAGGAAGTTCGCGCTGTAATGTGGCGGGATGGCGTGAGGTCAGAGCTGGTGTGATCAGTGTTAAGTGAGAGCTGCCGTGACGGAGCTGCAGGGAATCCTGGGTAAAGATCCATTCCCTCTCCACGACAGTTTCATCGATAACTCAATGTCCTGGCGTTCGCAACTCTGTACGTCAGAATGTACGTCTGTGTGTTTATCTGGAGTGCATTATACACACAGACACATGTTAAAAAGATTCTAACAACCTCAAAATTAAACACGAGACCTCATGACATCACTAAAAACACTCAAGACATCAAACACAAGATCTTATGACACCATCAACCAAAGGACCTAATGACATCATCAAACACGAGACATCATGTCATCATTATACACAAGACCTTATGACATCATCCAACCTCATGGGCAGACTGTGACCTCACTAAACACAAGACCACATGACATCACCGTGGCATCAGCAAACACCAGACACTTTGTGCAGAAGGTCACAGGAGTGGCTCCTGCTCTGTGATTGATTCACTGCAGTCACAGGCCAGACATGACTAATCACAGTCAGAGAAACAGATCTATCATCACTTTAATCTACTCCAGGTTCACGTGAGGATGAAGACATGATTCCAGTGGTTGGCTGTAGTAAACCGCACCATCGTTACTGTTTACTGGTTAGTTAACCTCACTAAACTATTTCAGATGCCTGGATCAAAAAACAAAAAGAACCAAAAAAAAAAAAAAAAAACGCTGTTCATTTCTATAGCACAAGAGTATTTTATATTAAATGTAGAACAAAGGAAAATTCGTTTTTTAATGGATTATTAAGTGGAATATTCACCCAGGATGAAAATAACGTAAATTCAATTACACGGAAGAAAAGTGAAAGAGAGTGTGAATCTCAAAATGATTTCAGAAGGCGTGATTGAGCGAAATCCCACCAGAGTCTAAAACAGCTAAATAACGAGAGAACAGAAAGAAAGAAAGGGGGTGGGAAAAAGAGGGAGAAAGAAAGGAAGAGAGAAAGAGATGTAGAGCGAGCTAGAGAGAGAGATGTAGAGCGAGCTAGAGAGAGAGAGATGCAGAGCGAGCTAGAGAGAGGGATTGAGAGAAAGAGAGAAAAAGAATAGAGAGAGAAAGAGAGAGAGTGAGAGAGAGAAAGAGAGGGAGAGAGAGAAAGAGATTGAAAGAGAGAGAGAGACAGAGAGAGAGGGAGAGAAAGAAAGACAGAATGAGTGTGAGAAAGTGTGTGAGACAGAGAGCATATAAATAGACACATCTTACAAAACAACGACACGATTTTACAACAGAAATATTGACATCCCTTTTTTATATTTAAAATAAATAAATAATAATAATAAATACATAAATAAATAAATAATATATTTATAAATCAATTTATGGAATCTTGCATTTCTTTTAAAGCATTTTATCTTCAAGGTCAGATCTTTAAGGGACGCTCCTTAAACACGGTTCTGTTCTTCAGTCGATGATCGCGTCATCTGTTTGATAATTGACATAAACCGATAAGAAACACGATTGACATGATCTACAATCGGGTCTTTTCCACCATCGGCGCTGAAAGTTGCGTTTTACCGCCACCGAGCGGCCGACTCGCGTCAGTGCAAGTAGATAATAATACAATAACGCTCTCGTTACGTTTAATATTACTATTAAAAGTAACAGTATTTAATGCACCAACATGTTGCAAGTATACACTTATACACGCGCACACACACACACACAGGTATACACAATCACACACTTACAACCGCACAGGAATACACACACACACACGCAGATATAAATGTTGCATTAAACTTTCACAAACAACTTCACATTACAATTTAAATAAACAATTTCACCATTGCATTTATTGCTATGATGGTGCACTAACTTTACTAAAATCAAGGCATCACAAATGCATAAATTAAAAAAAAAAAGAAAAAGTTTCAAAGAATAAATGAAACAAAATGCGTTATAAATCAAATATTTATTGAGCAAATTGCAACAATCAAGAGTATAAAATATAATTCGAAACAAAAATGTTTCACTTGACCGACACTCAATAATATTCCCGCCTACTGAAAGGTTGTAAACATTAAATGTTCTTCACACACGTATTGTTATGTAAAATCAAATGGTGCGTATGTTTACAATGTTCTCTAACTTATGACATAAAACTGCTACTTTTAAATGTAAGCGAGTGTATAAATGTTCAAACAGAGTGCTTAACTTTAAAAAGAAAAGAAGCTTCACAAGTTTCTGAACACATCAGACACAGATCTCACAGTGCGTAATATGAATAGGTAGAAGAACGATTTTCGCCATTAACCAAACCATTTGTAAGGCGCTTTTCACACTTTTAACTGTCTCAAAGTGCACGTGTGAATATGCAGGAGTGTACAAAGTACCGGACAGCCACATTTGAGTAAAAGTACAGAAACTTAATTACTCCAATTTACTTAAAAATTGCAAGTAACAAGTCACCAATTTCAAAAAGACTTGAGTCAAAGTAGCAAAGTATCCAATTTTAAAAGAACTTAAGTATTAAGAAGTATTTTATTCGAACTCAATATAGGCCAAAAAAAATTGTGAAAACAAACTATTGTTTTCTAATACAGAAACAGAATTTAACCTCAATGTTTGAAAAAAGTAGATAAAAGAACA
>MU204300.1:847897-862309 GCA_017309775.1 Paedocypris sp. Pulau Singkep | reverse complement strand
ATTGCAAGTAACAAGTCACCAATTTCAAAAAGACTTGAGTCAAAGTAGCAAAGTATCCAATTTTAAAAGAACTTAAGTATTAAGAAGTATTTTATTCGAACTCAATATAGGCCAAAAAAAATTGTGAAAACAAACTATTGTTTTCTAATACAGAAACAGAATTTAACCTCAATGTTTGAAAAAAGTAGATAAAAGAACAAAATGTCAGTCTCAATCACTTACATTTGCAAGTAGATATAAAATACAATTCTGATTAGTAAATTATATATTATATGTTATATAAAGTTATATATTAAAAAATTACATTTGTAAAACACATTCTTCCTCTTCTGAGTATTGACGGTCTAGTTTGAGTTGCTTCTCAAGTGATTAGGATTAGAATTAGTGACGGATTCTCTGCATTACAATTATACAAAGAGATGCAGTGCACTTAAACTACAAAAATCGCATCACAATCTCACAGCTAAATGTACTTTATGCAAAATGTAAAATTTAAGCGACTCATTTTTTCACGTTGCACACAAAAAATTAGGCGAAAATATAGTCGTGTCACAGTGGTACATGTATGCCCCTAATTCGCGTTCTTGTGTTTTCTAATTCACAAATAGCCTCCATTACCTTCAGCAGCCTAAAGATGGCGATATTCACCTCGTCCGCCCAAGAAATTAACTGCGGTATAAATCAATTCCGGCTTGTCGCGCACAATTACAATGTAACGAGTAACGATAAGTGTCCGTTCAAATGTAGTGGAGTGAAAAGTACTGCTACTCAATCACAAATGCAGTGTAGTAGAGAGTAAAAGTGGCTTATGTTTTTGATACTCAGTACAAGTACGAAGTAGCCAAAACATACTTAAGTAAAGAAACGATTTTTGAGAATTTACTCAAGTACCTTACACCCCTGTGAATATGTAAGAGGATTGTTGTTTTTTATTCATTAGTAGAACATTAGTAGTGTTAAATGGCTGTGATTATCCCTAAGACTATGACAAAGAGCAGTTCTACACTAGTTTTCCTCACCCAGGGCGAGACTCCCTCTGCCAAGTCGCACAGGAAGTGACTGTGGTCTGACTCCGCCTTTTTCCCCTCTTTTCACATGTATTAACACAAATATATAAATAATAAAGAAAACAGTGACATGACATGAATGAAACATTAATAACACAATTGCAGCAGTGGTTATTACACATGGTTTAGGATGCTCACGAGTCATTGCTTGGGGGATCCTTGCAGCCTCATGTAATGTCCAGTCAGATCATTCTCAGTCAGATCTAGTTCAGTCAGACGTGAGTTTGTTGTCAGAGCTGAAGTCAGAGCAGAACAACCTTCTTCTGTCACTCCACAATGACTCAAACTGTGAAGAACAACGACACTCTTCAGTCTCTCAGTTCAGAAACACACTGCAAAAAAGCTATTCTCGACAAGCTAAAAAGTCTTGAAATTAGACAATAAATCTTGTTATTGTCTCTTACAAGATAAATTAACTATGTTAGGATTCAGAGTGAGAGATTTCTTTGCTTATTTCAAGAAATTCTGCTTGAATTTTCTTGCTTAGAAAAAAATGAAATCACTGACACTTCAAGACTTTCAACCGTTTTCAGCTTCAACTGGAACTAAAATTATAAAATTCAATACGTTCACAAAATATTTTCATTCTAGCCAATTCATTAAAGAAATGAAACGCTTTAGGGCAGCGTTTTTTCACCAGGAAAAAAAACATTTATATTTTGTAGAGTAACAAACAATAGAAATTCTGATTTTTATGACGATGTTTTACGCTTGATCTAAGATTGGCACATGTTCTGAGAGCAGAATTACCTGAGTTTCTGTAGATTACAGTGAGAATCCTTCAGTGCATCACAGAGAATCTTCACTCCAGAGTCTCTCACACTATAATTCCAAGTCAGATCTAGTTCAGTCAGACGTGAGTTTGATCTCAGAGCTGAAGTCAGAGCAGAACATCCTTCTTCTGTCACTCCACAACCACTCAAACTGTGAAGAGCAACGACACTCTTGCAAATTCATGCAACGACATGCAAATTCATGCAGCCATGAACTTGACCGTTCATTGGCCTGTTGAAGTTTTGAGGCGCAAATGGCATCCGATATCCCATAGTCAGGTAACTGACATACATCAAAGTGACCTGACTATAAAAGGGAAAAGCAATTCTCGACAAGCTGAAAAATCTTGAAATTAGACAATAAATCTTGTTATTTTCTCTTACAAGATAAATTAACTATGTTAGGTTTCAGAGTGAGATTTCTTTGCTTATTTTTCTTTCCTTATTTCAAGAATTATTTAGAGAAATTCTACTTGAATTGTCTTTCTTAGAAAAAAATGAAATCACAGACTTCAAGACTTTCAACTGTTTTCAGCTTCAACTGGAACTAAAATTATAAAATCCAATACTTCCACAAAATATTTTCATTTTAGCAAATTCATTGCTAAAAAAACATTGATATTTTGTAGAATAACAAACAATAGAAATTCAGATTTTTATGACAATTTTTTATGCTTGGTCTAATATTTGCATATGTTCTGAGAGCAGAATTACCTGAGTTTCTGTAGATGACAGTGAGAATCCTTCAGTGAATCACAGAGAATCTTCACTCCAGAGTCTCTCAGATAATTATCAGACAGATCTAGTTCAGTCAGACGTGAGTTTGTTGTCAGAGCTGAAGTCAGAGCAGAACAACCTTCTTCTGCCACTCTACAACGACTCAAACTGTGAAGAACAACGACACTCTTCAGTCTCTCAGTTCAGAAACATCAAGACGATAAAGAACAAATCACTGATACTTCAAGACTTTCAACTGTTTTCATCTTCAGCTGAAACTAAATAAAATGTTTGTTGTTTTCTGCACCTATAAAATGTGCAATAGGATTGAGTTTAAAATGTTCCTTATTTTAGTTGAGTATTTGATTGTCGAACATTTTTACTTCAATGAAAATTAAATAAAACATTCTATGAAGCCCCAAAGAATCACGGAAAATGTTTGCACGAAAGGCTTTGCATTTCAACGAAATACATTTATAATATCACAGATAAAAGATTTTGATTCCATACAACAATTCTAAATTTAAAACAGTTGAGACGCATTTTTGTCCCGTGCCGGAAACAGACAGAAGACGACAGGACGAAAACCAGATGTTTAATGAAGATTAAATCAGGAATCCTTGCAGGAACTCCAACACTAAACTAGGTGCAGTAAAGAAACTCCACATCAACATCCAATAACAGAACAGAACATAACACAACGTCAAGAACGTTAATAACCGGCATCGGTCTTACACACACACACACACACACACACACACACACACACACACACACACACACACACCAGCACCAGTGGATTCAGCATAAGCAGTAGGAGCAGAGGAACTTCTGAACAATTCTCCTCTTTTTATGTTTATAATGTGTTTTTACGCTTGATCTGATATTTACACATGTTCTGAGAGCAGAATTACCTGAGTTTCTGTAGATGACAGTGAGAATCCTTCAGGAAATCACAGAGAACCTTCACTCCAGAGTCTCTCAGATCATAATTCTCAGTCAGATCTAGTTCAGTCAGACGTGAGTTTGATCTCAGAGCTGAAGTCAGAGCAGAACAACCTTCTTCTGTCACTCCACAACGCCTCAAACTGAAGAACAACGACACTCTTCAGTCTCTCAGTTCAGAAACATCAAGATAATAAACAACAAATCACTGACATTTTCATAGAGTGTGTGTGTGTGTGTGTTTAATTAGCTAGACTTTGGAGAGCTAAATCCTTGTAATCAAAACTGTCTGTGTCGATGTCTCCGCTTACATATAATGCTATTCTTCCGAATTATTTTTTTAAAGACTATCATGGAAATGTTTTTCCGAATTGTAATCTGATGATCCAGTGTCTAGAAGTCTTGTCTTTCTGGTCGTAACTCTATGTTGCGTCTTCAAGTCTAGTTTTTCCATCGTTTTTCCGAATGAATAAACAAACTTGTAACTTGCGAGCAGGAGCAGAATCTCGAGAGATCGGAAGGAAACAGTTGCGGAGTCTGTGTCACTCTTCTGTGATTTTGAAATTAACTTTAACCATCGTGTCGTGTGATTTATTTCTAATTTAACACATTTAGGAAACGAACTGGTCATAAATGGTCTTGAATCCAAAAGCTAATAAGATAAAAACAATGAAATGTTTTAGTGCAGCATCGAGGAAAACACTTTAATACTTTATAGAATAAATGAAACAATTGAAATTCAGATTTGTATTACATTTGCAAGCTTGATCTGATATCGGCACATGTTCTGAGAGCAGAATTACTTGAGTTTCTGTAGATGACAGTGAGAATCCATCAGTGAATCACAGAGAATCTTCACTCCAGAGTCTCTCAGTTCATTAGCAGACAGATCTAGTTCAGTCAGACGTGAGTTTGATCTCAGAGCTGAAGTCAGAGCAGAACAACCTTCTTCTGTCACTTCACAATCACTCAAACTGTGAAGAACAACGACACTCTTCAGTCTCTCAGTTCAGAAACATCAAGATAATAAACAACACTTCAAGACTTTCAACTGTTTTCAGCTTCAACCAGAAATAAAATTCATTCATTCGTGTATTCATTCATTCACTAATCTACTGCCTGTCTGCTTAGTCCCTCAGCATCACTGGCCGCAGACAGAATACACATTCACACACACGTATGTGGTCAATTTACCAATTACCAATACCAATCGCATATATCTGTAATCAAGGTCTGATTAGTCACAACTACATTTGCAGATATCTATAAAGTTGGAGATAATGAACAGCATTCACAGATAAAACGATATAATTTGAAGATATCATATATATAAATCACTTATAGTTATAAATCACACCCAAAAATATCTTAAAATTGTATTGACTTGGCAAAATAGGTTTTAGATATCTTAAGATATCTTTGATTAAAATGCTTTCGGATATATCTTCAACTCCATTATGACTAGACATACATTTTTAGAGATATCTTTAAAGAAACGTGAGCGGCTGTGCGCGCCTCAAGACTCGCGTGCTCAGTTCACAGGTTACGCTCTCTTAATTCGAGTTGCACACACTCAATTCGAGGTTTCTTGTGCGTGAATTTTTTTGGCACTAAATAGATCCCGTACTGAACTCACACCACCTGAAATGTTTTTGCGCAGCTTCACGGAAAAAAAAAAAAACATTTTTCAAATTCAATTTTCTAGAATATTTTAAACAATTGAAATTCTGATTTTTGTTAGATTTTCTGTTGCTTGATCTGATATACGGCTAGCTTATGTTCTGAGAGCAGAATTACCTGAGTTTCTGTAGATGACAGTGAGAATCCTTCAGTGAATCACAGAGAATCTTCACTCCAGAGTCTCTCAGATCATTATTAGTCAGATCTAGTTCAGTCAGACGTGAGTTTGATCTCAGAGCTGAAGCCAGAGCAGAACAACCTTCTTCTGCCACTCCACAATGACTCAAACTGTGAAGAACAACGACACTCTTCAGTCTCTCAGTTCAGAAACACCAAGACGATAAAGAACAAATCACTGACACTTCACTTTTGACTATTAACTGCTTTTAGCTTCAACGGGAAAGAAAACTCAGAAACTAAATGGTTCCTACATGAAGGTTATACTGTCAGGATCTACGCTGTAGTGATGTGTCATTCAATACGAACAAATCTTTTATGACTCTGAATGAACGAGTCTCCTCAGTGATTAATTCGTTCTTTCCATGAAGCTCAGTCATGTGACAGACTCCTTAGCGAGATTCATTTAGTTTGGGATTTGTTCACATTCGGATCTTTACGAATCGCTCTTTGGTTTATATACAGTGCTCAGATAAGATGTCCTTGTTTCTTTGACTGAGAAACATGGATATGAACGATACGTCTGATATTTGAAGTTTATTTATTTGTCACCTGACGCCGGATACATGATTTAATAACGGAATCACCATTAATTTGTGGACTTAGATTCTTCTAGATATGTGTGGTGCTATTGTGTATATAATGTAAAGTTTGTTTGTAAATCTATGCTTTCGAACATTCTATCAACATGTTGATTTTGTAGTGTACTTCTACAATCACATAATAATAATAATAATAATAATAATAATAATAATAATAATAATAATAACCCTAATTCTGGACCACAGAGTCACTTTTTAGACACCTTAAACTGGACACTTTAAACGTTTCTGGAGTCACTTTTTTATACTTTTATTTTTGTACTCACTTCTACGTAATTTGATTGAATTTTTATCTTGGACAATTTGTATTTTTTATTCATATTTTATCTTTAAAACTATTGTTTTTATCCCATTTTTATTCTTTATCTTTTTTATTGTATTTCACTTTGCACATTTTGTTGTATCTCCCCCATCCCTATGTTTGGGGGTTCCCACAAGGTTGGGACATGGAATTGTCCAAAATGTGTTGGTATCCTGAAGCATTCAAAGTTCCTTTCACTGGAACTAAGGGTCCAAGCCCAACTCCTGAAAAGCCTCATCGTTTGGCTGGGTGATCGTATACTTTTGGTAATATAGTGTGTATACGTTTTATAATTTTGTGGGGTTTTTTGCATGTGAATATATCAAATTTAATTTGCTGACCTTTTGACATTCTGTAGATTAATTCATAAACAAACAGAAAACAAAAATAACCAAGAAAACATGAATAAATGTGTGTGTGTGACTTACTCGACTGATGATGATTCTTCAACGACAGGAAGAAGCTTCTGAAGAACGTCATCTGCTGTAGTTCCTGGTTTGATAAACTCTTTAAGTTTAAAAACCTCCATCTTCTGCTCAATAGTTAGCAAACAGCAAAGCTGAACACTGTTGGGAAACAGGGAATGTCGGGATCTTAGTTAGTGGTCGCAGTACAGAAGAGTTTCCGATCAGAGAAACACAGGAACTGGATTAGCCAGAGAACAAGGCCTTTTATTAGCAGAACAGAGCGTCTCCAAACATTTCTCTTCATGATGTCATGGAGATTCCATGGTGATGATTTTTTATCAATGACTCGTGCAATTAATTAATAATGCAACACAATGATATAAGACGTTCCACAATGATGAACACTGAAAATAAACCATATTAAATCCCCAATGATTGAAATCTCCTGAAGACTTTCTTACCACTGTGAAGAAGACAGTCTGATATTCTTCATTTCTCCTGACGTCAGATAACGTTGAGTCTCCTGCGTCAGTCAATCATCAGCAAGTTCATTCAGACAGTGGAACAGATTGATGGTTTTCTCAGCTGATTAAATCTCCCCGATCTTCCGTTTGAGGAACGGAACTCTTTGCTCTTTGTTGTAGGAGAATCTTCTCGTCTGTGTCCGTGTGTCTCGTAAAAGACTCTGATTAGACACCAGTGACAGACCCCGAAGAAATCAATGAAAAGATCCAGATTTTGTGTCACGATCTACGCTGTCTTCTTTTTGTAGAGACTTTTATGTTTCGGCTTGTTGATGTTTTGGACACTTGTAGTTTTAGCACAATTTTGCTTTAGTTAATGATCATGATCCATTTGATCCAGCTGTCTTGATGTCTGTTAAGTTCTGTCACCTTCTCTCTGGATTGCGTGTCATTATTGCCTCATTATTTAATGCCCTGGTTTTCGGCGTTGGTCGCGAGTTCACTTTTGAACGTGAATGAATGAATCATGGCCGAACCATGGTGACCCACTGTTTTCAGAATTCTCTGCTAGACGAGAGCAACTCCGCAGTTAGCAAATACCTTAAGCACGTCATGCATTATTGTCTTTAAACAATCATCCATCAGAAAAAGAAGTAGAGCAAAGAAACAAATCTGAACACAATGCATAAACGGTACATAGACATGACTTGAGATTATAAAATAACATCCAGCAAATTAAAAACATCTTCAGACTCTCAGCAATCGGTGTGCCAAGCTGGGTAGAAACATCTTGATCTTGGCGTGCTAGGAACAAACACCCGTCAACAACAACCCATGTTTTGACCATGTCACAGGATTTAGCAGAGAACTTACGAATACATTTGGATATAAAATAAAATCAGTTATAAAATATAAGAGTTTAAACTCCATCTTACACCGAATTGATATATTTTTACAATAACATCAGGGCTGTCAAAGTTAAGGCATGCATTTAATTTTAAACGCTTACTCGCGTCAATTATTTTTTTTAACTCCGTTCGTTTGTTCCCACATTCTGTTTGGCAACGTGCAATCAAGAGTGTCAACAGGTGTTGCTCATTATGATCATAGCGCACACTGATTGTTTTCACCTGCTGTCACTTAGGCGCAGTGTTTAAGGACAGACACTGGCTTTACTCATCGATCTTGTCTCCGTCCGCGGTGTTATGAATGTTCTTATTAAAACTCGTCTTCAGCTGGCAAAGAGAAGACAAAACACGCTTCACATTTTAGAGTTTTATTGTTTTTACAAAAAACAACGTTCTGTTTCTATTAGGAGTGTAGCATGTAGCATTCTAACCACGTTGTGAAGGTCGGACACCGCGGATCATTCAGCCAATCATCCACGTTGTTTTGAAGCAAATGCATATACATCTGCATTTTCAGCCAATCATAAAACTTTTGATTAACCTGGAGAAATTGCAGAAGGTTCCTGTTGGTTTAATTTACGTTGGGTACAACATTGAAGAAACCTTTAGAGTTGTTTTACTACGTTGAAAAAAAAAAACGTTTCAAGAAGTCTACACAATTTCGTTGTGACACTGTTCCTAACTTATGTATTCATAACCAACCTAACACATTGTGAACATGTGAAAACCTTTTTGTTAGTTTATAGTTATTGTTCACACATTTCAATCTTGGTGCATTCTCGCACTTTACGTACTTTTATGATTATTCCAAACAATGTCTCTCTTTGTAAGCTGTGTTTTCTGATATATCAGACGGTGATGGACATGCAGACAGTTTGAACTAAAGCTGATGAGACGTGAATTTGGGCAGAGGGTCAAAAGTCTTACAAAACCTCCAGTAGCTGGCCAATAGATGACCGTATGAATTCTACTTGTAGTCGGCCTAAGATAATTTCTCTACTATAAGAGACTGTGATGAAGTGTTTAATAATGTTACGCTCATGCTTCTCGTGATCCTTGTAGACCTTGAAGACCAGATGGAGACTTGTTGCGTGTAATTGTTTGTTTAAATGTATGTTAATACCTCGTGGCGTTCTCCCATCAGGCGTAAAAGTTGTTGAGTTGGTCCGGGAGAGGTTTTGTGGAGGTTGTAGAAGGTTGTAGAAAACCAAACCTGATCGTTCTCAGCACAGGACATGACGACAACAACAATTAAAATTATATTAGTTAGTTACTCTTTACAAACATCTGTCCGCTAGACAAAAATCCCTCTTTAAAAAAGTAGATGCTTCTGTTTAAATCGCATAGTTACAGGCACTCTTAACCACTCGGTTGAAGTGTCTGTGTAAACCAAAATAGATTTGTACCAAGAAGTTTGACCATCCTTGAGTAAACGTAACGTTTTTCTTTCACTTCTGCACACACAAAAAAAAAAAACAATAGCAGCCATCATAGCTTGTAGGTATATGTTATATCTCGTAGCCTATGTACGTTAAAAGCAAATTTGTTGTGACCGGCTCCGAGCAATCATATGTAGGGTAAAAGCAGTTTATATAGTTAAGAGTTTCATTTGTGGTTTCTGTGGTACATGTGATTTTGATGTCACTCACGACGTAGTCATGGCTCTTGTCTGTGCTGCGTTGTCTTATCCGACTCGCTCATGGACCCAGAAATAATCCTTAGACATAGCGTGGAATCCTCTTTTACTGCTGTGGGACGAGATGGAGAGTCAGTTTTGCTCCACGTCTGCACCACTCGTGTGATTTTACCTGAAGGACTCCTGAAGATTGCACTCGTACATGTAGTCCACTACATTGTCTGGCAATTTTTGATCTCCGATCTTTGATCCAGATGATTGGCACACACTAATGTGAATGCTTCATGGCGAAGAACGTAGCGATGAACCCGCCAAAACTGTGGCCGAGTAAAATCATGGAGGGTAGTGGCATAGCCTTTCTTCACTCCTCCAGAAGGCTGACAAACATGTTCTCGGCCTCGGCGGGCACCTCAGATGATCTGAGAGGGCACCTCATCTCCCGTTGAGACTCTGGAAAATCGGAGCAACAGGGCTTCTGCGCTCTCCACACCGTCGTTCCCCAGTCTCTTGCCTTGTCGGTCAATAGTGTGATGACAGCTTCAAACGGTGTCTCATCTCCAAACACCGCCAACAGAAATTTCCTTGTCCACGTCCTCACCGAAGGATTTCTTTCCCCTTAAATTTTGGTATTAAACCCCAACGGGTCCTGAGGAACAGAGAAGAGCGTGTTAGACATGTTGGTTTCTTTTTTTTTTGGGAATGAAAGAGGGGAAACTACGAAACGCTTACTCCAAAGAACTGATTGAATAAGTCCAGCTGTGCGGCGGGGAAACTGCGTCAAGGCGGGAGAGACGCAGCCGGAACGGTGACGTAAGGAGCACAGGATTGTGACCGTTTATTTTTCTGAATCTTCTGGTTAACAGACAGCCACAACCTCTGCTGAAAAGTTTGGGCTGGTCACAGTAAATGTTGTGACCAGCATTTGGAATCTCCTGTAGGGTAAAAGTAGTTGATGTTTGACCTCAGAACATGTGTTTTTTTATGTCACTCACTTTGATAACGAGTTTGTATTTTGGGAGTTGTTTCTTCGGTTTATCCCCAATTGTTTTTGGGACCCAGGAGTGCTGTCCTAGGAGCAGGGTCACCTTCTTCCTCGGTGTATACTCCAGTCGTGTCTCCATCGGGCGCCTGGCCCAGAAATAGTTCTGAGACGGAGCTCTGAACCCTTGTTCACCGCTGTGGGTCAAGATAGCAAGTCAGTTCTGCACCACGTCTGCACTCGTACATGTAGTCCACTACATGTTGTCACATCTCTATGCGGTGAAATGCCGCGTGGATGTCCTGTGTGTTTTTCCATAAGACATGGGGACCTGCACACAACCACTTTGCTTTTAGACAATCAGCACTAATAATTCATATATCCTAACTAGATTGGAATATGTACTATTTAAACAATTGTACGGTGTGTGTGCGCGCGTGTGTGTGTGTGTGTGTTTGTGCACGGTGAGAAATCCAGTTCTATTCGCTAAGAGTTAGTTTTTTTTTTTTTACTAGAGAGCTGGAAATGTTTAATTTCAGTGCACTACAATTACGTTTGGACCCGACATCATAGACCCCCATTCCAAACATGAGCTGCGTTGGAAGGAAAACTTGAAAAGGACAGTCACAGAATAAATAATATTCATTTAATATTACTGTTTGTGTAAAAGGCAGTGACTTCTCACAAAATCTTGACCGAAAGTAAAGTAAAGTGAGTGTGATTGTCACTACGGCCACTAGGGACTAACGCTGTTTGATGCTATTGTGTATTATTATGCTATTATATTTAATGTAATGCTATTTTACGTATTGGCTGCTTCTGTGTTTAAGTAGTTCTTGCTGCTCTCAATGACCGACATTTATGGTAAACTCTTTATCAATGTTACCCATTAAAATAGTTTTTACGTTATCCCACTAATGACCCAATATGACACACTACCTGACGCCTCGGTTTAGAAATGAAGATCTTATTGCTGCTGTCAAGATATCTCACCGAGGGGTCCCAGACGTCGGACAACTTCAAGCGGTGTCTGGTCCCCGAACACCGCCACCAGAAATTTCCTCGTCCACGTCTTCACATGAGGATTTCTCTCCCCTTCAATGTTTGTGTTAAACCCCCACGGCTCACTGAGGATCAGACTCTTGACCCTGAGGAACAGAGAAGAGCGTGTTAGACGTGTTGGTGAAGACATGTTGATCCAGATGATTGGCACACACCAATGTGAATGCTGCGTGGCGTAGACCGCAGCGATGAACCTGCCAAAACTGTGGCCGAGTAGAATCATTTTAGGCAGTGGCATTGCCATTCTCCACTCCTCCAGCAGGCGGACAAAAGGTGGGAAGGTGGGAAGGTTTCGTGTGCTTTGGCCAAAACCCGGAAGGTCTATGACGATGACCTTCTGGTCTTCGCTGAGCTCAACTAGATTTAAAGCCCAAAGCGCCACTCCTCCACATAACCCGTGCAGCACAACCAAGGGTGTCCGACGGCATCTCTTCAACTAAACTGGTTGCTACGGCATCTCTTCAACTAAACTGTTGTTTCATAGTCGCATAAATATAAGAACTGGCCTTCTTTCAATTCTTGTTTCATACGTGCAATGAAAAGTTTTCAAAGTTTACAGTATATTCCGTAGTCTTTGCCGCTTTCTCCTTCCCGTTGCCTCCTGGTCACCGTTATCGTCCAAATAAGACATTTAGTCTCAGGAAGTTTGACCATCCTGGAGTAAATGGAGCATTTTTCTCTCACTTCTGCGCACACAAAACACAATAGCAGCCATTATAGCTTGTCGCTATAAGTTATAGGATATATCTTATAGCATCCCACTGCGCAAAAACACGTTGACGCGACGTGAAAACTAAGTTATTATTCGACGTCGCGATCAGGTGACTCAGATGGTGAGGAACGTTACTCCAGACGACGTGATTTTTTCGACGTCGCGTCCACGTGACGTATTAACGCCGACGCGACGGGTATACAAGGTCTAAATATAGTGAAAATTTGGTCGTTATGGACGTCATTTTCAACTTCATTCGATACTATATTTTAACTACAGTAGATCACTACTGTTATGTATTTAACTACAGGCACACACAAGAACAAAATAAAAAAAAAAATAATTTATTATTTACAAATAGCATACATATATCATACAGTTTATACAACTTTAGAAAGCAGTGTAAAAAAAAAAGGTTGCTTCATCACATCAAAACAAATTAAACAGTTTAAAAATAAACCTATGTAGAACTCTGCATTATCAAACATTATATACATTTTCAGTGATATACAGTAAATAAAGAAAAATCTAATCTATATGCAGTAGATATTAATAAAATGAGTTGGTGTCCTGAATCCTCTGGTGCACGTTGCCAGTGTTTCTGCAGCCGTTGACCTGATGAAGTCCTCAGTACAGCCTGGAACTTCATGACTGGACCTGCACAGGTACAAAAAGAAAGAATTAAAAATCTCAGACAATACACAGTCATACACCAAGTCCATATTTCTCTTTTTAAGTCCAAGTTACTATTGCCACGGAAGACAAGTTATTAAACTTTATTAATTTAAATTTACCCTATTCTTAAATATTGTTGAATTTTTAATGTTCTATGTGAAAATGTCCTTTTATAGATTAAATATTTTCTTTGTAGAAATTACATTTGGGATTTACCTTTTACTCCTCTTTCCTTTTATACTCTTATTGATATTGAAATGCGCCATCATGTCATCATTGAAGAGCCTAAACAAAAAAAAATACATTAAAAAGTTTGTAGACATTGAAATTAACTCTGCAAAAAGCTCAGGTTTGTTTGAGACTAATATTAATATTAAATCCGTAATCCTGGAAAAGCAGGACCAGCAGAGTTCTGGAAAACAGAAGTAGACAAGAAAACAAAAAACATCATAGCACAGACCAGCACACACACACACACACACACACACACACACACACACACACACACACACACAGCGACAGTAATGTACACAGAAACGTACCAATCAAGGATTGTGAACGGACTTGTGGTCTTTCCTCCAATCCTCTCAACCTGTTGAAAAGAATGTACAATAGTTCAAAAGTACTAAACTCCCCACAGGAACTCAATTATTTTCCTGATCCATTCATTACTTGCAGAATATGAAACCTACCAGGAGACAGGTGTAACACAGAGGAGAAGCTCCATCCTCCATCGTCTCCATCCCTCTGAGTGTTTGTTGAGGTCATTCCAGATGGAGGCAATTTCAGCAATTTAAAACATTTTCCTGGGACGCTGAATGAACATTTGAGAAAATGGGTTAACGTCTGCTTCAGTGTTTTTATTTTACACAATAGTGTAAGAGAACAAAGCGTGTAGATGCTCTCACCTGATAGAAATCACACTTCAGCATTAGTACAGCAGCGGCTCCTGCGTCTGAGAAGATAGTGAGAGTTTGTGAAGAAACAAAGTCTGAATAAAGCAAACTCACCAGTCCAGAGCAACATCTTCCATCTGCAGCCCCTGTGTCACAAAACCTAGTTTATTACCAAAAGACCATTTAAACAACTTTGGTTCGCGTTACGAACAGGCTAATAACACACTTTTAGCAATTTAAGACGATTCAATACATTGCAGTGTGCGGAGTGTAAATCTGCGTCTGCTGACAAACTCACCGTGGATGGGCCTTTCACCAGAGGAAAACAGGAAAGTCTCCCGGACCTGGAGGAACGATTGGAACAAGGATTATGGGATCGTTTTTGTTTGCAATGCTAACTCTTGAAATTAC
>MU204300.1:811460-824786 GCA_017309775.1 Paedocypris sp. Pulau Singkep | reverse complement strand
GTGTGTGTGTGTGTGTGAGTGTGTGTGTGTGTGTGTGAGACACTGACATGCTGATGTTGTTGATGGACATGCTCTTGGAGAGGTTGCTGCTGTGGAAGGGCATGATGCTGGTGGGTCGTCTGCTCGGGACGATGAGGGAATGCTCCTCCGGGGAGAAGATGGCCGACCACGGACGCTCTCGCAGAGTGGAGGCTGCGTGAGAACAACACCAGGGTCACACACGACACCTGAAGAGCTCAGACACTCCACCCACGTTTGGTTCTCAGCGTGACCGCGGGCATGATGCTGGTCTCCGGGATGGCGAGCTGCTGTGTGGAGGAGGATGAAGCAGGGCGGATCATTAACACTGGTTATTAATGGTGAGTAATGGTGAGTGTGACGGAGAGCGACCTTCGTCTTGGCTTTGGAGCAGACGCTCAGCTTGTCTCGGCAGCTCTTGTGGACTCTCAGACTGCAGCCTGAAAGACACACACCACCCTTGAGATCAATAAGACTATTCAATCTGTCAATGCAATAACATTCAATGCATCTTATTCAACACTGTTGCACTGTAAATCTTTACTGTGTATT
This sequence comes from Paedocypris sp. Pulau Singkep, assembly GCA_017309775.1. Lineage (NCBI taxonomy): Eukaryota > Metazoa > Chordata > Actinopteri > Cypriniformes > Paedocypris > Paedocypris sp. Pulau Singkep. The sequence goes on along the minus strand of MU204300.1, from coordinate 824,216 downwards.
ATTTTTGCACCTTTTGTCTCACTGTAATTTTACTGTTTGTATTTCTGCACACTTTGTTTTACTTACTGTCTTTGTATTTTTGCACCTCTTGTTTATTTATTCGTATCTAAGATTTTTGCACAAATTCTACTGTTTTTATTTGTTTAATTGTTGCTGCTGTAAACAAAGAAATTTCCCCTAGTGGGATAAATAAAGTCTTCATTCATTCACAAACACACCGAATGTAAAGGATTAATTCCTCACGTGTTGTGCTTTTTTGATTTAGGAACATTTTACTCATAATAAATGGTATTTATATATTATATGATATATTACATTACATTACATATTATACATTATATTAAATATTTATTGTATATATGCATATATATAATACTATAAAATATTTGATTTAATATATTTTATTACATAGTATTATATTATATTACATTACAATATTTATTATATATTTTATATATTACATTGTGTTATATTATATTACATAGTATAATTATAGTATATATTTTATATTATGTTTTATTTTATATATTATATTATATTTTGCGCTTTGAGACAGTTGTAACTGAACTTGAACTATTATATTATATTACATTACATTGTATTACATCACATTATATATTGTATTTTTATTATATATATATATATAATATTATATTACCATTACTTATTAAATATTATATGATATATTTCATTTTATACATTATATTATATTTTGCGCGAAAGTTGTAACTGTGAAATGCACTATTATATTATATTATATTATATTACATTACATTATATTAAAGAAAACACAAAGAGAACATATATCAGGAAAGGCGTTACGTCGTAAAATCCACTAAAAAAAACACGCGACGGCCTCATCGAGAGGAAGTGAAGCTGACGGCAGAACTGCTTCCTGTTTCAGAACCAACCTCTTTCGCAACCAGACGTGAGTCGTGTCAGATTAACCTTAGCAGACGCTGGGGTTTGTGTTGTTGAGACACGTTTGGTCCAAAATCCGTATATAACTTGGACAAAGATTCCAGATAAACTCATGCGTGATTTCATCTGCAGATTCTAGAATAAAAAGTGACGTGGCTCACTGTCTGTGTGAAATGACTGTGAAAAACACTACGACAGTTACTTCACTTCACTTTACAGTCGTTGAGCCGACGCTTTAATCCAAAGCAACTGAAATGTCATAATTTTTGTGGTTTTTTTTTTTTTCAATACAAATGAGAACATGTTCTGTTAAAAAAACATCTAAGTTGTTGATTTTCAAACATTTTTAGGTCGCTGACAAACTGCAAAAAAATGTGCTACAAAAATAATACAAAGAATTGCTACGATTGTCGTGTGGGGGCGGGGCTTACAGTACTCTACTCTGATTGGCTTGTTCTAAAATTCTGTCCTACAGATGAGGATTTCCACATCGGGAAGTAAAAACGGTTCGTTATGTCTATCTTAGAATGTAATAGTGGTAATTAGACAATCATAGTAAAATAAAATGAAAAATATAAAGAATAAAGTCAGGTAAAGTTTAAACATTTTAAACAACCACTTGCATGACTGTAAAGATCATTGCTGCTCAGTGAGCTTAATCTCAGAGTGTAGTTTTGATATTCAGGAATTCTATCTAGAAAAACACGTGTATAAAAGCTGATGAACGCAAGTGGTTCGACGTGCTCGCTTAAAGTCAGGAAACCTAGCGTTCCGTCTTAATTGTTAAAAAAATACAATAACGATATATACATATTCATATATGTATAATTGTAATCGCTTAAAGGATATTAAAAGAATAATTACCCTCATTGCACAAGTGTGTGTGTTTGTACATGCGCATAGAGCGGTGTAGGAAATATACTCATGTGTAGGACAGAATTTTAGAACAGGATCGTTCAAACTGGCCGGGTTGTTTCAGGACAGCAGTGACATCATCAGGCGGCTGCGGTGACATCATCAGGCGAGGCTCTTACTGGTGCAGGTCAGAGCGTCTCTAGTGTTGAGGCTCGTGCTGCACTGCGGACACAGCGCCGGATGCAGGAACGAGTGTCCGCTGTCCGACGCGTCTTTCTCCTTCTCGCCGACCTTCTCCTTTTCCTTCGCCTGCGGTGAAAACGCATCGAGGTGAATCGACAAAGCATGTTCCACCTGAGCAGGACAGCATATGGAACGCGTCAAGTTAAAAGTAAAATGATAAAATAAAGCGTAAAGCAAATGGAAAGTGTCAAGTAAGTTAAAAGTAAAATGAAAAAACAAAAAGTAAAGTGTCAAGTTCTGCTGCAACACACAACGCTGTGACGTAGTAACAACTGACGACAACGAAAGTGACAACAACGAGATTGTCAATGGCGACTACGACACGACCACAACACACACCACGACGCCGTGTCGCAACAATGAACGACATTTCCCTGTAATCTGGAGTAAATTACTCAGTCACAGAAATATCCGCAGGCTCGTGGTGGTGTCAGCTGATCCCGTGGCCACGCCCTACCTCTTCCTCCCTGGTGGTCTTCCTCGTCTGAGAGCGAAACGTTCGATACATCGTTACTGCGGAGGGCGAGTGAAACGCTGCATCACCTCAGACGCGGCAGGAAGTGAAGAGACGCTGTAACACTCACTTCCTCTTTTACACACAACACACACACACACACCGACTGAACAGACGTGACGCGACACGAGAGAGAGAGAGAGATACTAGATAGAGAGATAGATAGAAACATAGAGACATACAGACAGACAGATAGACAGATAGAGAGACAGATAGATAGATAGATAGATAGATAGATAGATAGATAGATAGATAGATAGACAGACAGACAGCCAGACAGACAGACAGACAGATAGATAGACAGACAGATAGATAGATAGAGAGACAGATAGATAGATAGATAGATAGATAGATAGATAGATAGATAGATAGATAGATAGATAGATAGATAGATAGATAGATAGACAGACAGACAGATAGATAGACAGACAGATAGACAGATAGAGAGACAGATAGATAGATAGATAGATAGATAGATAGATAGATAGATAGACAGACAGACAGACAGCCAGACAGACAGACAGACAGACAGACAGATAGATAGACAGACAGATAGATAGATAGAGAGACAGTGAGACAGATAGATAGATAGATAGATAGATAGATAGATAGATAGATAGATAGATAGATAGATAGATAGACAGATGGATAGATATCAGACAACTTCTTTTAATTTCAATCACTCGAAGTGAAACGCCAAGTTGAGCGTGTCATTTCCTGTCAGTGTGAGCAGCACTTCCTGTCTCACAGCTCTGACCTCTCACCCCATTGGCTCGGGCCGTGTAGTGGAGGAGTGACTCACGCGGGTCTTCCTGTACATCTTGCTCTTCAGGTAGCTGAAGGTCCGGCTCACTTTGGTGGAGCCTTTCTCAGCATGGCAGCGTGAAGCTCCCGGCTCCTCCTCGGTGATGCTGAGAAGATCAGAGAAGACCAGAGAAGACCAGAGAAGACCAGAGAAGACCAGAAAAGATCAGAGAAGACCAGAGAAGATCAGAGAAGACCAGAGAAGACCAGAGAAGACCAGAGAAGATCAGAGAAGACCAGAGAAGACCAGAGAAGACCAGAGAAGATCAGAGAAGACCAGAGAAGACCAGAGAAGACCAGAGAAGATCAGAGAAGACCAGAGAAGACCAGAGAAGGTCAGAGAAGACCAGAGAAGACCAGAGAAGATCAGAGAAGGTCAGAGAAGATCAAAAAAGACCAGAGAAGATCAGAGAAGACCAGAGAAGATCAGAGAAGGTCAGAGAAGATCAGAAAAGACCAGAGAAGACCAGAGAAGGTCAGAGAAGATCAGAAAAGACCAGAGAAGATCAGAGAAGACCAGAGAAGACCAGAGAAGGTCAGAGAAGATCAGAAAAGACCAGAGAAGATCAGAGAAGGTCAGAGAAGACCAGAGAAGACCAGAGAAGATCAGAGAAGGTCAGAGAAGGTCACGGAGCCATCGAGCCGGGCAGAGCGTGAGCGTCTCACCTGTAGCCCATGGAGCTGGTGAAGGACGTCAGGCCTGAAGATCACACACACACACACACACACACACAAATTAAAATTAACACATAAAAAAAACTTTTTTTTACCTTGGACACTCGAACACTTGAAAACTATCTTATGGCCACTTTATGTTTGTACAGTATAAAAAAAACCTGCACTCTATCTGTAATTTGTAATTTACATTTGTTTAGTGTTCTTATTGCTATTTTTCTTTTTTGCTGTTTTTATTGCTATTTTATTGCTATTTCTATTGATCTTTTTTTGCATATTGCATTTTATTCTGAAATTTGATTTGATTTGAAATCGTTTAAAAAAAATCTGACCTATTAAAACACACACACACACACACACACACACACACATGCAAATAATCGTGTGTGTAACCTCGTTTCAAAAAATCTGACCTATTAGGACACACACACACACATCCCATAATAATAAAGTGGGGTATCATTTACATACAAACAAATAAGCACGTGTGTGCGTATTTCTGTACACTATTTACAGGTGTGTGTGTGTGTGTGTGTGTGTGTGTGTGTGTGTGTGTGTGGACATACTGAATTAATGCGAATATATGCTGATTTTTCATGCACAAAAATTTTAATTCCATTAACATGTGAATATAAGTTCCTCATTACTTTCTTGGGGTTCTGAGTTTCCGGAAACCTAAAATTGTGGTTTAATACGTCTCTTAACAACACTTCTTTTACGTTCATTTTAACAAACCTAACTTGCGACTCTGTTACTTGAACAATAATGTATAATAGTACAATAATGAAATGATGTACAATAAACAATAATGAAAATAGTGACGATAAATATTATTTCTCAATGCAGTAGAGCATATCTCCAGCAGGGGGTGCTATTAATCCACTTGCTACGTCCATATATGGGCATATTCCGATTTTCAAGCAGTGTGGACTAGGTCTTGACCAAAAAAGGATAAAAATTTTGAAAAAAAAAATTAAATTGAAAAAATTAAATTGTTGACAAGCGAAAAAATCTTGAAATAACACAATCAATCTATCTTTTTTTATCCTTGCAAGATAAATGAACTATCTTGGAATTAAGAGAGGAAATATCAATTTTCGTGTTTCAAGAAAACAGGTCTCGTTTCCAGCCGTCTTACCAAGTAAACATTTTCTTTTTTTTTTCTTTCTTTTTTTTTTTAAACTCTTTAGTTTTTCATTCTTCTCATTTTTATCACGTGCTACCAGTGTTATTTATCACTTATTACCAGTGTTATTTAGCCACTGCTAGGTTTCTATTAGTAGTGTTTAGCGGGTCACTGGGCATCATCTACTGGTCACCACTACGTCCACTTACTGATGGAGTCCTCCTCATCACTGGATGAAGAGCTGAGAGTAAAGACGCTTTTAGATTTGGGGAGAATAGGCGAGAGGTTGAAGGTAAAGGAGATGTGTCTCCTGCGGCGAATCCTTCCCACGGCTGCGGGGTGGCATCAGGACAGAGAAGCCAGACCAATCACTACACGCTAAACCAGTGATGTCACAGCAAACACAAACTCAAGGCCCGGGGGCCGGACGTGCTGAGTGTCTCAATGCCAAAGAATAAATACCAAAAAATAAACAAAGATACCAAAAACTACATTTCCCACAATGCCTTTCGACTACGGCAGCCGAGGCAGTGTTTTCACAATTTTATGTTATTTTTCTTCATTCACTTTTTTTTTTTCAACAGCAGCCAGACAGTTTTATCCGTCATTAATGGAGTTGTGTGTGTTTTCATAAGCTGACAAAATTATTAAAGGATTTGTGTTAGAGCAACAAGCAAACTTGGGTTTTCTACGCAGCTGCAATTGTCACTTGATCAAGTTATAATAAATAAAGAGTTTTTTTTATTTTATTTAATTTATTTTAGTTTTTATTTAATTTATGTTACATTACACTTTATTACATGTAGTTACATTTATAAGTTTATTTAATTTAGTTTTAGTTTTTATTGAATTTATTTTACATTACATTTGACTACATGTAATTACATTTATAAGTTTATTTAAATTATTTGTATTTATTATTTAATTTAATTTATTTTTACATTACATTTGATTACATTTAGTTACATTTGTAAGTTTATTTAATTTATTTACTCTACATTTGAATACACGTAGCTACATTTATATGTTTATTTAATTTCTTTTCAGTTTTTTATTGAATTTATTTTACATTACATTTGATTTCATGTAGAAACATTTATAATTTTATTTATTTTATTTTTAGTTTTTATTTAATTAATTTTACATCACATTTGATAGTTACATTTACAAGTTTATTTAATTTATTTTTTGTTTTTATTTAATTTAATTTAATTTTACATTACATTTGATTACATTTAGTTACATTTATAAGTTTATTTAATTTATTTTTAGTTTTTATTTGATTACATGTAGTTTCATTTATAAGTAGCATCCGGCCCTTTAAGGACAGACGTTATGCTGATGTGACCCTCGGTGAAGATGAGTTAGACACGCCTGTATTACTAGTATATCTACACATGCAGATGTGTGTATCACTCACCGTCTAAGTCTCTCTGGCTGATGGAAAGCATGGAAACGGATTTTTGGAGCGGAAGAGTGACGGACGGAGGGCCGTGTCGGAACTGATGGAACTTCCTGGATTTCTGGAGATGAAAGGAAGTGTGTTTACCAGTGTAAAAGACAGACACACTGCGAAAAACACACATGACAGAAAACACAAGACAAAACGAGTTAAAGACTTAAATCAAGTAAAACTATCTGCCAATGGGGTGAGACTACTTTTTTTGAAACACACAAATTAATTTTCGTGTTTAATTTGACATTTATTAACTTTCCCTTTTGATTCTAAGATAGTTCATTTAACTTGTATGAAAAGAAAAAAACTAGATTTATTGTGTAACTTCAAGATTTTGGAATTTTTTTGGGCCTGTCAAGAATTCTGTTTTTGCAGTTTGGAAAAACAATAATAAAATAAATAAAAAAAAAAAAACAGCACATCAACCTAAAAAGAGTTTGTGCGGTTATCATAGCAACACTAAAACTACAAGTTCGATTCATTTGATTGTAACAATGCAACAATGTTGTTGTTACTCTGTTCTGGGAATCGAGCAGTAATTCCACTTTTAATAAACTATTAATAAAAGTGATATTTTTTATAAATTTTTTAATAAAAGTGAATAAAAGCGATTAATAAAAATAAAACATAAACTAATGTGCTGATAATGCGTCACCCTGGCAACCTCACCGGTCCAATGATGCTGGAGTCTGTCTCTGGCCCCTCCTCCGTCAGTGAGGTCAGCGACCCCCTCTCCTCCCCATCGGGCCGCTTGACCCCTGACTGACCCTCACGACCCCGACCCAGCCAACGCTTCCTGTCCTTGACCTCAGCAGCCAGGCCGTCCAGACTGTAACTGGAACACACACACACACACACACACCATCAGACTAAACAATTCTGATTTAGTTTTCAAAATCTTAAAATGTAAATATGGAAGCACGTTTCTGCCACAAAAAAAAGAAAAGTATTCTTACTTTTAATCTCAGAATTCCAAAAAAAAAAAGGTATTCTGAATTCTGACGGATTCCCAGAATTCTGACTTACCTAACCACAATAACTTGGAATTCTGATAAAAAGTCATAATTCTGACTGAATAACTCGGAATTTTGAGATAAAAAGTCAGAATATATATATATATATATATATATATATATATATATATATATTTATTTTTTTATTTTATTTTTTTTTTTTTGTGTCGGCAACGGGCTTTCATATGTAAAAGATGAAAAAAAAAAAATAAAATAGCTTGATGCAAAATATGCCAAGTGCAAGCCGCAGAGCATTGGAAAGCGAGCTGGGATGCGGATGGTGATGGCTACGACAACTAGAAAACAGACATGATGCTTCCAACAACAAGGTTGCGGGTTTGAGTCTCAAAAAAAAGTGTGAACGCAGACACACGTCTTTTTTGCTTTTTTTTTTTTTTTTGTCCTGCAAATGCATGAAGGAGGAAACAGCAGCCAGACGTGTTGCAAGATGACACACTTGCTTTAGTTTGGATAAATGATAATAGGACATGATAAATAAAATTGATAACATTTTTGAAATAGAAAAAATAATCAATAGTCATTTAAAAAATCTTTTATTTTGATAAAAACAAATTTTATTTGAGTGACATTTTGAAGAACAAAGAAAAATCCTCGAGTAAAACTGTAAATATATAATCCATTATTTTACACACACACACACACACACACACACACACACACACACACACACACACACAGTAGTGCTGTCCCGACCACAATTATTGTCACTCTGATTTGAGTTGTAAAATATTCACAGACGTACTGATAAATGATTGATCAAACACTGCAAAAAATGCACGTGAGAAAATACGAAAATGAAAAACAAAATGAGAAAAGACTAAAATCAAGAAAAATTATCTGCTAATGGGGTGAGAAAATGAAGACAGTTGGGGCAAGACAGTTTTGCTTTCTTGAAACACGCAAATTAATCTTTCATTCTTAATTCTAGTTGATATCTTGTATTGTGAACAAGATTGGCTTGTCAAGAATATATTTTTTGCTGTGTGTGTGAATATATATATATATACACACACACACACACACACACACACATTTTTTAATAAAAATAATCATACAAATACAAATATTTGTATACTGTACACACACACACAAACTGTCTGTATATACAGTAAATAAATACGTACGTGCATGTCTGTGCGTGTATACATATACTGTATATCAATTAAATGCAAATAAAGATACTTATAGCTACAAGCATTTGTTGTGAATTTTATTTATGCCATCTTAGCCCCAATGCCTATATTAATGGCAATATGGTTCACATTTTTACCTATCAGAAAAATTCAAAGTGAAAAAACTTGAAAGCAAAGACAAAGACAAGTAACAGACGCACAAAACACCAATAGAACTTTGAAAAATCGGACACAATCTGTCGTCTTGATTTTGGTTGAAACATTCTTAAAAACCCCTGATCTGAATGTTCAGAATGTCAAAACGATATTAAATACATTATCTCTTATCGTTACATTATTATATTAAATACATAATATACAAACGCAGCTTTACAGGACAACGATGGACCACGCATACGCTCTCAGTCTGCTTACCTGACTTCAGAACCAGAAACGAGAAGAACAACACGAGTCGTCATCGAATCAAACACAAGTCTACACGGCAAAAAGTGTACGACACTTGATGAGCGAGCGCACAGGAAGTCACCATCGGTCTAAGCGATGCAAATGTGGATGCAAAGGCGCGTCACAGGGGGCGGAGCTTACACACACACACACACACACACATACCCGGTACCTGATCAACTGTCTAATCTCTTCCAGGTGGGGACAGGGGTCACGGGGGCACCAGCTCACACTGATAGGGGGCGCCAGCGAGCACCAGACAGGAGAAGGAGACGTTTACCAGAACAGTTTTAGATAAAGGATGATATAGTGTGACGCTGTGATTGACCTTATTTAATGCGGAAATAAATAGAAATAGGTTTTTTTAACTATTTATTATTTAATTTTTTTAATAAAAAAAAAAAAAAACGAACAAACAGCCGAGAAACACACGGTGTAGCGGGAAAAAAAAACCATTCCATTATTCTTAAATACATATTCCAATGTGGTAACTGGTGGTGTGAAGTACTTAAGTACTCTTTTGCCATTTCTGTACATTTTGTAAATATACAATATGTACAAAACAATTGATTCTAAAAAAATCAATTAACGAGAAAAACGAGAAAAAAAACATTCCATTATTCTTAAATATTCACATGTCGTGACTGGTGGTGTGAAGTACTTAAGTACTCTTTTGCAATGTTTGTACATTTTGTAAATATACAATATGTACAAAACAATTGATAAAAAATAAAATAAAAATAATAGAACGGACGAGTAAAGAAACTTTGTCTGGACATTGAAACACTGAGCATAGTATTTGTACTTGTATTAGTACTTGTACTTTATTAATTGCGTGAATTTATTGGGACTGTGTGAATGTAAAAGTTTCTTATACGTTTGATACTCAACACTAGTACAAAGTAGCCAAAATACTCATAAGTAAAAAAACAATTACAAAATTTGTTAAAAAAATTCCCCAAAGTGTACTCAAGTACTTTACACCTCTGGTTGTAACGTATATTCATATAAACTGAGTGAGTAAAACGGTTTACCTGCGTCTGTAAATGATGGGCTTCTCGTCGCCTGGACCTCGTGCAGAACTGTGACGGACACACCAGAGGAAAATCAAGCATTTAAGTTTTGATGACTATGTAACGACATTGTAATGACTGTTTATTGTATATTAATATTCCGTTTTGTTACATTTCCTCCCATGTTAGATGTGCATTACAGACAAAAATGCGTCTTTGCGAATCATATATAATATGGTAAAACTTTGTTTCAACAATACGATTAAAACTCCTTACAAACATCATTATTGGTCGTGAGGGGGGAAAGTGTAAAGTACACAAGTAAAGAGTGACTGAAACCGAAATTAAGTGCCGAGTGTGAGAAACAGGAAGTGAGTGAACGCAAGGGTGTGTGATGTCATCGACGCTCTCTGGGAAGCGTGAAAACACATTAGCGTTCAGTGTCATTCAGCCAATCAACAGCCTTCAAAATTCAAATCAGCAGCTACAAGGTTTAAACTTTAATAAAAAAAAGTAAAAAAGTAAAAAAAAAAAAAAGTAAAACAGGTGAGATGTGTATAGAAATGAACTAAAAAAAAATAAATTATTGTATAGTCAGACAAGATAAGGAACAAAAAAGCGAGACAAAAAAAGATTGAAATAGAGCAAATCGTAACATTGTTACATTTCAAAAATGTGTATAAAAGTGATACTAAAATACAATATTGTAGAAAATGAAATGAAATTGTAGCAAATGAAAGATAACCGAATGTTTAGATGGACAGATAGATAAGGCTGTGACCAGGCCTTGAAAAAGCTGAGAATGGATGGATTGATGGGATTAAAGGACAAAAGAAAGATAGACAAAAAGATAAATTACAGTAGAGATATAAATACTAGACAAACAGACAGACAAGATGTTAAATTAAACTAAAATATTGTATATATGGATGGACCAAACAGAAGAGAGACAGAGTAATAGATAAATACAAAGACAGACAGACAGACAGAAAGATAGACAGACAGACAGACAGACACACACCTGCGCTGGCTCATGTCTGGCTCCGCCCCCTGGATCTTTCCCGGACCCCAGCTGTGTCTGCGGAAGGAGGCGAGTGGGCGGCGCCTGTGGAAGGCCGACACCTCTGTCAGGCGGTCCTGGGCCTCGTCCTGGGCCACGCCCTGAGCCACACCCACAGGCTGCGCCTCCTCAGAGCTCTCGGCCGAGGAGCTGGGCCGCTCGGTGCTGGTGGTGTCGTCCGCTGAGGAGCAGGACACCGACACCTCGCTGGTGCTGTCTCCGCCTCCTAAAGGCTCCGCCCCCTGAAGGCGAAAAACACACCCACGTTACAATATAAACACAATATGCGAAAAAAACAACAACAAAAAAAACGTCTGGAACATTGTAAAAAAATATTTTAAAAAAGCAGCCTGAAAAAATGTACAATATTATGGTAAAACAAAAAAATCTATTCAAATATTATGATGTAATAATCAGAGAAGCAAAGACCACACTTGAGTAAAAGTACAGACACCTACCTTACTGTGCAAATCACTCCATTACAAGTCTTGAGTAAAAGTTGTAAAACATTCCATTTTAAGAGAACTTGAATATTTTATTCGTACTGAATTTAGAATGCTTGCTTTATTTTAGGAATGTGTTTTTTTTTTATTGTATCACAGGGTTACAATGAAATTAGTATTGCTACTCCGTTTGGTGCAAATTGTGAAAAACAAGAAACTCTCTGTATTTACTTAGGTTTCATTTCCTAATATAGGAATATATAGGAAGATACAGTTATATATATACGTATATACGGTAAAGATACAGAGACACTCAATAACAAACAAGTAAAAAGTAGTTAAAAAAAAACTACTAAAGACCAAGTAAAAAAACACTAAAGTAAAGCAACAAAGTCCATTTACTCAAGTACTTTAAACCAATGATAATAACGAGCAAAATCCAAAGGGCCAAGGTTGTTGTTCTGTTGAAAGGAGTGACTCTCACCTTCCTGAAGACCGAATCTTCGGCGGCGTCAGGGCTGAGAAAGCCATCGGTGTCGCTGCCCGAGTCTCGGTACGTGTCTGTTTCAGAGCAGCACGGCTGAAGATCAGGACTCGCTGAAACAACAACACACCAGCTGACACCAGCAGACCCGGGAGAAACCAGAAGCAGGAGCAGAAAACCATCAGTAGCTCGGACTGATCACGCGTGTGAAGGAATCATCACGACGAGACTCGAAACGGCCCACCAACTAGACGCCCTCTAGTTCCCTTCTGGCTTTCACTTTCCTGCACACACGGTCTGAGCAGCAGGTGTGTGTGTGTGTGTGTGTGTGTGTGTGCGCTGAGGTTTACCACAGGAGTGTGAGCTTAGTCAGCTGTTGGTTAGTCAGATCTCGCCGAGACGCGCTTTCTCTGGGTCTACACCTAATAAACCACCGACACTGACATCCACAGGTCATCCATCCACCACTAACCAGCTGAAAATCCACCACTAACCAGCTAAACAGGTCGTCCATCCACCACTAACCAGCTAAACGGGTCAGTCATCCACCA
>MU204300.1:805508-811360 GCA_017309775.1 Paedocypris sp. Pulau Singkep | reverse complement strand
AACCAGCTGAACAGGTCGGTCATCCACCACTAACCAGCTAACGAGGTCAGTCATCTACCACTAACCAGCTGAACAGGTCAGACATCTACCACTAACCAGCTAAACAGGTCAGTCATCCACCACTAACCAGCTAAACAGGTCAGTCATCCACCACTAACCAGCTAAACAGGTCAGCCATCCACCACTAACCAGCTAAACAGGTCAGCCATCCACCACTAACCAGCTAAACAGGTCAGTCATCCACCACTAACCAGCTAAACAGGTCAGCCATCCACCACTAACCAGCTAAACAGGTCAGTCATCCACCACTAACCAGCTAAACAGGTCAGTCATCCACCACTAACCAGCTAAACAGGTCAGTCATCCACCCCTAACCAGCTAAACAGGTCAGTCATCCACCACTAACCAGCTGAAACTTCAGTTCATCCACTCGTCCTAACCCAGCTGAAGATCTAGAGTTGATGATGTGCTGTGGTGGTACCTGATGTTCTGATCTTCTGGGACGGGCTGGTGGTCTGACTGGAGGCGTCTCGCTCTCGGTGGATCTGGAGAGAGAAACAGGAAGTCGTGGTCTTATTCTCCAGCATGTGATGTCGATCTATAAAGAGCTGCTGGACACTCGTGACCGACACCAACCCCGCGTCACCGGCCCTGACCGTGTGAAGACCACCAGCTTCCTCTCCAGACTGAGCATCGGATTTATTTACATTTACACTACAAAACTTGCGAGATGCTTAAAATCGGCAGTTTTAAATATGCGCGTAAATATAAGCCCCCATTTTTACGTATTTCAGGTGAGGAACAATCACAAATAAACGCAAACTTGTCGTCTTTATACAGCGGCGCGTGTGGTTCATGCCTCGTTTCAAGACACCTCAACTACAATAACACTCTCTCTCTCTCCTTCTCATTCTATCTCTCACCTGTCTCTCTCTCTTTCTCATTCTATCTCACTCACCTGTCTCTCGTTCACTTTCTTACTGGTCTCCCTCTATTTCTCATTCTCTCTCTCTTTCTCATTTTATCTCGCTCACCTCTCTTTCTCGTTCACTCTTACCAGTCTCTGTCTTTATCATACTATCTCTCCCCTGTCTCTCTCGTTCTCGCTTTCTTTCTCGTTCTATCTCACTCATCTGTCTCTCTCGTTCACTCTCTTACTGGTCTCTCTCTCTCTTTCGCATTCTACCTCGCTCACCTGTCTCTCATTCTCTTTGTTCTTACCAGTCAGACTTCTCTTTTTCTCGCTCACCTGTCTCTCTCGTTCTCTCTTTCTCATTCTATCTCGCTCACTTGTTTCTCTCATTCTCCCTCTTACCTGTGTCACTCTCTTTATTATTCTATCTCACTCACCTGTCTCTCTCTCTCTCTCATTCTCTCCCTTACCTGTCAGTCTCTTTTTTTTTCATTCTATCTGTCTCTCATTCTCTCCTACCTGTTTTTTTTTTTATCTCGCCGTCTTGATCGCTTTTTAACACTATTTCTCAGCCAATCTTTTTGACTCGCTCTCTCTCTTCTATTTATGTCTCTGTGCATCTCTGGCTTTAGTTTTCAGACTCTCTCTCTCTCTCTCTCTCAATCTCATTGTCTTTCTCTTTGCTTTCCTCTCTGTCCCTGCTTTTATTCTGTCTTTTGTGTGTGTGTGTGTGTGTGTGTGTGTGTGTGTGTGTGTGTGTGTGTGTGTGATGTCTTTCTCTTTCAGTTTGACAGTCTCTCTCTCACACAAACCAGAAGTCACTATTTCTTAACCTGAGGACGAGTGTGTGTGTGTGTGTGTGTGTGTTGATCTCTCACACAATGCCCTGCTTGCTTGCTCACTGCGTGTCAGCGTTTGATCGGAGGCTGAAAGGCCGAACACATGTTCCGCTGGAGCTGTTTGCTCAGGACTCGGGTTACTCTGTTCACTCCACGACAGAAGCACACGGTCCGGCCGTGAAGAATAGCACCAGCGAGGGAGACAAAAGAAGTGGAGCAGGGAGAGGAACACACAACTTCCGATTTGGCCCGAGAGCAGATCGAGTTTCGCTCACGTCTGAGGAGAATTACGCTTACACTCTTGTGGACTTACGACGACGGACAATGCACAACCCTCCATTGATGAAATACGTCCACACAACAACAGTGTGTGTGTGTGTGTGTGTGTCTCGGGAGGAAGTCGGAGAGGAAAACACTGCTGTCTGTTGTCACACACACACACACACACACACACACACACTTTGAGTTATTCATAGTGGTTCCCACCGTGGTGTGAGAGAGGAGATCTCATCCAGTGCTGCGGAAAAACACACTGATGATACAATGATTACAAAAAAAAAAAAAAAAAAAAAAAAAAAAAAGGTTAAAGTGATACGAACAAGGAAACATTTGACATATCCTCTACTCGTTACAAGTGTTACTGCTTTGAATAAAACAACATAAGGAGAAAAAAAATCTCTCGAAAAAAAAAACATTTCAATGCGTTTCAACTGTAATGCTACAAAATGAAACGGCTAATAAAACTTAAACTTTAAATTTTTTACTTTAATGTGTAGATAAGTAGTATGTGTTTGTACATTTATAGTACATACAAAACAGTGACATATGTAGTATATATGTATACACACAGCACTCACACACACACACACACACACACACACACACACACACACACACACACACAAAATCTCAAAGAAGTAAATCTTAACTAACATCTAACTGACAATAACTTGATGATTCAGGATCAATAAAACATTATAAATGTACAGCGTTGGTGTGTATATGAACATGGTTGAGTCTGACCCACAGGGGGCGACAGAGAGTCCGCACACACTGTTCCCAGTAAAACACATGTGGAACAAAAGCACATTCCACCTCCAGCTTCATGGTTTTGTTCCAGTCGGTGTGTGTGTGACTCCAGCATCTGCTTGTAAAGACGGAGACTTTGGGTTGAGGGCTGTTGGCCCGGCGCCGAGAGCCAGCAGGAACCGTTAGATCCACCAGCCAATCACAGGCCAGACCGATGGGACTGACGGCCAATCACAGACCAGCCCGATGGGTCAGAACTACTAATCAGAACTTCCTGAAGACTGTCAGGCAATCACAGGCCAGCCTGATGGGACCATCGGCCAATCACAAATTAGCCCTATGGAACTGTCAGCCAATCACAGACCAGACTGATGGGACTGACAGCCAATCACAAATTAGCCCGATGGGACTGATGGCCAATCACAGGCCAGACTGATGGATCAGAACTACTGATCAGAACTTCCAGAAGATTGACAGCCAATCACAGGCCAGAGCAATGGGACTGACAGCCAATCACAAATTAGACCGATGGGACTGACGGCCAATCACAGGCCAGCCCGATGGGACTGACAGCCAATCACGGGCCAATCACACGTGAACCCGAGCAGCCCGAGCCAATAATAACTCTGATTACACATTACATAAAATTCAGAAATTAATTTACACGTCTTAAAGTTCACGTTTAGCTTAGCTGCTAAGTTAGTAAACTTATTTCACTCACTTTACTGTTTCGTTTGATTCAGCAGTTAAACGTCTAAATTGACTTCCATGTATATTTCCACGTCAGCACAGCACAGCTTCATGTTCATTTTCACCTGTGTGGGTTAATTTATCAGCGTCAGTCGTTCGGCTGCTTTTATTCCACACTCCAGTAAAAACCAGTCCGCTTCAGCTTCACACTTTAGGTGTCGTGATTCATTTGCATATAATGACAAACCAATATAAAGACTCGTTAACGTCTGTGCATTTAAAAAAAAAAAAAAAACGGCATTTGCACACAGCACTTACAGAAACGACTATTAAAACCAAATTTGCACAAGTTAGTTTTTGTTTTGGGGGGAATTTGTTTGTCGACTTTCATCAGTTTCAGGTTAAATTAGGTGAAAAAAAAAAAATCAAAAAAGTCTTGTTAGTGGCAAATGAGGAAAGATAAATAACTGAAATATTGTATTTAAAAATACATATAAGTATTATTAAAATTATTATTTTTTTTTAAATTATTGATAATACTGATCAATAATCAACAAATATGAACAAGAAAAAGAAAACTTTTATAAAACTGAATGTAGTACAGTAGAATGTACTGATCTGTTGTGTGTTTACCTTATAGAAATCACTCTCTATTTTTATTGATTATATGTTTTGGGCATTTGTTGCTTTTTAGTATTAATGGCACATGGCACATTTATTTTATGCATTATTTTCATGTTATTTGCAGCCTGTTCATATATATATTTTGAATATTTGCACATTTTTTATATTTTGTCCTTCATAAAAATAGATCACGTCAAATAGTCTAGGCTAATTTAGAAAATGTATTTAATATTTTTTTTCATTTTTTATAAAAAAAAAACAAAAAAAAGTATGTATTCCAAATTAATATTCTTGTCTGTTTTTAACCCACATTTATGTCATTAAAATAAGCACACGTTGCTTTTCTATATTGTTGGTACATATATTTATACTTATTATATTCTGTATTTTTGCTTTGTTTTTTATTTATATTTATTGAAGCATTTGTTGCACCTTTGTAATAAATAATATTATTTTCTGTTTTTAAGCCAAATGTATGTAATTTTGTTTTTCTATATTGTTGATCAATATATTTTTAAAATCTTATTATATTCTGTATTTGTTTTTTTTTTTTTGAAACATTTGTTGCACTTCTGCTCTGAAAGTGTGCATCATTTCTCCATTGTGCAACAGCTTCTTCTACACTCAACAGAACAGTTGGAATAAAACATCGTGCAAGTTTCCATGTGACCAATAGCGTCCGACTTTGCAGGTTTTTTTTTTTACCTGGCCACTGCCGCGTATGTGCTTGCTCACTGCAAATGCTCATGTTATTACTATTATTATTATTATTCAACTTTGCACAGCATTCACATCTGGGACTATTAATCCCGTAATAAAGATCTGAGCTGACACGTCCTCCTCGCTCGACCCAGTCAAGAGTGGCCGGAGGATATTTGTCCACTGGAAGCACAAACGTCCAATAACAAGCCACACCTTGTCCTCACACACACACACACACTCACTTCGCCAAGAGTGGCACACAAAGACAGGATCCAAGAGTGTGAGGAGGTCAGATCTCACCTTGACCAGCACCACCTCGCTCCTCCGCTCTCCTCTGGCGCTCAGACTATACCTCCGCTTGTGGCGCTCGTACATCATCGGATCATCTCTGAGGACGGAATCCCCACAACAACTAGCGCTCGGGAGAGACCAGACGCTCCTGATCTATCACAGCTGCGTGAAGGACCGCCCCCTCTCCCTCATTCGTCCCCCTAAGCCACTCCTCCCTCCTCTCTCTCTCTCTCTCTCTCTCTCTCTCACGCACACACACACATCTGGAAGAGTCACGGCTTTCAGATTCGCCCCAACTTCCTTCGTTTGATGCTCTGCGTTTCGTTTCTGTAAAGTTAAAAGTGTTCAAAGATGTAAAGTTAAAAGTTGTCAACTTTGTATTTAGAAAAACACTGAATTATCGTAGTTCGGGAATTGGAAATTTTGCTCTTTTTATTGTATTTTTATCATTTTTTTTCCCCCATCTTCCCAGTTTTTCCATGTTTTTGTTCGTATTTTAATCCTCGTCTATTTATTTGGTATTTTATTGTATTTTTATCTCTTATCTTTTCAATGTGTCTCTTTCTGGCAGCACGCCAACCCCATGTTTAAATGCGAGACGATTGTAAAATACACTTCATTGCATGTTGTGACATGTATAATTTTCCTAAGACAATTAAAATTTGAATTTGATTCATAACAAATTCTCCTTTGTTTCAGTGCTAACAACCTTTGGTCAATAAAGAAAGAGGAGGAAAAAAAACAAACCACACACTTAAAGATAA
>MU204300.1:778008-800508 GCA_017309775.1 Paedocypris sp. Pulau Singkep | reverse complement strand
CTGAAGCCTCTGGGAGAAGCGTGAAGCCCTGGACACTTCTGGCCAACTCTTCTGAGCAGCACGTCTCTGGAGAACGTGAGTCCAGACCTTCTAGCACATCTGCCGTGGACCTCTCTTCAGAATCTTCTGGAGTGGTCTCCTCCGCATCAGTCCGTGCTTCCGGCTCGGAGCTCTCCGTAGAGCTGGAAGACGGCGTGACGCCCATCTCTCCCAGCTGAGATCTCTCCTGGTCTTCCTCTGAACGCTGGTTCTCCTTCGGTTCCTCGGGTTCTTCTGAGCTTAGGACATCGTGCTTCTCCTGATAGACTCCAAGCGACGCCTCAGTGGGCTGACGGTGTGTGGAACTCTCCCGGTTTTCCCGCAGGTCCAGGTTTTGTTGGGCGCTGGGCGGAGCCAAGTCTCCTGGGTCGTCCTGTAGAGCCACGCCTCCCCGAAGACAGGACTGCTGCTGAACACAGGCAGGTCATGTGACTGTCAGACACGATGCAAAGTTCATATAAGCCCCGCCTCCTGATTTTATAGGGACTAAATCAAAATTCCACCAATACGCAAACATAAGCATTGAGCCAGAATTTTAGAATCACAGAGAACGTTAATGAGGTGCTTATCTTAACAAGACTTATTTTAACAAACCCACCTTGTGACTTTTTAGGTAATGATAATAAATAAATAAATAAATAAAAAACGAAAACGTTAAATATTAATTCTAAATGTAGCAGAGTGTATCTCCAGCAGGGGGTGCTATGATTCCACTTGCTATGTCCATATATAAGCGTAATCTGGTTTTCCTGATTGCAAACAGAAAGACAGATGGAGAACATAGATCCCCATGTTATTGTATTTAATGTAATTCGTTTTTATTCCTTCCAGGGTTATTTAGTCACTTTTCCGTTCTGGTTTTGTTTGTTTCTGTTATTGCACTGGTCACTTTCAGATTATACATTCATATATAGATATATCGTGTTTCTTTTTCTTTATATTTTTGTATTTTTTTTTTATGCGAGTATATTTTTGTTTTTTATTTTTTTTTTATACATACTTTGTTCTATTTTATGTCTTTCATCCTTTCTCTCAATTATTATACGCCATTCATCGCGGGAGGCAATTTAAGAATTTAAAGAACTGCACAAATGACAATAAAAGCTTTGAACTTTTAAGCTAAAAACTTTTCCATCAGCATTATATGTTCAACTCGTCTTTTTTTCTTGCCATGTGCAATATCTTCACGCTATTCTTTATTGTTACTCACTTTTTACTTATTTGTATCAATACTGAAAATTTCTTGGAGATGTGCATTATTATTTTTCTGGTTTTATGATTATATGATTATATTTCTGTTTTGTGTGAGTCACTGTGAATAAAAAAAGCAATTCGAATGGAAATGATTTTTGATGAATACAGTTTTTAAATTTAATTGAATTGGAAAAAAAAAAAAAAAAAAAAAGAAAAACGTATGTGCACATCTGCCTCCGGAACACACACACGCACCGTAGCATAAAGACGACACGTTTACGTTTATTTGTGATTTGAACTATGAACATTTGCGCTTAAAATCACATACATTTTTTAAATATGCGCATTTAAGCGCCCCCCAATTTTTTGAGCTTCTACAATTTAGGTGCTTATGTTGGCGTAAACACACACACACACACACACACAGACCTGACGGCGACTGCGCAGCTGCAGGATGTGCGTCTGCAGGGCGTGGGGGGCGTGGCCAGGCTCGGCGCAGACGGACAGCGTGAAGGTGTTGAGAAGCGGGTGGAGCTGCGTCACGGAAGCTTCTGGACTCGTCCGTCTCCACGTCTCAGACTCCCTGAGACAGACACACTCTCGTCAAGACCCCGCCCCTCTGATGATGTCACACAGCTCAGGGAACGCTGGGCGGAGTCAAGCTGGTTTAACGAGAGATTGTGCTATGCTAACTTATGCTAAACCACACACACACAAAAATATACGTATATATATTATAGCTATAAACTTAACATGAGAGAGCGTAAATAGAAGCTCATTTTAAATACGTATTAGATTTAATGTGAAACTACTATTATCACTGGCATAGACAAATGTATATATATATTTATATGAAAAAAAGAAAATCAATCAATCAATAATTTGACTTTTGGATCCGCCCACCACTAGTAATCCTCATATAAAAAATGTAACTATTCAGTTGACATACGTGTGACACCACGCTACATGCTTATGTTACAAAGATACTGATCGCGTCAAATTGACCTGTTTTAAAAGTAAAAAAAAAAAAAAAAAGAATACTTATAAGTACCCAATACTTAAATACTTAAAATACTTAAAAGAAACTTCTTCTGCTTGACTTGAGTTAGTGTATCTACATATAATACAAAAAACGGTTCAGTTGACATATTTATAACGACCGATACATGTTCATGTTACAAAGATAATGTAAGGGTCAATTTGACCCTTCAGACAAAATAGAAGCTAAAAAGAGTCAGAAAGATCAAATACTATTTGTTTCTTTGCAACAATGGGACGTTATAGACCAGTCACACACACACACACACACACACACGGGGAACTGTTTGCTTTCTGACACTTATATGCATAATAAAAGTCCGCAGTGTCAAATTGACCCACGAACATACTGGTATTTTTTGTTTAACTTTAACTGGTTTAACTGGTAACTTTTTCGTATCTTTCAGATAATTTGATTAATTTTCAGATAAAAGACGCTTGTTTTGAGAGAACTGAAAGCCACTGACTGGCTAAAGAGCTGCAGCAGTGCCGTGTGCCCGCGGCTCCGGGCGATGTTCTCGGGCGTGGCCCCCTGCTTGTTCTCCAGGCTGAGCGCCTCTGCCGCGCCCCGCTGGCGGAGCAGGAAAGCCGCCACTCGGGCCAGGCCGCGGCGGGCGGCGAAGTGCAGGAGGGTCTCCTGAGGGTCCGAACCTGAAGTCAGAAATAATAAATAACAATAATAACAGACTGACCTCACTTCACCTTTATGACCTGCTGACCTTTGTCCGTTTCCAAACATATTGTTCATAAAATCATCCATTTGCACTGGAAAAATCTATACAGTTATTCAAGTATCTCAAGACTGCCGTCAAATCTATAAGTGTTGAAAATGAAAACGAAAATAATTAGTATAATTGTGAAAATTTGTGCAAAAAAGTTAAATGCACTATTTAAATTTTTTTTGTTATTATTATTTTATTAATAATTGATCTGTTTTTTCTTTTTTTAAATAACGCATCTGATGAACTAGAGTGTGCTTTAGCGCCCTCTACCGTTTTAACTGTTAATATACGCTTTATTTTTTGTCAATAATGTTCGAACTTTTCTGAATGAAAAATATTATACTTTTTATAAACTGTAAATAAATCATTTTTAAAATGATATATATATCTTATATTTTTTTATATACATATATATCTTATATTTATATATTATTTTCTTTTTTAATAATATATTAATATATTATTTAATAAATAAACTAAGTATAGTACTTTTCATTCAGAAATGTTGGAACATTAATAACAAAAATAAAGTGTATATATATATATATATATATAGATACAATATTAAATACAGTACTCAGTTAAAAAAACCAGCATTAGTACTAATACTAAGTAGTTTTAAAGTAATTAATAAGTAGTATAAAGCAGTAAACAAGAGTGAAGAAATTTGGCGTGACCCAGATGAAACTCAAGCGCTGATGCTTTTTAAAATATACATATATTCTTTTTTTTTTTATATATATTTTTTTATTTTATTAAATTCTTCAAATAATATATAAATAATTCAATTTTTGTAAAGTACAATATTTTTCGTTCAGAAATGTTGGAACATTATTGACAATGTGTGTGTGTGTGTGTGTGTGTGTGTGTGTGTGTGTGTGTGCTTACATATATATATATATATATATATATATATATAAAATAAAAAATGTTATATACAGTACAGTACGCACTTCATACTACTTTATTAGTACTATTACAAGTTAATTGAAGCAGTAAGCGAGAGTGAAGACATGTGGCGTGACCCAGAGACGCCCTTCGCCTCACACCCACCGGTGTTGTTTCCCATCAGGCTCCAGGCGGGCGGCAGCGTGAGGTGGGCGAGGGCCAGGGACAGGCTGCGGTCCAGCTTCTCGCTCTCCTGTGGTGGGACGTGATGCTCCTCCAGCAGGAGACGCTCCTCCAGCAGGGCCGTCTGCCCCGCCGCGCTCACCAGGAACTGAGCCATGTCGAAGGCCACGTCCTGCACGAAGCTCAGCCGACCCGTGGACGACACGCAGCGGGGGCGACCGTCCGCTCCGGCCCGGCACAGGGTGACCAGCACCCACTCACAGCAGTCATGAGCTGCACCACACACACACACACACACACACACACACCTCACGCGTCACCTTACTGCCACTCACAGCCCATGATGAGCAGATCACATACACGCAGCACAAACATACGTCTGGAGGGATGGGCAAACGATAAAGAGAGAGAAAAGAGAGAAAGAGAAAGCAAGAGGGAGAGAAAAAAGAAAGAGAAAGAAAGAGAAGAAGAAAATAAATCAAGAAAGAAAAGAAAGAGAAGAAAAAGAGAGAAAAGAAAAAGAAAGAAAGAGAAAAAGAAAGAAAGAGAAAAAGAAAATAAATCAAGAAAAGAAAGAGAAAAGAAAATAGAAAGAAAGAAAGAAAGAGAAAAAGAGAAAAGAGAAAAAAGAAAAAAGAAAAAAGAAAAAAGAAAGAAAGAAGAAAGAAGAAAGGAAAGAAAAGAAAGAAAGAAAAGGAAAACAAAAAAGAAAACAAAAGAAAGAAAGAATAAAAGAAAGAGTAAAAGAAGAGAATTAAAAATAAAGAGAAAGAAAGATTGAAAGAACAAACAAATGAAAGAAAAAAAGAACGAAAGAAAGCCGCACAAATATAAATCTGGAGTAATGAACAAACAACAAAAAGAAGCAAAATGAATGAAAATATGAATAGGTGAATGCAAGATGGAAGGATGGATAGACAAAAATATGAAAGAATATGATCACTACACATAAAAAAATGACCAACGCCGATTTTTTTTCCTCCATCACGCGCGGACGGGAAAAGCGGAAAAGCGAGGTCTTCCTGGCCTCACACGCTCACACGCATCACGCATCACGCACGTCTCTCCGGAACGTTCTGCTTGACTCCAGCCACCTGAGCCTTTAAGAGGATCAGCACGCAAACATGTTTTGATGACACGGGCGGCGTGGAGGATCCCTCAGACCTGACTTCTGAAGGTAAAGAGCCAGGAAAAGACCCGAAGAACCAGGAGATGGACAGAATTTTTGGCTAGACACAAATTAAAATGAAAGAGAGAGTGGAAGTGAATACAAGTCTCACGAGCAGGGCCCACGATCTCAAACGCCTTCATAAAATCACATGGAGGAAGTAATTCATTAATTCAAAATTCATTAATGACGACGCAAAGAAAGAAAGAAAAGAAAGAAAGAAAGAAAGGAAAGAAAAAAAAGAAAGAAAAGAAAGAAAAGAAAGAAAAGAAAGAAACTTATTTCTTGCAGGGCCGACGGTCTGAAACGCCTTCATAAAAGCGCCTGCAGTAATAAATTAATTAGTTAAGATGGAAAGAAAGAGAGAAAGAAGGAAAGAAAAAAAAAGAAAGAAACTTATTTCTTGCAGGGCCGACGGTCTGAAACGCCTTCATAAAAGCGCCTGCAGTAATAAATACATAAAAATGCAAAGAAAGAAAGAAAAAAAGAAAAGAAAAGAAAAAAGAAAAGGAGAAAAAAAAGAAAAGAATAAATGTAAGTCACGCAGGGCCCTTGATCTAAAACGTTTTCATAAAAGCACCTGTTAAAATGATTAATTATTTTAATTAATTAATTAATTAAAAATAAATAAATAAAAGAAATAAAGAAATATAGAAAGAAAGAAAAAAAATAGGTAAGTCTTGCAGGGCCCACAATCTAAAACGTCTTCATAAAAGCACCAGCAGTAATTAATTAATGAATCACTAAAATGTTTATGCTCTAAAATCACAGACAAACGGACAGGAAGTGACCTCACAAAAACTCTCACCCGGGCACACAGCCTGAAACATGCCAGGGCTGATCTTCACCACGCTGGTGAGGTGAGTCTGGGCGGAGCCAGCCAATGACAGGAAGAACTCCGCCCCCTCCTCCTCCTCCTCTTCTTCATCATCATCATCATCGCTGAGCTCGACGGTCAGCACACAGTTGCCCTGCAAATGGCACACAATGCAAATCAAGAACCACAAATAGTGTAAAAATACATACTATTTACTGTATTTTATTTACAATGACAATTTACTCAACACAAGAAAAATTGCTTTGAGCATTTATAAATTCCATTTTAGAACACCGTTCATGAGATGGGTCAAGAATTGTAAAATATTAACTTAATTCTAGATTATTTTCCTACGTCACAAGGGAAACACGAAACATTAAAACGAAACATAAATTAAACATTTTAATGATACATAATTAAAACATTTTAATAGTAATAACAATAATAATAGTAATAATGATCATAATAATTTAATAATTCATAATAAAAAATTAAAGTACAATCTAATTATTTCCTACTTTATAAACAAGTATTTAAGTTCAAGTACAAGTATTTAATTCATATGCGTCATGTCATTTGAAAGAAAGGTATCCATAAGGATTAATCTTTTGGGCAGAGTGGTGGGTGGGAGGAGTGAATGATCTGAAATGGATGGAGCCAAGAGTGACTCCTCCCACAAGTGAACCGAATGAATGGGCGGAGTCAGAGTGAAAAGAGGGAACCAAAAAAAAAATGGGCGGAGTCAAGGTGAACAAGGAACGGGATTGTGAAGAAGAAAATAAAAAGTATTTTTGTTTTTGAATTTCACACAAACTTGCTCTTAACCAATCAAGATAAATCTGGGGAAAAAAAAAAAAAAGTAATCAAGAGTAATCAATTTTGAATTGAGTAGGAGTTTAGTAGAACTTTGCAGAGACAGATCTGCTCCCCCGTGTCCATTCAGCGACTCAGCGGATAATCTAATATGGTTTCTCCTGTTAATTACAGCACATTAGCACCACGATAAGCGTCTTTCAAGCCTCCTCGGGTTCCGATGCGAGCTGGACTTCTGCTGATAGTAAGACGATCCCGTCATAAATCCTGCCCAGTGCCCTACTCCCCTTCCCTTCCCTTCCTCGTGCACTTCTCCGGGATAATGCCAGCCACGGGTTCAATCCCTGGTCAGTCTCCGCACGGAACGCTTTCCAGATTCTTCAGGATTCATGGTTCTGGCCTCTGAGCATTTGCTCTTTCATCAAGCGTTTTATTCCATCGTGAAAATAACACGAATCTATACACTGTAGGCGGGATGTTACTGTGGAAAATAGTAATCGTAACGAACAAGCAAACTGAAAAAGGGGCGGAGTCTAAATAAACTGAATGAAGAGGCGGAGTTTTGGTGAACTGAACAGGGCAGGCAGTAATCTGAATAAATGGGCGGAGTCAATGAGAATGGGTGAGTAGCATGAACAAGGCGGAGTCTGAACATTCGAAACAGTCGAAATGTAACAAAAATGTTTTCAAAATTATACAAGTTTACAAAAACAAAAAGAACACAACCCAGAAAAACAAACAAATACTAGATCAGAATTTTAAAATATAATCACTTTTTATTTTAATTTCACTTTTAATTTTGTGGCACTAAAAATAATTGTGTAATATACTGTCTTTGGTGAACTGAACAAAAGGACAGAGACAGTAATCTGCATAAAAAGGGCGGAGACAACCAGAGCAGAATGAGAGTGAACAGAAAGAACAGGGCGGAGTCGGAGTCGGGTCACAAACTTTAGACCGAAAAATGTTTTTCGGTTCAAAATAAAACTACTCAATAAATCTATATAGTAGCCGGAATATGTGTAAAATAGTATGACTAGGCGGAGTCAAAGCAAACTGAAAAATGGGCGGAGTCTAAATAAACAATGAACGGGCGGAGTTGTGGTGAACTGAAATCTGAGAGAAAACGACCCGACCCCTCCAAAAAACAAATAAAAAAAATACTAGACCAGTAGTAAAAAAAAAATACTAGACCAGAAAAAAAAAAAAAAAAAATAGTAAATAAAAATACTTACATAGAGTGGAGCTTGTGGAGGCCTCAGTTTCATGACTGCACAAAACAGAGAGAAGAAAATAAACTCAAACAATTCGCTGGAATGAAATGGAACCGGTAAAACAACAAGGACAACACATCTGAAAATCCCACGGGCTTTTCACACAGAGTGTATAAGTGATTTGTGTGCCAGACTGGTAAATAAAAGCGGTTCTGGTGGTTTAAAGCAGGACGTAAAAGGATAAACAGGCGACTAATAATACCAGCGCTGATCCTCTGCTGCTCCAAGCCTGAGGAATACTGTACGTACAGTACAGATGCACGAGACGCCAACAAACCTCGGATCTCAGTCATATTTCACCAGATCAAACCAGGACAATAAACTATTTATATAATGCAAAGTCACCAAATAATAACATTATTGACAACTCTTTGAATTAAAACAGAAGGCTCAATTATTTAAAGTAATCTGATGAAAGTAATCGGATCAACCGTGGCATGGTTTGGTTTTTATACTGGATACTTTTACTGTGTTGCCCACTCGTTGATACTTTTACCTTAGTTTATTTGAAACTAATTTTTATTTCCGAGCGTGATGTTCAGCACTTTGCCTGCAACTGTTGCAGTTTTTAGGTGTTTAAATCAATAAACAAAACAAAACTCAACCAATTAATCAACAAGATGAGTGTGATGTAATGAATGTAATGAATGATGCAGTACAGTATTATAGAGGCTAGTAGGAAATTATAAAGAGTGAAAATACAGAAAGATGGAAGCAAGAAAAGAGAACGAGAGAGAGAGAGAGAGAGAGAGAGAGAGAGAGGTAGATGTAAATAAAAAGAGAGACAGGAGTCAATAGCAAAACAAGTTGATGGATGGTTGGATGGACAGATGTAGACAGAATTCGGAAGGATGCAACTGAAAGATGAGAGAAAGAGAGATAGAAAGAGAGAGAGAGAGAGAGAGAAGTGGATGGAAATAAAAAGCAAGACAGGAGTCGATAGAAAAACAATCGATTGATTAATGGATGTATGTGGACAGATTACGAAATGATGCAAAGAAAGATGATAAGAGAGAGGGGTGGATTTAAATGAAAAGAGAGACGAGTGTCAATAGAAAAACAAGTAGATGGATGGATAGACTTCGGAACAATGCAACTGAGATGATGATGATGATGAGAGAGAGAGAGAGAGAGAGAGAGAGGTGGATGTAAATAAAGAGACGAGAGTCGTTAAAAAAATGGATGGATAGATGGATTTCGGAATAATACAACTGAAAGATGATGAGAGATAGAGAGAGAGAGAGAAGGATGTAAATAAAATGAGAGACAGAAGTCGATAGGAAAACAAGTGGAAGGATGGATAGATTTCAGAACAATGAAACTGAAAGATGACGATTCCTAAATGAGCCGATTAGAGAAGAAATAAGCGTTTCCATCATCCAGGATGTGTGTGTGTGTGTGTGTGTGTGTGTGTGTGTGTGTGTGAGCACGAGGACACCCGACACGCCCGCGCTTCTGACACCCGATCAGTCTGATGTTCAGTCCTGTCCAGCTCACACACACCACAACCACAGCAGCAGCAGCACAAGACCAGCTTCTGACCCGAGAACAAGGCCAGGGAATGGGTGGATGCTTCTCTCTGGGATCCATTAGTCCTGCCTGACTGTGTGTGTGTGTGTGTGTGTGTGTGTGTGTGTGTGTGTGTGAGTTGCAGTGTTAATTTTGACATTTTTCAATTTAGTTTTAGCCGTAGTCTTTTGACTGAAACTCAGTTCTGTTTTAGTCCCAATTTAGTCTGTTTTTTTTCTAGTTTCCTGATTGGTTCTCTTTGCATTTCCACCCGCCTTTCTCCAGAAGCTCTGCTTATGATTGGACGTCGTCACAACAGGCATTTTCGTTTAGTTTTTAAATCGTTGACAAGAGTGTCAATAAATTTAGTTATAGTTTTCTATCTATCTATCTATCTATCCATCCATCCATCCATCCATCCATCCATCCATCCATCTATCTATCTATCCATCCATCTATCCATCCATCTATCTATCTATCTTACTTTCTGTCTGTCTTTTATATAGTTTTTACACAATTCTCATTTCGTTTTCGTCAGGGAAATAAAGTGTCGTTGATGATGACAAGAATATTTCGTCGACAAAATGAACAGCGTTGAGTTGACACGGAGTATAACTTCACAATCAGATGAAACAAAAGCACTAGTGAAGAACAGAGCAGAGATGGCCAGTGAACCTGTAGATGATTCTCCAGGGATTGGTTAGTCATGCCTGAGTGTGTGTGTGTGTGTGTGCCATCTAAACACAGTTTGGTGATCGCTTTTCTCGTACGTTTTTATTAACCATCCTGGTTTAGCATCTTGACCCGATTGATGTGTGTTTATGTTCCCAGATTGAGACCCTCGTGTGTGTGTGTGTGTGTGTGTGTGTGTGTGTGTGCGGCTGGAGAGGAAACTCTTCTGGGAATCGCGGCTCTGCTGGTATTTTGGGAAGAAGTTCATGTCTTTATACAAACAAACTTCATACTGAAAATAATGGAAATAAATACATGGAACAAAAAACCTAATTTATGTTACACAAGTCTATTTGGTCAGGATAAAAAAATAAAAAAAATAAATTATATTTAAAAAATACTCCTCCAGCGCTCTGAAAACTCAGAATTTTACAAATCAAAATTAAAAACATCTCTTTAACAGCAAATAAACAGAAAGAGTAACGCAACATTTCAATAGAACTTCTGAAAATCAGATTGATTTCTGTTAACAATTGTGAAAACCTTTGTGGGGAAGAATTCTTAAAAACGTTCTAGATTTTCTATTTTACATACATTTAAATTTTACATTTACGTTTACCGTTATATATTTTCCAAGTCTAAAATCATTAGATAAACGTAAATATTTACACTATAAACCTATAATGCAAAAATAATAATAATGCCCACAACAAACCACCAACATCTAAACAACACTTGCAATTCTGGCAAATAACTGCATTTCCTAGAAATTCCTAGCTTTCCCAAGGCTGGACGAGTGTAAAATACATTTCACTGCACGGTGTACCATGTATAATGTGAATATCACAATTAAAACTAGAATTTAGCTCATTCTGTAGAGCGCTGGTGTTTGAAACATGGGTTCGATTTCCAGGCGAAGCAGGTTGAATTGTAAAAATTGTAAAATCTAAGTTGTAATGTAATTAACTTTAATTAAGCCCTTTTACACAAAAGAAATTGTTACAAAGTGCTGCACAATAAGAAAGATTAAAAATATGTGACAAAACAGAATGTTACATAGGAAACAGCGGGTAATAAACGACACATCAAGATCACAAATCACACATACTACATAGGTACGCAAAATGTAAGATGCTTTGGATAAAAGCATCTGCTAAATGGCTTCATTATTTTCCTTAAAGAAAATCTGTCGTGTTATAATTATACCGCTTCATTTTGCCTTGTACACTTTGCACTTGCATATTTTGTGTTTACATTGGTTTGTTCAGTCTGTATCTCATCTAACTTCTGCACCAAACTGGAGTAGCAACACTAATTTCCCTGTAACCCTGAGACACAATGACAATAAAAGACGTTCTGTTCTATTCTAAATTCACTAGCTCTCTGGACGTGTTCTTACCTCAGATCTCCAGTCCCGACGACGGCATTGGGGCCATTACTTCAGTACAGCAGCACCTGAATCCTGCAGGTTAGGTCACACTGATGATTACCGCACGCTAAATGCGGCTTTGTGTTTGGCAGCAGATAAGTGGCGTGTGATGTCACGGGTGGGGGAGGAGGCTCAGGTGTCTGGTTCCTCTTCTCCAGGTTGCCAGATGCGCGTCTGGTTAATGTTCTTCTCCAAAACTGCTTTTACGGCCTCGGCGCACGTGTGCCTTCCCGTCTGTGTGAGACGAGTCCTCTTCACCAGTCAATATTTACCTAGAATGCATAACCTAGTCACGGCTTGTACTAAACAAGAGCGTAGTGTGTGTGTGTGTGTGTGTGTGTGCGTGTGCGTGTGCGTGTGCGTGTGTAACCTAGTCATGGCTTGTACAAAAAATGAGCGTTGTGTGTGTGTGTGTGTGTGTGTGTGTGTGTGTAACCTAGTCATGGCTTGTAGTAAAAATTACCGTAGTTAATTTATTTACAGTGGTTATTTACGTAGTTAACAAATTTACAGTGTGTGTGTGTGTGTGTGTGTGTGTGTGTGTGTGAAATGCCAATCCCACTTTCAAATTATATTATAGCATTATGGTCCAAATGCGTATGAAATTGCTTATTATTATGAAAAAAAAAAGCTGATTTTGGTTGTTTAAAATTTGGTAATTAAACATTTTGGTTCTATAAAAGTTTCACTGTGTGTATTGTCACATTTGTGCATTTCTGAGTAGAAAACCTTTTATTTTTGTTGACGATGATGTAGTTGATATTAATATTTTCCACAAACAAGTAAACGTCAACAACACAAACAAACACGTTTCTCCACATTCAAGTCGCATTTTGTCGGAAAGTGAAGAAAAGTAGAGCACTTACCTCTCGCTTAAAGCTGTTCATATTCCGCAGCTTCGCTTTGGAAAGTTTAACGACAAAAATTATACAAAATAACATAACGTGTTGTGAAACGTTAACGAGGACCGGAAGCCCGACCGGAAGCCCGTGTGCGGAATGGCCGATGGCATTTTGAAGTTTCCTTGACGTTTTTAATTAATGTAGAAAACATATTAAAGTAATTTTTATGGTGTAATACAATAGAAATTGCTTATTCGTTAAAAATGTGCATAAGATGTAAAACCCAGGGGAAAACGGGCGCAAGAGTATAATTTTATTTTCAAAATTAATTAGGCTGTCGAGTGAAATACATTTAATCTTAATTGGTCCTTCAGACTCATCGAGGAGAAAAGTTTCAGCAGTCACGTGACTACGTCATTATATTTTAGATTATAATCGCTTCTACGACTTCATTCGTTTAAAAACATTACACGTGTTAAACAAGCATACAAAAGTCAAATAAATTAAAAACTAATTGTGATCTTATTTATTACGTGTTTGTTTATTCACGTACATATCACTTAATTCATTAAACCGTATTCTTTCGTTATCAATTCCTGCAATTATTACAGTAATCTGTTTGAGTGGAATAATTGATTAAATATCAATATCGTTAAACTTTATATCGTATAAATTAAATATCGTTCAACTTTTCCGTGCAACTTTTTTCCTAATTAGGCAACAAGTCGTTTTGTAATTGTGTTGCTCTTCTGCCATCTATTGATTGATAAGACTACTACATTTTGTGGGCGATTTTTTATTCCAACTAATTTCTGATCGTTTTGTGGTCATAAATTTTAACATTAATAACATTAATGTAAAAAAAATAAACATTATTAAAAAAAAATAATTTTAGAGTGAGTCGCTTTAGAGGGAGTCGCGTATTGCGTATTGAACG
This sequence comes from Paedocypris sp. Pulau Singkep, assembly GCA_017309775.1. Classification (NCBI taxonomy): domain Eukaryota; kingdom Metazoa; phylum Chordata; class Actinopteri; order Cypriniformes; genus Paedocypris; species Paedocypris sp. Pulau Singkep. The sequence continues at coordinate 786,983 of MU204300.1, read as the reverse complement.
CGTCGTAGGCGCTCGTTGGTCACGTGACTTAATCACGGTGCAATCCGTTTTCAGCAAGTGATTGGTCAAATTACTTGGGCATTTTGTTTACAGGTACAGTATTTTCTTCCCTATTCTATTAATAGTGCGGGATTAAACTAGGATGTAACAAGACGAGTAAGAGTCCCATTTCGTTTTGCACGTTCATTCACATAGATGATAGATAGATAGATAGATAGATAGATAGATAGATAGATAGATAGATAGATAGATAGATAGATAGATAGATAGATAGATAGATAGATAGATAGATAGATAGATAGATAGATAGATAGATAGATAGTTAGATAGATAGATAGATAGATAGATAGATAGATAGATAGATAGATAGATAGATAGATAGATAGATAGATAGATTCCATAGATTTCCATTCATTAAAATCAATATGACAAATTCAATTAAGATGAATTGGTGGGAGGGGGGAACTACAGAGGGGAGGAGCTAAGAGAAAACAGGGGAATGTTTGATCTAAATATAGCCAATGGTTCTGCTGGGGTGGAGCTAATCCTCTTTGCTGCAGAATTACTGGCTGTGGGATTAGGCAGCTTGAAATGTGCGAGGCCTCGGTCTAAAACACGGACACGCAGTCCAGCTCTCAGATTGACGCTAAATCCCCGTGTTTCACATCCCACAAACGGGTGGAAAAAGAGTGGAAAAGAGAGCTTTACAGAATTCCGTCGGAAAATCCACGTGCGGAGCAAAACTTGCCAACAAATGTCCGAAAAAGAACGTTTAAAGATGATTCATATAAGATGTGTAATGATATAGTAATATAGTGGTGTAATGAAATGTAGATTACAGTTGCCAATGGATCAACACACACACACACACACACACACACACACACACACTCCATCACTTTAACATGGACTCTACCATTCGCTGGGACAGAGTCAAGCAGGACGATTCCATCTGGATGAGCCGCTCCATCATGCAGGCGTCCCATAATCCTTTGGTTCGGCCAACAGCTTCGAGTGGAGGTGACAGGTCTCGCCTTCGGAAACCCCGCCGGGATTATTCTGCGGATTTCCACCTTTTCCTTCAGCTCTTTTCTTCCCAGTCGCCGTAAATGCCATCACGCACACGGGAATAATCGATCAGGTAAGAGCTCGTGTTTCCTTTTGAGCCGGATAGAGGGGGAAAAGTCTGAAACTACTTTTAAGGCCTAATCTTCGGAGCGTTTGAAAAATGTTTGAGAAATTTGCTCGTCGGTTTATTTACATACACATTTTTCCCACTAGAAGATCCCAGTGTAAGCAGAGATTAGAACGCCTGTTTGACAGATCCACGAAGCGAAAAGTCCGACACTCACTCACTCACTTACTCGCTGACTTCCACACAGCCACAGTTGGATTATAATCCCGTGGCAATATGACAGGCATATGCGGGTGGAAATAGAGATTAAAAACGTAATCGCGCCAACAAAATCAGCCAACAAAGACTGAAATCTACATCACACACCAAAATTGTAAAATTCGGGCATATTGTAAAATTCTTTTATTTGTTCATTTTGATTCTAATTATATGCACAAATGGGACCGGAATGACTAATTAATATGCGCAATTATGTAACATCATCACACAACAAAGTGAGATTCATACTCTTGAGACTCTGCTCCTGTGAAGTTTTACTAGCCGAGTGTAAGTGGTGTGTAAGTCTAAGAGAGACGCGGGGTGAAGCTTCACATGCTAAAGCAAACGTGCCTAACCTTCACAGTTGCCCTCCGTGATGTGTGTGGTCTTCACCCAGTGATGTCACGGATTCTCCGCCCACACCATGTGCACGCTCAGCCTTATATGGGCGTATGCCTTGACAAACAGGATGATTGTTGGCGTTATCCATTGACTCAAAGTTAATAATAGTAATACAATTTATTTATCGTTTAGTTTATTTATCCTTTTATTTATCTCTCACAACACCCAAAGACACTTTACAAGATGACATTGCTACAAAAAAAAAAGTTGACCTTTTTGCAGAGAAAGAGAGATTTATTAGAGTCAATTAAATAAAAAATTATGGTTTGAGACGTTAGTGTTTTCCCTCTAAAAGAAGGAAACTTCACTAAAAGTGTGTGTGTGTGTGTGTGTGTGTGTGTGTGTGTGTGTGTGTGTGTGTGTCAGTCAGCTTAAAAGTCACAAGTTACATAAGACACATCTGTGGCCAAAAGATCATGATGACCAGGTCGACATGGGCTATAATCTCTTACAGTTAGAGGAACTCTTCAATAATAGATGCACTATATGAATTGATGTGTGTATATTTCAATTGTCTGTGTGTCTGTATCATGTACAAAGTATGTAGTATATGTACGTGTATATATACATACTGTATGACAATATTACTTACATTTAATATAAATTATAAATACTTCTAAATATATACATTCTGTATGACAATATTACATTTAATATACATTTTTAATACTATTGAATACAACACTGCTACTACACTTCAGATTACTGAATTTTGACCTTTGTGACCTTTGAACTCAAAACACTAAGCGCCGTCCTTTTCAGTGCAAAATAAAAGTCTTCGCTAATCGAGCCGATATCAGCGATGAACTGATGTGTGCGAACAGTGTTTTAATTTAACGTGCAGGATGCGGTATCGGACGTCTCGTTTCTGGTTGGATCAAATGGCTTTTGCTGGATCAGCGTGAGGCTTATCATGAGGTCTGCTCTCGGCCAATCAGAGCGAGGGATTATCCTCGCGTGTCCCGCACGCTCGTACGCGCACGGGGACGCATTAAAAAGCCCGACAGAGTTTTAAAACTTTACAGGTTCGATTAAAAACAGTGAGTGCGTAAATGTTAAAGAGAGAATATTCAGCTATAAAATGCATCCTAGCGCAATAAGTGATGTTCAGAAAACACCAGGGGGCGCTAGAGGCGGTTTTACTCATCTACTTATTTCAATGCTGGGCAACAATCATCGAACATGAAAAAAGATGTAAGTTTGTATTTATAACTACTGATAAAGTTACATATATATATATATATATATATATATATATATATATATATATATATATATATATATATTAAACATGTGATTAATCATTGGGTGTTTGCATCACGTGTATAGAAAGCATGCGTGAAGTTTTCACAGTAGTACTGCTGATTGAAGCAAAAATCTGCTCAAAATTGAGAGAGAGAGAGAGAGAGAGAGAGAGAGACATACAGTTTACAGAGAGAGAGACAGAGAGAGACATACAGAGAGAGAGAGAGAGAGAGAGAGAGAGAGAGAGAGAGAGAGAGAGAGAGAGAGAGAGAGAGAGAGAAATGGAGAGATGGAAAGAAATAGAGAGAGAGAGAGAGAGTCTACACAGAGAGAGAGATAGAGAGACAGTCTACATGGATAAAGAGAGAGAGAGAGAGAGAGAAATGGAGAGATAGAAAGAGAAAGAGACATTCATTCTACAGGGAGAGAGAGAGAGAGCGAGAGAGAGAGAGAGAGAGAGAGAGAGAGAAAGAGAGGCAGAAAGAGATACAGAGACAGATAGTCTACAGAGAGAGAGAGAGATAGAGATAGAATAAGATAGAAAGTCATACAGTCTACAGAGAGAAATGGAGAGATAGAAAGGGATAGAGAGACATACTGTCTAACTCTACACAGAGAGAAAGAGAGAGTGAGAAATAGAGCGACAGAACGAAATAGAGAGACATTCAGTCTACAGAGAGAGAGAGAGAGAGAGAGAGAGAGAAATGGAGCGACAGAACGAAATAGAGACATTCAGTCTACAGAGAGAGAGAGAGAGAAAGAAAGAGAGAGAGAGAGAGAGAGTGAGAGATAAATGGAGCGACAGAACGGGATAGACATTCAGTCTAGAGAGAGAAAGAGAGAGTCAGCGAGAGGGTAGACACACAGAGAGAGAGAGAGAGAGAGAGAGAGAGAGAGAGAGAGAGAGAGAGAGAGACATACAGTCTACTGAGAGAGAGAGAGAGAGAGTCAAAGAGAGAGAGAGAGAGAGAGAGAGAGAGAGAGTCAAAGAGAGAACGGAGCAAGAAAGAGATCCTGATGGACTAGAGTGTGTCTTCCAGGAGGAAACCCTGATGTCTAATCCGTGGTCTCCGTTTCAGATGCAGCATGTGGCCTGGGGTGAGAGTAACCAGCGAGTACTAACTCCACACGCTTCAGCAAACACTCCTCTGAGCTCCTCTGCTGATGATGCCACTGTAGCCAACACCGCCAAGAAGAACAACCGACACTCAACCTAAAGAACAAGAGGAAAACCTTCATTTGTCTCGACAAAGAGAAATTTACGTTTTGCAGCAGCCCCAATGGTAAAACAGTAAATAACGATAAAGAATATGACACAACACAAATAAAACAAACGATCATTGATGTACGATTTAAATGTATACAGACAGACACAGAGAGAGAGAGAGTGAGAGAGAGAGAGAGAGAGAGACATACAGTCTACAGAGAGAGAGAGAAAGAGAGAGAGAGACTGTCTACAGAAAGAGAGAGAGAGAGAGAGAGTCTACAGAAAGAGAGAGAGAGAGAAAAAGAGAGAGAGGGAGGCAGAAAAATAGAGAGAGAGAGAGAGAGAGAGAGAGAGAGAGAAATTGAGAGATAGAAAGAGATAGTGAGACATTCAGTCTACAGAGAGATAAAGAAAAAAAGAGGCAGTCTTCAAAAAAAGAGATAGAGACACAGTCTACAGAGAGAGAGAAAGAGAGTGAGAGGGAGGCAGAAAGAATAAGAGAGAAAGAGAGAGAGAAAGAGAGTGAGAGACAGTCTACAGAGATAAACATAAAGACAGACATAAAGAATATGACACAACACAAATAAAAAAAACAATCATTGATGTACGATTTAAATGTATACAGACAGAGAGAGAGAGAGAGAGAGAGAGAGACCCAATGGATCCAACAATAAAGAAAGATAAAGAATATGAACGGACACAAATGAAGAAGAAAAAAAAACGTTGATGTACGATTCAAATGAAATCAAAACTTTTGGAATTTCCGACAGCTGACGGGAGAGAAGATCTTCTGCATCGCTCCTTCAGACATCTAGGGTGTATCGGGAAAACATGGACGACCCGTATCAGAACAACGTCAGCCAGCAGGGGGAGGCGTATCCCACGTACGGCGAGGGCGGAGACTTCAGCTACCCCTATCAGAGCGACTTCCCCCCGCGGCAGGAGGTACAGATGCCCACACCACCGTTTACAATCCACACGATACCAGGAAACTACAGGTCCAGTATCGACCATAACGATACCGATACCGATACTTTTGGCACCTAAAATTAAAAAAAATCTCTCGCTCTCCCGCTCTTTCTCTCTCTCCCGCTCTCTCTTTCTCTCTCTCTCTCTCTCTCTCTCCCGCTCTCTTTCTCTCTCTCTCTCTCTCTCTCTCCCGCTCTCTTTTCTCTCTCTCTTTCTCCCGCTCTCTTTCTTTTCTCTCCCTCTCTCTCTCTTTTCTCTCTCTCTCTCAAATTTTGTCAATTATGTTAATACAGTCTACTAAAATGTAATGCCCCCCCAATACCGTGAAAAAATACCGATATCGTCTGTACAGTAGAAAATATTGTGATATTAAGTTTTCCTCACATCGCCAGGAGGACGACGCCGCCAGCGATGCCACCGAGGGCCACGATGAGGACGATCAGATGTACGAGGGCGAGTACCAGGGCGTCCCGCACCCCGACGAGATCAAGGAGGCGCGGCGGGCGGCGCGGCGCGAGGCCCGCATGAAGGCGCGGATGGCGGCGGAGGTGCTTTTGAATTTTTTTTTATTTTTTTTTATATTTGTACGGCGCTTTACAAGTCTTCAAGAAAGACAGACAGCCTACACAGAGAGACAGAGGGAGAGCGAGAGAGAGATAAAGACATACAGAAAAAAAAGCAACAGAAGTAAAAAGGGAGAAACGATGAGGCAGAAAGTGAAAGACAGACAGCCAACAGAGAGAGAGAGAGAAAGAGAGAGATAAAGACATACAGTGTAGAGAGATAGAGAGAAAGAATGAGAGAGAGAAATGAAGAGGCATAAAGTGAAAGACAGACAGCCTACAGAGAGAGAGAGAGAGAGAGAGAGAGAGAGAGAGAGAGAGAGATAAAGACATATAGTGTAGAGAGAGAGATAGAGAGAAAGAATGAGAGAGAGAAATGAAGAGGCAGAAAGTGAAAGACAGACAGCCTACAGAGAGAGAGAGAGAGAGAGAGAGAGAGATAAAGACATACAGTGTAGAGAGAGAAAGAATGAGAGAGAGAAACGAAGAGGAGAGAGAGAAAAAGAGAGAGAGAGATGGAGAGATAGAAAGAGATAGAGACATACACTGTAGAGAGAGAGATAGAGAAGTCGATTGGAAAATACATTTCCCTTAAAATGTGAGCGTGAGCAATAACAGAGGCGATGAGGTAAACGTGAGGCACGACACACGCATGCGGACAGGTGGAGGAGGAGACGCTGCCCGAGCAGTACGAGGGCATCATGGAGGACTGCGGGCACGGACGCTTCCAGTGGACGCTCTTCACCGTGCTGGGACTCGCCCTGATGGCTGACGGCGTGGAGTGCTTCGTGGTCAGCTTCGCCCTGCCCAGCGCCGAGAAGGACATGTGTCTGTCCAACGCAGACAAGGGCATGCTGGGTAAGAGACGGTCAGAAGGTTTGAGTTTGTGAGAGAGAGAAAGAGAGAGAGAGAGGGTGAAAGAGATAGAGGGACAGTCTACAGAGAAAGAGAGAGAGAGAGAGAGAGAGACAAACAGGAAAAAAAACAACAGAAGGAGAGCGAGAGAGAGAGAGAGAGACTTAGTGAAAAAAAGAAAGAAAGACAGCGGGAGAGAGAGTGAGAGCGAGAGACATGCGAGAGAAAGAGATGGAGGCAGAAAGAGAGAGAGAGAGAGAGAGAGAGAGAGAGAGAGAGAGAGAGAGAGAGAGAGAGAGAGAGAGAGAGAGAGAGAGAGAGAGAGAGAGAGAGAGAGAGAGAGAGAGAGAGAAGAGAGAGAGAGAGAGAGAGAGAGAGAGAGAGAGAGAGAGAGAGAGAGAGAGAGAGAGACATACAGGGGAAAAAAGCAACAGAAGGAAAAAGGGAGAAACGGAGAGGCAGAAAGAGAAAGACAGACAGCCTACAGAGAGAGATAGAGAGACATACAGTTTAGAGAGAGCGATAGAGAGAGAGAAATAGAGAGAAAAAATGAGAGAGAGAGAAACGAAGAGGCAGAAAGTGAAAGACAGACAGCCTACAGAGAGAGAAAGAGAGAGAGAGATGGAGAGATAGAAAGAGATAGACATACACTGTAGAGAGAGAGATAGAGAGAGAAGTTGGCATCTCCGTTATTTCAAATAACAATAATAATAATAGTAGTAGTAGTAGTAATAATAAAAGTAATAATACGTTTTATTCATTAGCGCCTTTCAGGACACCTTACATGAAAGGACACTTACATGAAAACAAAAAAATTATACACAAAAAAAAAAGAAATTGAAATAAACGATCGAATTACATATTTGAATATAGTCAGGTTTATCGCGTATATTAAATTTGTATGTGTTTGCATGTAAAACATTTTTTTAATAATAAAAATCAATATGGTTATTTTACTTTTATTTGTTTATTATATTAATTACATTCACATTTATACATAATTAAACAGAATATTTATACTAATTAACATTCATACACAATTAAACTCATGTATTAGTATGTAAACAAAATTTATATAAGAACAACAAATGCAGTATCTCTATTTAACAATTTTTAAAATGTTTAGAATTTTTTTAAATATTAGACAAAACTTTACATCTAAAAAAAATAATAATTTTATAGTAATAATAAGATTATTTTATCATATACAATTATTTTATAACAATTACATGTTTTATAGTTTAATAACATTAAGGTATTCACTATAGTTCCATTATTCATTTGTATGATTTAAAAAAAACATATTCTTTAAAAAAACTAGTAAAAAAAAAAAAAAAAAACACGTTTGTAATAGATTACAGTAATCACAACAGTAAAAAGGAAAGTTTGTGGCCTGAAAGTTGCCAGCGGTCCAGGACAGCGTGTGTAATCCACAATCCCGTCACGTGTCCCATAATCCCATTCTCCACTTAGTGTGTGAGGAGCCCAGACCTTCGCACACACACACACACACACACACACACTCGAGAAGGAGTGATCACACTAGTAGACCATCATTTACTCACCTGACGTCGCTCAGCTCAGCTCAATCCCAGTCAGAACCTCCAGCAGAACCCGAGAGGAACGTGTGAGTGTTGTGTGCAGGTCTGATCGTGTACGTGGGCATGATGATTGGCGCGGTGGTGTGGGGTGGTCTGGCTGATAAGCTGGGCAGACGTCAGTGTTTGCTCTACGCTCTGAGCGTCAACTGCGTCTTCTCCTTCCTCTCCTGCTTCGCCCAGAGCTACGGCTTCTTCATCTTCTTCAGACTGTGCTCCGGCATCGGGTACGTCTACTGCACATTTCTACTGTAGGTCAGCGCTTCTTGACCTTTTTGACCCCAGGCCACATAACGTCAACGTACATGAAATTTATTTTGTGTAAAAATGTAATTATTGCAAGCGGAACAAAAAAAATGTCTATGGAAAATCACGCTTGACGTTTTTGCCGAGGTGGTAACTTTCATCTTTGTTTGTTCGTTTTAAGAACGTTTCCATCTTCAGTCAAAACTCTGCACACCTTTTTTTTTCTTTTTTTTTTTCTCGAAATTTCAACGCTCAAAAACTCGCGTGGTGCCTTATAATATGCGATTTCAAATATGCGCGTAAATATAAGCACCCATTTTTACGTATTTCAAGTCAGAAACAATCACAAATAAACTGAAACACGTCGACTTTAGGCAGTTGCGCGAGTGTGCGTCTTTAAATAATGCTTAGGCAGTCATGCTACACGACACTCAATTAAATGACACTGGAAGAAGTAAAATTAAACTAAATACAGTCATTAATATTACAACTCACAG
>MU204300.1:744830-757176 GCA_017309775.1 Paedocypris sp. Pulau Singkep | reverse complement strand
ATTTTCTAACACACACACACACTCTTACAGTACACACACACACACACACACACACACACACACACACACAAACTATCTTCAGATAAAACAAGTAATGTTTAGTTTGTCTAGTCTAATTATTATTTAGTTATTAATTCATATTTGGTATGACGATCTTTTGGCATCTTGTAATGCTTATATTAATAACTTGCATAAATATGATAAATGACCTTCAAATGGAACAAGAAAGGTTTAGTTGATAGAAAAGTTTGTCTAGTCTAGTTATATAGTTCATATTTGTTACGATGATACGATCTTGGAATGCAAAAAAAAAAAAAAACAACAACAACATAATAATAATAATAAAATGTAATGGTTAGTTACTAAATAACTTATAGTGATTTCATATTGTAGTTATAATATATTTATACTATAGAATTGAAATAAGGTGTTTGGTAAAAGGTTTGTTTTGTGGCGTTTGTGTGTTAAGAGACGAGTGAGCAGCGCCCTCTGGTGGGCGGAGTCTGTGCGGCACGTGAAACCGACGCGTAAAAACGTCCTCATAAAAAGTAACACATAACAATGGAAATGGACGCGAATGAGATTTTAGTGTGTGTTTTTGTATGTGGGGCTTAGTATATTCGGCAGTTTAGTTTTAATTAAATTAAATTAAATGTTCTGTTGTTGTTCTAAAGTGTAAAGTTTTTAAAAAGTGCTGTATAAATAAAGATGACTTGACTTGACTAATTACTTCAGAGAGCAGAAATAGGGAAAAGAAACAAGATTTAAAAAAAAAACAAAACGTGCATATTTATTACCATGTGAAAAAAAAACGACACAAATGACGAATCCTGGAATAGCGAAACTGGTCAAAAGCCAATTCTACTAAAGAAAGAGTTTTCCCAGCAAACAAAGGCAGAGGAACATATGAATAAAAGGAGCATGTTAATAAAAGGACTCCCAGAGTGATTCCTCCTCCGTCCTGTAGGAGGCGCTCACAGCGTCTCTGAGCTCAGCCAGCGCAGCACCGCCTCCCTGTTCTCCTCCAGCCACTTGATCTTGGCCGTGGTCTTCTCCATGGCCTGCTGCAGAGCCTGAGTGCCCGAGCCGAAGCCGGCCTCCGCGTTGTCCTTCTGGAACTGCTCCAGCTGAGGCAGACAGACGGGTCAGTGCGTCTCACCCCTGGACCAGCACACAAACACAGGCGTCCCGCATAGGACTGGGAGGTCAAAGGTCAGGGTGTGTCTGACGGACAGACGGAAACACCAGCAGATGGACACACAGCTAGGCACATGACTGAAAAGGTCAAAGGTCAGGACAGTGATACATGACTGAAAGGTCATAGGTCATGTCGTACCTCACGAACAGGTAGTCAGGATAGGAGCGATACATAACTGAAAAGGTCAAAGGTCAAGACAGTGATACATAACTGAAAGGTCAAGACAAACAGACTCAGACAGATAGAAGGAGAGAGGTATGTGTGACTGACAGGTCAAAGGTCATGTTGTACCTGACTGACAGAGAGACAGACGTAAACTTCAGCAGATGGACAGACAGCTAGTCACATAGACAGGATAAGAGCGATACCTAACTGAAAAGGTCAAAGGTCAAGACAGACAGCGGGTCAGACAGAAGAAAGGAACGTGTGACTGAAAGGTCAAAGGTCATGTTATATCTGACAGACAGACAGAAACACTAATAGATGGACAGACGGCTAGTCACAGACAGGATAAGAGCGATACATAACTGGAAAGGTCAAAGGTCAAGACAGTATTGCATAACTGAAAGGTCAAAGGTCAAGACAGACAGCGGGTCAGACAGAAGAAAGGATTATGTGACCGAAAGGTCAAAGGTCAAGACAGACAGTGGGTCAGACAGAAGAAAAGTACATGTGACTGAAAGGTCAAAGGTCATGTTGTATCTGACAGACAGATACAGACGGAAACACAAGCTGATGGACAGACAGCTAGTGACACAGACAGGATAAGAGCGACACCTAACTGAAAGGTCAAGACAGTGATACATAACTGATAGGTCAAGACAGTAATGCATAACTGAAAGGTCAAAGGTCAAGACTTAGACGGAAGGAAAGAGATCAAAGGTCAAAGGTCATGATGTACCTGATGGACAGATAGAGACAGACAGAAACACAAGCAGATGGACAGACAGCTAGTCACACAGACAGGAAAAGAGCGATACATAACTGAAAGGTCAAAGGTCAAGACAGACGCAGACAGATGGAAGGACAGAGGAACATGCGACTGAAAGGTCAAAGGTCATGGTGCACCTGACGAGACAGACATAAACACAGACAGGTGGAAGGAGAGAGACATGTGACTGAAAGGTCAAAGGTCAAGCCATACCTGGCCGAGTTCAAACGGCGTGCAGAATCTACTGGTGACGTCACCAATCAGCCTGGAGAAGGTGAAGGAGCCGGTGCCGTACCTGAGGAGGCCGCACGGGTCAGACTGGTCTCTGCTCTCTGAGGCGGAACGGTCTACTCACACTCTGAAGAAGTAAGCCCAGTTTGCCCGGAGGAAGTCCCAGGCCAGCGGCTGACCGATGACATTACTGGCGATGTAGCCGATGGTGGAGGTGGCGTCCTGCTTGCGGATCTTCTCTGGGTCCAGCGTGTACTCCAGGTACCTTGAAGAGCAGAGGAACACCACTCACTTCACTCCGGCCATCACACCATCAGAGGAAAACCTTGTGTCATTGTGTCATAGTCAGTGATGGGAATAACGGCGCTATAAATGAATAAATACACAGCGCTTAAATGTAAATGTTATCAATATACTAGTACAGTTCTTTTACGTATATTTTGTGTCCGTGAGACAGTCACAGAGACAGACAGACAGACACAGAGACAGACAGTCACAGAGACAGACAGACAGACAGACAGACAGACAGACAGACAGACAGACAGACAGACAGACAGACAGACAGACAGACAGACAGACAGACAGACACAGAGACAGACAGACAGACAGACAGACAGACAGACAGACCAACACAGAGACAGACAGTCAGTCAGACAGACAGACAGACACAGAGACAGACAGACAGTCAGACAGACAGACAGACAGACAGACAGACAGACAGACAGACAGACAGACAGACCAACACAGAGACAGACAGTCAGTCAGACAGACAGCCAGAGACAGACAGACAGACAGACAGACAGTCAGACAGACACCTGTTGAGTAGCCAGGGCACTCTGCTACAGGCCAGGGCGGCTCTCAGCTTCACGGCTTCAGCGGCGACACTGACGTTCTTCAGCATCTTCCAGGCGAAGTTCCACTCGTCGGCTCCCCCGGCAGCGATGGCGTCACAGTAGACCGTCGACCTCAGGTTGGGGTGGATTCTGACCGCAGGAGAACAGACTCGTGACCCGGCTGACCTTTCAGTCCACACCTCGATGCCTCAGGACCAGTCTTACTGGTTGGTGCGAGGATTCTGCATCCATCTTCTGAACCAGCTGCGGGTCAGATCTCGGCATCCGTCCACTCCGGTCCTGCAGGCCAGCGACAGCGCGATGATCTGCGTGAACCTGCACAGGAGCAGGAGCTCAGCCTGTGGCCATCAGGAGGAGGAGACCGGCTTTACTGGTGGGCTCGTACTGGTCAGTGTGGGCGGACGGGACTCGGGTCCAGTCGGAGCTGATGGTGGTGAAGTGGTGGAACAGAGGCTGCACCTGCTTCTTCAGGTACACCTAAATAAAGGGTTAAATGGTTTAGCTCCTCTATATCTCATCTTTATGACATCAGGGAGGTTCTCCTGCCAGACTAATAGATAAACTTCAGTTAGTTCAGAATGCAGCTGCTTCTTCAGATACACCTAAATAAAGGGTTAAACGGTTTAGCTCCTCTATATCTCGTCTTTTCTCTAAAATCTACCAGGGAGGAAGATCCTCCGAACTATGGAATGCTCTGCCTAGTCCAATTCCAGACTCAGAGAGTCTATTTAAGTCTAGACTGAAGACGCGTCTCTTCAACGAAGCGTATATTGACCTGTTATAATAACTTGCAGAATAAGTTAATTTAATCGTATAGAAAGGCTGCCTAGTTTAGTGCTCGGAACCGAATCACACCTGCACCTCCTAAAACTGTCAAAATCTTTAACCACCGAGAGCAGGCCGTGTGGGCGTGGCCTGAGGTGGGCGTGGCCGGACGCACCTGCAGGGCTCCGAACACCTGGCTGCGGTCGAACAGCTGGATGAAGTGGTTGAGGTTGCGGAGCGCCGCCTCCCACGGGATGTATTCCCGCTCCTGCTGGAGATACCTGGTGGTTCTCAGTGCTAGCGTGATGTTTATGATTGATGCTCTGGATTAAAACAAAAATTTAAAAAAAATTTAAAAATAAAAAAAATTAAAGATAAAAAAAAAAAAAACACAATGACGGATGCTATTTATCATTTATTTTTACATTTTACTTTTTGTATTTTGTTGTATTGTTGTATTTTTACAACTTATGCTTACAAAAAATAAAAAAAATTCTAATTGAAATGTTATTTGCCACAAACAAAATAGAGTAAATATAGAGTATTAATAGAACTGAATAGAATAGCCATTATTGTCGCTGCGCACATATACAATTATACATATGTACTGTGATATTAAGAACGTCGAGACATTTACAGTACAAAAATTGGCCAAAAAAATGTTTTTTTAATTGAGAAATTATATAATATATATTATATAGTTTTTTTTTTGCTTACTATATTTATTAGGATTAATTAGGTGTGTTGGAATGTTTGTATTATTTTTATTGTGTAAATATATTTATTAAATATAGGAAGATATTTGATATTATTAATTATTGAATAATAATATTATTAAATATAGGCATTTTTAATTTATTGTTAATTACTAATACAAGACAGAAATAATACATTTTACATGCATTTTGCAGTTTACATTCTGCATTTTTTAAATAAACAGTCAGATAGATAGACAGATAGACTCGTTAATAGACTAATTAATAGACAGACAAACAACAAATGATAAAAATTTATTTAGAAGCTTACTCAGAACTAAAATAAAATCTCTTTTTAAGAATGGATTGACGTGGTACAAATGCTGACTCCTAAAAAAATGTAAAATTCAATAAAATAATAGTAATAATAAATAAAATTGGATAATAAATAAAAATAGTAATAAAATAATAAATAAAAAAATTATAAAAATAAAAAATTAAAATAAAAAATAATAATAAATAAAAGAATTGTACTTTCACCTCGCCAGATTAAAAGCATCATCCAGAATCTGAGCCCTGTTGACCACTGGTATGACCTGTGCTGGTGAAGGAGGGAAGGAAGGTTAGATCTTCATCTTCATCACTTCATTCACGCCGCAGGACCTGATGGTTCGACTCCAGCTGACGCACAAGCTCCTCCCAGTTTCTCGCGTCGTAGTTGACACGGAAGTATCCGGACACATGGAGGTTGGCCAGAACCCATTCACTTCCACTGACTCTCATGGGCTTGTGAACGGCTGGAAGAGAAAAAGAGCTTTTCTAAATTTACACAAGAGGAGAGAGAGAAAGAAAGAGAGAGGAAGAGAGAGAGAGAGAGAGACAGAGAGAGTGAGAAAGAGACACAAGAGAGAGAGAGAAAGACAGTGTGAGAGAAAAAGAGTAAAAGAGAGACAAAAAGAGTGAGAGACAGAGAGTGAAAGAGTGAGAAGAGAGAGAGAGGAAGAGAGAGAGAGAGACAGAGAGACAGAGAGAGAGACAACAGAGAGAGAAAGAGAGAGTGAGTAAAAGAGAGAGAGAGAGAGAGAGAGAGAGAGGAAGAGAGAGAGAGAGAGAGAGAGAGAGAGAGAGAGAGAGAGAGAGAGAGAGAGAGAGAGAGAGTACAAGAGAGTGACTAAGAGAGAACTGAGTGAGACAGAGAGAGATAGATGGAGAAAGAGAAAGAGAGTGAAAGAGTGAGAGAGAGGGAGGGAGAGTGCGGAAGAGACAGAGAGAGAAAGAGAGAAAGTAAAAGAGAGAGAGAGAGAGAGAGAGAGAGAGAGAGAGAGAGTGAAACAGACAGAGAAAGAGAGAGTAAAAGAGAGAGTGTGAGAAAGAAAGACAGAGAGAGAGAGAGAGAGAGAGAGAGAGAGAGAGACAGTGAAAGAGAGACAGACAGACAGACAGACAGAGAGATGTTCACGACCGCTTGTTTTTTGAGGGAATTTTGTCCCAAATAAGCGCACAAAGTGAATCGAATAGTGAATAATATTCTGTTGGGTCACTTGTGACGTTTATAACATCACTGAACGTCACTTCGTTACACAACTAAATCACGAGGCTTCCATCCCTCTTCTCACTTTCCACAGAAATGTGCTTCTCCCTCGCTTCCCGCTGGCAGACACTAAAACAGACAAAAGAATCTCTCCGCGTGTGGAGAAACGCCCGAGCCAATCACATCACTCCACAATCTTCCCTCTCCGTTCTCCGCTGGAATAAATCCTACTCCCAGAATCCCACACAACACGGAACCTTCTGAACAAACATCCCTTCGTCCATCACCAAAAACATCCATGAAGACCGCCTGAGTAGATGTAAAGACACACGCTTACACCTGAAGTCAGAGGAATAAAGAAGCCAGGCGTGTCTAACTCATCTTCACCGAGGGTCACATCAGCATAACGTCTGTCCTCAAAGGGCCGGATGCTACTTATAAATGTAACTACATGTAATCAAATGTAATGTAACTACTCTATAATGTGAAACAGCTGTGAGACACCTGGCCATCCTGCAGCATCCTCCATCACTGTCCCTGGTCCTCACATGGCCTGGTGTCCCACACATTCATTATTTATCACAACTCAGTCTAGTGACAATTGCAGTTGCGTAGAAAACCCATGTTTGCTTGTCGCTCTGATATAAATCTTTTAAAGTTTTGTCAGCTTATGAAAACGACACATAACTCCAATAATGAAAGATCAAACTGTCCAAGTGAATAAAGAAAAATAACATAAAACTGTGGAAACGGCTAGTTTTTGGTCAACGCACGCTCTAAATTTATTTTTTGGTATTTATTTCTACACACTCAAAACTTTTAAGCTCTCGCGGGCCACATACAATGACATAGCCTTGAGTTTGACACGTGTTCTCTAAGCTGATGCTTTGGAGAAAGACCTTCGTGATGGGAAGCGAGTGAGCGGCGATTTTGATTGGCTGAGGAGGAGCGTGCGAGATCTCGGGGCAGATGGCGTGTGTCAGGAGACTTTGGCAGGTTTATCGCACCTGATTTCTGCAGAAGCCAGAGTTGATCCTGCACCTGGCCGCTCTTCATCCACTTGATCGGGACGAACCATTCATAACTGAGGTTTAAGGACACAGAAGGAAAGACTAGCAAGCAGGGCTGAAAGTTCTAGAACGTTCAACTAAAATAAAAAAAAGTCCAATTCCACAATTTTCTTGAAAGCTAATGTATATAAATTAGTGCTGTCAAACGATTCATTTTTAAAACTAGTTGATCGCACTTCCCTGACCAAATTAATTGCGATTAAACGATTGAAGCTTGTTATATTGAATATTAAGGTGTAATTTGTAAATTAATCTAAACTCAACACTAAATAAACACTCGTTTCAATACTGTAATTTAGTATAATATTTGTTCAATTTGCATAGTATTGTCTTTGTTGTTTAACCCTCCGAGGTCGAGTCGCACTTTTTTCAAGATAAAACACACAAAAAAAGTCAATTTTGGTCTTACATATAACTGCTATTCATCAATTGAAAGTTTGAAGTACATATTTTTTTTAGGTTACAATTTTAATAAAAACAGGACATTGTGTTTTTTGTAAAAAAAAAAAAAAAAAAAAAAAAAAAAAAAAAAAAAATATATATATATATATATATATATATATATATATATATATATATATATTTACATAAATAAAATAAAACTAAAACGTGAAGCGTGTTTTTTGCCTTCTCTTTGTCAGCTGAAAACGAACTGTAACTTAATAAATACTTATCACTCTAACATGAAACATGTCTACAAAAAGCATAGAATGTCTGTTTTTAAAAATAAGTGTAAGTGAATACAGTGTTGTCTGTTTATCTAATCCCTATGAATCTAAAGCTTCGGCTTTTTGAACAGAGCAAGTTATTTGCAGTTGAAAAGGGGAAAAGTAGGTCAGTGTCACTTAAACACTTTCCACCTACACCTGAACTCAATGACTGTGAGCTGCTGATCTTAATGAGCCGCACCTGGAGGTAATTGCGTTAAAAATAATTGACACGATTAAGCACTCAAAATTAACTAAAAACATTATATATGTTTTTTTTCGTTTATTAATGTGTTTAGCACTAATATACGTATATATATTTCAGGGCTGTCAAAGTTAACGAGTTAATGCATGTGATTGATTTTAAATATTAATTCGGATTAATTATTTTTGATTATTTTTGAAAGCTGTGTCCGAATCCAGAACGCGGTCCGTCAATTAGTGCTCGCAGTTCTAGAAGGTTCTAGAAGGTTCTAGAGTCCATTGCCTACTTGAATTCCGATTTGCGCTTCACCACGGCGTCGGGCTCGAGCAGGAAGTGCTTCTGACTGACGTTCCCCGTGCGAGTGTCGATGGTGACCACCGGGAAGCCCATCTGCAGGATCCAGCGGTTCATGATGTGGTGGACACTGTGTGGAAGCCTCACTCCTGGAGTCTGATCCGCCGCCTGCTTCAGACATTCCAGTTGGAAGCTATGAGACTCAAAGGCTTGGAGCTCGTAAATCTGCAGCTTCTCGTGGCTTCACCTTCTGAAGATGATCCCACAGGTCTGAGTACACGGAGCTGCCAAAGGCAAACTGCTGGAGATAGCTCTGCCGGGGGAGAAGAACTTAGCACTTATCTCATCTGCTCACCGACTCTCCGACTCGTGGACGCTCCACTCACACTCAGTCCTTTGGCGAAAACAGGCTCGCTGAGGAATTCCGAAAGCATCTTCAGCACCGCAGCTCCCTGTGACCATGAGCATATGAGTATATGAGTCCATCAACACCAGTCAGAACCTAATCCTGGAAGATAACGGTTTACTATCTAGTTGTGTAAAATACTTGAGGAGTTACTAGTTACTTTACTAAAGTATTCATTTGGCTACTTTCAGTACTATCGGTACTTGTAGTGAATCAAAATGTCACTGGTTATACGTTTCATACCAAGATTATGTACGTATAAATATATATGTATATTTTTATTTCAACAATGTGCAATTTTTATCTTATCTCTGTCTTATACCATAGTGGCTGCTACAAAATGTACATTTCTCATTGTTGGACAAAAAAAGGTTTTCTTCTTCTTCTTCAACTTTTACTCTCTACTTGACTACATTTATGATTGAGTATCTGTATCAAACGTTTACTCCACTACATTCGATTGGACACTTACCATTACTTGTTAGATTGTGATTATTTTACCGCGGTTAATATCGGATATCGCCATCTGCGGGATGCTGAAGGTACTGGATGCTGTTTGTCAGCTAAATCACGTGAATTGTTACACCATCTTATCATCAGTGGCTATATTAATGGCAACATGGTCTTTGATTTTCACAATTTTACACTTCTAAAAGAAAAACATCTCTATAACAGCTACATTTCAGACTGACGTTTTGCTCTATTTGTATCTTTTTTGTTCTGTCATTTTGAAACATACATTTCAATTCTATATTGGGAAAAAAACACCTCATAAATGTACTTTCTTTTAATGTCTTGGTGCTTTTTAAGCCTCAATTCGGTACGAGTACAATGCTTAAGTTCTTTTCAAACTGGATATTTTATGACTTTTACTCAAGTCTTCTTGGAACTGGTAACTTGTAATGGAGTCATTTCGCAGTAAGGTGTCCGTACTTTTACTCAAGTATGGTTTTTAGTTACTCTTTGACGCACATCCAAAGCACATTTCCTCTACAAACCGTGAAAGCGTGACGTCCATGTTTACCGCAGTCGCTTCACATCAGCACATTAGTTGGTACCTTGCTGTAGGAAATGGTGTTGAACATTTCACTGATGTCGGCCGGAGTGTTGACCTCTTCCTCCTTCCGGGAAAGCGGATGAGAAGAAGTCAAGCTGTCCACGGCGAAGGCGCGTTGCAGGTCGTACAAAATGATCTGATCTTTCTGGAGCGGAACAAACGCCGACACATCCATCAGAAGATTGAGAGGCGGAACACATTCAAAACAGATGCCCGTATGTCAACTAGAGCTGCACGAGTCTGGATAAAACGAGAATGTTTTTTTTCTATTTGATTTTTTTGCTTGGACGATTTTTTGTTTAGAAGATCGCGACTCTTTTCACGATTTTTTGTCCTCAATATTTTATTTTTTTTTAAATATTCAACGGTGAAAAATCAGGTGGATTACACAGCAATATAATAGCACATACTACGTATAATACTTTAAATTTAAATTAATGGAAAGAAACTGATAATGTGATGTAAAAGTAATGCTGTAAAGAAATAAAAAAATCACCATAAAACCTAAAAATAAGCATTCCAAGGTACAGTATTATGTACAGTTGAGGACAAATTATGATCTGTGTTTAAAAGCACTTTTGAAACACGTATCAAACAATGATTATTTTGTAGGCGGGGCTAATAATTTCATCCTCAACTGTAGATGTTTGCTGAGTGTGATCTTTGGGTTTGAAACCGCAGTAAACACACACACACACACACACACACACTTCAAAATAAAATCCTTTTACAGGTAGTTGATAGCACACTTTCTATTTTCTCACTAAATTCGCAAAATTTCTCACTTATTTTACAAGAATTTTTAGAATAATCACTCGCTCTCCCTGTTTATTCTGTAATTTAAACTCGACTGCTGCCCGACTCACATCCACGGTTCACATCCATGTTCTAGTGCAGGTAGGAGTTTGGGAGAACCGTATAAATGCTGAATTAAGATGGTGAAGGGGTAGAATCGAGATGGCGATCTTTTAACGATGAATCGTGCAGCTCTAATGTGAACTGTGAAATATTCGTTACGCTTTACGGATCTACAATGGCGCTTTTATGCTAGCGTGGTGGGAAAGCACCGCATTTACACTTCACTAGACCTCGACTTCCCATCTAACGGACACAGACCTGGAGACATTTCTCTCTCGGGACTCTGAGCAAATAAATTCAGTCTGAAATCCACAAATAAAAAGATCTCACGATGTTCCACGTGGGCTCGGCGTGATCGGCCCCCAGATACTCCACGTAGGACGCGAAGCCTTCGTTCAGCCACAGATCGTTCCACCATTTCAGCGTCACCAGGTTTCCAAACCACTGGAAGAAAAAGGTCACGGAGCAAATGTCTCCTGTTGTGTTCGTTTCAGAGGAGCGTCAAATTGACCCGGGGGACTTTTATTATGTAAGTGTCAGAAACTAAAACGTTCCCCAAAGCAGTGTGTGTGTGTGTGTGTGTGTGTGTGTGTGTGTGTGTGTGTGTGTGTGTGTGTGTGTGTGTGTGACAGCGTATAATGTCTCATTGTTGCAAAGAAACTAATAGTATTTGATCTTTCTGACTCTTTCTAGCTTCAATTTGACCCGAACATTATCTTTGCAACATGAAAATGTAGCGAGCGTAAATGTAGATACACTAACTAAGACAAGCAGGTGAAGTTCTAAAGAAAAAAAAATACCTAAGTATTTTTTTTTCCTTCAAGTATTTTTTTTTTGGTTTGCAAAAAATTGCAAAATATCAAACAAGTATCTATTTTAGGAAATGATTGAACACCGTGATTCATCCAGCGAACCGTTGAGATTCCAAGCAGAAAGACAATAATTACAACATTTCCCGTTGTCCAGTAATTCGCATTTCGAAAGACTCTGACTCAAATGTAGATGTATTTTCTTCCAAACCACAACCAACTAAAAAAAAAATACTTTTAAGTATTTTAAAAAAATAAATGTTTATAGAAATTTTTTTTTTTTTAATTTAAGTATACTTTCAATACATTTTTAACACGGGTCAGTTTGACCTGAACGGTATCTTTGTAACATAAACATGTAGCGTGGTGTTATATCAACTGAATCTATATTTAATATTTTATTATATGATAATTAAGCCAAGCAGGAGAAGTTTCAAAGTGAAAATGTACTTTTAAGTATTTCTAAAATATTTTTAAGCGTTTAAAGTGGGTCAATTTGCCCCAAACATAATAGTAGTGTAAACTAAACGGACTTTGTCGTACCATGTGAGCCAGCTCGTGAGAAACCACCGTCACAATCCTCTGTTTGTTGCCATTGGCCGAGGTCTCGGGGTCGTAGAGAAGCGCCGTCTCTCTGTAGGTCACCAGGCCCCAGTTCTCCATCGCTCCTGAGCTAAAGTCCGGCAGCGCGATCTGATCTGAGTCAAAAGCAGTCACCTTGGTTACTCAAGTAGT
>MU204300.1:725486-735976 GCA_017309775.1 Paedocypris sp. Pulau Singkep | reverse complement strand
CTTCTTATTGTTTTTTCTCTCTTTAATTTGTCTCACTCATTCTTTCTCACTCTCTCACTCGTTCTTTCCTCTCTCTAGCCCTTTACTGCTGGCACCCTGAAGGAAATCAAAAGACACAATGCAACATTGTGCACATGCAAAAGACACAAGACGTGCAGCATTTTGTTTAAAAGCCAAACAAAAAATGTTTTTTTTTTTTTTTTGTTGCAAACGACTGCAGACATGTGCGGCATTTAGTTTAAGAGCGGTGTGTTTGATCACCTACAGAAGTCCCTCTGAAGCAACATCTCCAGCACCTGTGTCTCCTCAGCAGGACGTCCCACACAGATCAACACAGCTGATGCGCAGCAGGGTCACTTCAGCATGACCTTTCATGACCTCCAATGCATTTAGAGGAAGTGTTTTTATTAGAGGAGACGTTTTACACGTACACGTAGACGTATGAGTGTAGTAACTTTATCAGCCTGACGTTTTGTTTCGGGGAGACTGAACAACGTGATAGTGAAGAAGATAACGCGCTCTTTGGTGCCCTCTGCTGGACGAACTACTACATTAACCCTCCGGTTATGTTCGTTTTAGAGGCACATTTTCTTTTTAATTATATTAAAATTTATTGCACATGTCAACTTGACCCGGACAGTATTCTTGTAACATAAACATGTAGCGTGACGTTACATGATAATTACACCAAATAAGACAAGCAGGAGAAGTTTCAAAGTGAAAAAATACTTGTAAGTATTTTAAAAATACTTTTAAATGTTGAAAATGGATCAATTTGACCTGAACATAATAGGAGGGTTGACACTAGATTTAAACTTTTCTAGAATGGAAACATGAATGAATAAAGACGCATTGTGTGGACTGGAAAATAAATCTACATATGTAAATATGGGTGAAAGCTACATTTTAGCATTCTTTAATGTGCAGAATGTAAACAAAACAGGCAGACGGAAACATAAACACTGAAGAATGTAAACACAAGGGAAAGAAAGGAAAAGGTAAACAAGCGCACATTCCTCACACACACACACACACACACACACACACACACACACACACACACACACACACACACGCTGGTGAAGTCAGTCATGCACTACTCATTAGTACTGCGTGAATACATTATAAATACGGTATTTTTTACACGTGCATGTTCATTTTCTATTACATGTGTATAATCGTACAATATAAAATTTGAATACATAATGAATAAATGATGTGGTTTTTTGTGCTTTTCTTCTCCACCCGCACGACCCGCTGAGCGTTTGTTCAGAAGTTGTGTACACAACACTTGTTGGCGATCACTATCATCGTTTGCCTGGTCACAAACGCAACGATTCCTGGAAAACCGATTGGAAAAATAAATCTTGCCAATGAGCGGTGAGATTCCGAGTAAGCGGTTCCGTCGGGCGTGTCTGTGGGTCGGCATATACACTGCAAAAAATGTGATGTGTTATTTATTTTTTAAATAGTTAATATATTACACAAATTATATTTAAGTCGTTTTCAGAGCGTACTTTTTAAGTAGAACATACTTGATCAAATTAAGTAAACCATCTTGAAATTTTCAGCCTGACTTTATTAATTTAACAATTCTTAGTGGATTGTGATTTTTAATTTGAGAAAATAAAACCCAATTTTTTTGATTATTGATAGTTTGAATACTAAAGACTCGATTGGCAGAAAAGCAACGTTTTAATATTTTATTCACAATAAGATTCCACTCATTTGATAATCTTAAGACCAGGGTCAGAGCCTCAACCTCATTCTGAAGAGCAGTAGACACAGTGATGGTTATTTACATAATTTATTGTGATTATTTATTACATCATATTTACAACATATATTGTTCTTTTAACATTCATCATTTAAGATAAATCGCTTCAATTTATCCTTGTTTTAACGTAACAGTTAATGTAAAAATGTTTATTCTTTGTTTTAAAGTTTAAAAAGAATTAAAGAACTGCAAGCAACACATGCAAGCTTCTCATTGGCTCTCCCAAGGAAACGAGCTCATGTGATGATTTGGAGCTGCTGATTCTCTTTCCTCTTAATGAAGCTCTTTTCTCTTAACTTTCACTCTTTGTCTGCTGTTCTTCAAAATGGCATTTGATCACTTCACGTGCTGATCTTCAAAGGAACGTGACTCATTTAAAACCGCAAACCAATTGAACCAATTCTCTTAATGGGAATTCTCGTTTTCTCAATCTTTTAGCTGAAATTTTTTTTTAAAATGACACCAAAAATTGGACCGGTTTGCTTAAAAAAAGAGGTGAAATGTACATTATAAGTTGTTTTTGCGAAAATGTTCTCAATATTTTAAGAGACGCACAGAATGACATTTTTTTTCAGGGAAACGCGCACATTCTTTTTAGCAATCACATACTTTTTTTAATGAAAATTCCAAGCCTCATGATTCATTTTGTTTTTACAGTGTACGGGCCTGATCTCAAGTTCAAGTTCAAGTTCAAGGCTCTTTTCACAGCTTTAACTCTCTCTCCCAGAGGCAGGTCTTTGTCATCTCCCCCTTCTGCTCTTTTTCCGGTCGTTTGCGTATTTGATAACAGTGAGTTTGAGCGCCAACAACATTTATAATTCCAGCGCATCCCAGACTGAAGCGGCCGGTCATTAGCGTTGTTTCCGCCTGAGCGGGGACGCGGTAGGTGGCCCGCGGGCGTCTGTGCCCGGACACTTATGACAACTTGACAAACGCGAGAGGACGGGCGGAGGGGGCGGGGCGACGCGGCGGGGGTGATGGGGAGGGCACGGTGGTCGAGTCTTGGGTCTCTCTCTCTCCCTCTCTCTCTCTTATCCCTGTTGTTTTCATTCATTTTTCTTGACTCGATAATTCTGTTTTGTCACATCAGTGTACTTAAGCAGCTACACTTAAGTATATACTTAAGTATTTTTACCACTTAAGAATTATAGAGATGTATATATATATATACTCTCTGTCTGTCAGTCTCTCTATCTCTCTCTGTCAGTCTCTCTCTCTCTCTGTGTCTTTCTCTCTCTCTCTCTCTCTTTCTCTCTCTCTCTCTCTCTCTCTCTCTGACTCTCATTTTTTTCATTTTTCTTCCTCTATATTATGAGTCAATCACACCCTCCACATATTTTCTTTTTCTTCATCACCTCTCATCTTCTCCGTGTTCTTTCTCCATCACACGCTCTCATATTTTCTATCATCCCTCTCATTTTATCACTTACTCTGTGCGTCATTGTGACTCAGTTATAACCTCTGCCTTAAATTTACATCCTAACCCTCAAAAAGATCATCAAGGTCGTGGATCCCTAGACAAAGACCCCACCAGTACACAACGGGGCCCCACTATGTGCTAAAATCTAGCCCGATTTCGTGCTAAGGAACACACACACACACACGCACAAATATTTAGAGCAACTGTCTGCGCAAAACACACGTGCATCAGATGTGTGTAAACCTCAACGGAATAAACAGCCGCGTCCAGATGTGGGCAGGAAACAGGAAGTGACCCTCGCGTGCGTCCCGGTGATGCTCCGAGCGCAATTACCGGCCTGGACACGGGCTCCGTTGGAACAATGGCGATCTGTGTGGGACGTTGGTGGTCCGGCGGCTAATGAGACTAGAAAGGCCCTTTCGGTGAAGAATAATCTGTGACAGTCCTGATTATCGCCGTAATCACGGAGCTCAAAGAACGCGGCACAAAAGAACCGTGTTAGCGCGGCACAAATAGCTGGATTCTGGCACACACACGTTTAAGCCGCTGTCACATTCGGAAAATTATAGGGAGCGAACACACACACACACACACACACACACACACACACACTCGCTCCACAATGGACTGAACATCCCCGGCCACCCAAGACTCGGCCGAACCAGCGGATTCTGGCGGTAATACCGTAGTTACGACAGTATAAGCACCCTCCTTTTTTTTCGAATTTTTGACGCTCAAGAATTCGCAGGGTGCTTATAATCGTTGATTTCAAATGTGCACGTAAGTATACTGTACTGCACATTTTTCCGTATTTCAAGTCAGGAACAATTGCAAATAAACTGAAACACGTGTTCTTTATGCAGCGGCGCGTGTGCGTCTATATAATGTTAAACTATAGACAGACGTGCTACAGTAGAAGCTTTTATTAGCTCAATGACAGAAATAAAGGGGGTGCGCTTATATTCCCATATATACGCAAATATATTTGCGTAAATACGGTAATAATAAAAAAGTACTGTATTTTCAAATAAACCGTAGCACTTCCAAAAAGTAAGTGTAGCAGTGATGCGAAAAAAGATCGAGTGAAAAAGAGATATACGCGAGAGGTAGACAGAGAAAGATACAAGTGAAGGAGAGAAAAGAGAGAAAAGGGTAAGAGAGACAAAACGTGTGTGTGAGAGAGAAGGGGAAATTAATTAGGGTGAAAAAGAGAAGAAAAAAGTATAGAGTGTCTGATAGAAAAAGATGACAGAAAGATGAAAAGTGGGGATGAAAGAGAGAGAAGAGAAGAAAAGTAAAAAATAGATAGAAGACAGTAAAAGGAAAAAAAGAGGAGGGAAAATAGGTAGAAGACAGAGAGAGTGTGAAGAAAGACGCAAAAGACAATTGTTGCATAAAAAATTATACAGTTTCAATGGTGTGTGTGTGTGAGAGAGAGAGTGTGTGTGTGTGTGCGTGTGAGAGAGAGAGAGTGTGTGTGTGCGTGAGAGAGAGCGAGAGTATGTGTGTGTCTGTGAAGGAGAGACAGTGTGTGAGAGTGTGTGTGTGCGTGCGTATGAGATTGTAAATCTGTGTGAGTTTTGGTGTGTGTGTGTGTGTGTGTGTGTGTTTGTGGCGAGTGCGTTTGTACATGTGTGTATCACGTGTAGGTGTCTGTCTCTCACTCAGGTGTTTATCTCTCTTCGTTGTGAGTTCATGTATGTGTCTGTGCATACAGTATGCTTGTACAGTAGTTGGTGTGTGTGTGTGTGTGTGTGTGTTTGGTGTGCGTGTTGTGTATGTCTATGTGTATGTATTGTGTAAGTGTGTGTTTGTGTTATGGATGTTTATGTCTGGGTTTGTCTGTGTGTGTGTGTGTGTGTGTGTGTGTGTGTGTGTGTGTGTGTGTGTGTGTGTGTGAATGTATCTGGGTCTGTGTATAGGAATGTGTGTTTGTAGTGTGTGTCTGTATGTGTTTGTGTGTGTTAGTATTTGTTGTGTGTGTGTGTGTGTGTGTGAGTGTGTGAGAGAGAATAGTTGGTTTATTTTAAGTACTTTAACATTTAAAAGCGTGAGAGCGTTTTTACTGAATGACACACTGTTTGTATTTTAAGCTCGGCCGTAAAGCTACAGGACGACTGAAACACACCGAGCAAATTTACCCAACGTCATGTGTGTGTGTGCGTCAGTGTTTCCCTGCGTGACGTCATCCGTGTATGTGTGTGTGTGTGTGAGAGCGAGTGTGTGTGTGTGTGTGTGAGAGTGAGTAAGTGAGTGTGTGTATGAGAGTGAGTCTGTGTGTGTGAGTGAGTGAGTGTATGAGTAAGTGAGTGTGTGTGTGTGTGAGAGTGAGTGAGTAAGTGAGTGTGTGTGTGTGAGTGAGTAAGTGAGTGTGTGTGTGTGAGTGAGTAAGTGTGAGTGAGTAAGTGAGTGTGTGTGTGTTGTGTGTGTGTATGTGTGCGCGTTGCTTTGAGCTAAACACACGGTGACTTTTTCACTACTGTTTGTCAACTTTTCCATGTAGTAGTAGGTTTCAAACACACATTGTTGCAACTCCACAATGATGAAGAGGAGGAGGAGGAGGAGGAGGAGGAGGGGGGCGGGGCCGGTGAAAACAGGGACTCGTCCAGACAGGCAGCGTGTGGATTACGGGCCGGATGAGGCTGGTCATGTGTTTACCAGGACTCATACTTTACAGTGGTAACCGCTCATTATGTGTTAAACATACAGGATGTGTGTGTGTGTGTGTGTGTGTGTGTTGTGTGTTGCCCCGAGCGATCGCTCCCGTGCCGGAGCCTTTATTTCTCCTGGTTCCCGGAGCAACTGTAATCAAAGCCGTGACTCAGCGGAGGAACAGAATCCAGCCTTTACAGCTTGACCTTTGACCTTTGGGGTGTCAAAAATGTCCGATCCTGCCCCTTTCTGTGTGAAGCCCTGCGTGTGTTTCCTCCCACACTCCAAGAATAAGCTCCAGAGTCACAGTCTGTGTGAGTGTGATTGTCGTTTTGTGTGTCCTGCTCTGTGATTGGTCGGTCAATAATCCCGTCCCCAGGACCATAAATACATTTTTTATAACAATTAAGAACAAATTAACAATACTGATGAGATACACTTTATTAATCCTACTAAGGCAAATTTTTGACAATTAACAATATAAATAAAAAATAACATTAAATTAACAATTTTGTAGATTATATTATCGTTATATTTATTTTTATTTATTTACGTTAATTATTAATTTATTATTAACGGAAAAATATTATTATTTTTTATTTCAAGTTTAAATAAATAAATAAAAATGGATGTGAGACAATTAAACATACAATGTGAGAGTGTGACATGAATAGTGGATTGTGTAAGTCATGAGCTATTATTATTTCACGTAAAATACTATGAGAAGCACAAAGTTATGACATCATTTCTAAACGAATAGTTGATTATGTAAAAAAAAAACATGTTTACAGTACGTATACTATGACAATACAAAACCAAAAGTATTTTTTAATCATGAATCTTGTATGAACTATTATTATTTCACGTAAACTACTAAGAGTAACACAAAAGTATTTTATAATTGCTAAACGAAT
This sequence comes from Paedocypris sp. Pulau Singkep, assembly GCA_017309775.1. NCBI lineage: Eukaryota > Metazoa > Chordata > Actinopteri > Cypriniformes > Paedocypris > Paedocypris sp. Pulau Singkep. Next base: position 729,213 of record MU204300.1, on the reverse strand, counting down.
ACTTGATTATGTCAAAAACATGTTTACAGTACCTATATTATGACAATACAAACCCAAACGTTTTTTTAATAACGACTCTTGTATGGACTATTATTATTTCACGTAAACTACTATGAGTAAGACAAAAAATATTACATAATTGCTACCTGAATCGTTGATTATGTCAAAAACATGCAACGTGGTTTTTCACTTTTATTATTTCACGTAAACTTATTATATGTAAAATTATATAATAGCTAAATGTCACATACATTACATTTTATTGAAGATTAATAAAAACAATGAACAGTGAACCTATTTTAAATACTGTTCGTTATACAAATATATTCAATGTATATTAAATGCTATAACCTTGTACCAATATTGTACATTTAGTTATTTTAATTAAATTATTGAAATAAAACAATTTTACCAAAATATCTCGTGTAAGTATTGACAATAATTTCGAGTCGTTTAATTCTCTGCGTCGTTCGGAAGTAAAAAAAATAGAACAAATTAACAGTTAATAAAAAAATGTATAGAATAAAAAAAACAATTCATAGAATAAAACATAAAAGGACAAGAGAACCTCGGATCTTCAGAATCAGATTCTGATCTGCTTTGTGCTCAAATCCCGGTTATTAAATATACATCAAATGCTACTGTACCAAAATTGTCTATTTTTTTTTTTTTTTTATTAAATTAGCAAAAAAAAAAAAAACAAGACCAATATCTGTATTAAGTATTGTCGATAATTTCGAGTCATTTAATTCACTGCGTCGTTCGAGAGTGGAAAAAAAAATAAAAATTAAAAAAAAATAAATAAATAAAGACGAGAAAAGCGTGGATCTGCTTCGTGCTCAAATCCCGGTTCCGTGCGCAATCCAGTTCGGGCTTTTCCGTTCGCTTCCGAGCAAAACGTAGCGTTCGCCTACTATGAGCGTGAGTGCGCGCGCGCGTGTGAATGTGTGTGCGTGCGTGCGTGTGAGAAAGATCGAGCCTTGTTTACAGCGTCAAAGAGAGAGAGAGAAAGAGAGAGAGAGAGACGGAGGAATCTGCTCCACATCCTTCACCTTTCCTAAGCGAACATCTCCCGTCCGCGTTCCGGCCCTTCCGCGAGGAAAAATGCGCCCTTGTGAAATCTCGGGCTGAAGATGGTGGGAGGGAGCGGGAGACCATTTTAACGGCGGCACGAGGATTTGGTGTTTTTTCCCCCCGCCGTCTTGTTTGACTTTCCCCGTCGGCGTCGGGGCCTGTGAGGAGCGCCGAGCCGCCGGCGAAGATCACGTTTGGGACGGACATGGATCCCGGGAATGTGCGCCGCCGCCGAGGCTCCTGCGCCGCGTGTCGATCCGCGAGAAGAAGCGGCGGCCGCCCGCGAAAATAAGCCGGAGCGCCGCGTGCGAGAAGCCGCCGGATGGTGAGGGCAGAGCGGGCTGCGTGTGCTGGAGATCGCGCTTGTGAGATGGAAGATCCGGGTTTTGTTTGAATCGGCTCGTGCGCGCTTTCAACTCTCTTGCTGGATACACGCGTGTTTTTTGTACTACTCTGAGGACTCGGCGAGACTTCCTGGAGTCGTGGTGTTTTTTTTTTCTACCGTGTATATTTGTTTTCTCGTCATTTTTTTTTTTTACCTCAGAAATGAGGTCCAGCCGACCGAGAAGACACTGGAGCTTGTTCTGCGGACTGCTGCTGGTTCTCTCCGCCGCGCTCGGCCATGGGGAAAGTAAGTTGTCGTCTACTCTCTGTTTACCAGCTCTTAGTTGTCGCTACGTCGAACTACAACCCCCCGAATCATCATCATCATCATCATCATCTGTGTGTGTGTGAAGCGGCGCGGCTTTGGCACGCCTCGCGCGTAAAGGTTGAGTAAAGAGCACCGGCGAGAATCCTACACGGCCTCCTCAAGCTCCACACAATCGTGCTTATATGCAAATGGAGGAATAAAAATGCCCTCAGAGATGCAAATGCGACGCGAGGCCTCGTGGAAACGCAGCAGACCCTCACGAGTCGTTCACCGGCCTGGTGCTGCTGCGGATGATGCCGGAATTCGGCTCTTTTCCCCCCCGTCCCACCTGTTGGCGGAGACCCGTGTTCGGAGGAACCGTGACTCGCGTGTTCTGACCGTAAATGGCGTGGCGTGTGTTTGTTGAAACGTGTCTACGGCGTCGTGTCCGGCGTCTGATCCTCCACGTCAGGGGTGTGTCGATACACGCACGCTCCAGCGTCACTGGACGGCGTTTATCGCGTCACTATATGTCGCGGTGAACCGTCACGACTCGCTGAATATCGCGGTGTAGCGTCACTGAACGATATTTACCTCAGTGCAGCGTCACTGAACGATATTTACCTCAGTGTAGCGTCACTGAACGATTTTTATCGCGGTGGAGCGTCACGACTCCCTGAATATTGTGGTGTAGAGTCACTGAACGATATTTATTGCGGTAGAGCTTCACTTAATGGTATTTACCGCGGTGGAGTGTCACTTAACGATATTTATCGTGGTGTAGCGTCACGGAACGATATTTATCGCGTTGTAGCCTCACTGAACGATATTTATCGCTGTGTAGTGTCACTGAACGATATTTATCGCGGTGGAGCGCCACTTAACAATATTTACCGCGGTGGAGCGTCACTTAACGATATTTACCGCGGTGTAGTGTCACTGAACGATATTTACTGCGGTGTAGTGTCACTGAACGATATTTACCGCGGTTGTAGTGTCACTGAACGATATTTATCACGGTGGAGCTTCACTAAATGATATTTATCGCGGTGGAGCGTCACTGAACGATATTTATCACTGTGGATTGTAACGAATGACTGTTTATTGCGTGGAGCGTCACTGATCGGTATATATCATGTGGACGGTTACGAACAGCTGTATATCGTGGTGGAGCATCACAGTACGATATATATATATATCGTGCTGGAGCGTCACTGTACAATGTGTGTAGCACGATGGAGCATTATTGATCAATATTTATTGCGATAGAACTTTACGAACAGTTTTATATCGCAGTAGAGTGTCACTGTACGAGTAATATTGCGATGAAACGTCACTGTACGATTAATATTACGATGAAGCGTCGCAATTTTACATCGTTACGCTCCGTTCTCGACATAAGTTACAGTTTGACGTTCACGGCTGTTTGGCCAGCGAATAAAGCATATTTTAGTTGACCGTGATCAATTGTATGATATTAGACAACGGTTTTATTCAGAAAATGTTTTTTAAAAAAATTTACCACAAAAGGTTTTACAATTTTTTTTAACTGATTTTCAACATGAAAGAGTTTATCTAACTTGTAGAAAAGATATCTATTGAAAAGCTGTGTATTTATTGCTATTTATCGACCAAATATATAGATGTTTTTGAAGTGTAAAACTGTCAAAGACCACGATTCCATTAATATAGCCTGAAGCTAAGAGGGCGTAAAAAATCAAACAAATAAAGTGTTTGGCCCGCGAGTGGAGATTGTAGACGACACGGTTGATGGGATCATGAGGACCTTCTCCCTTGCTTCTGCTCGGCTTCTCCCTGTCGTGCTTCCTGTTGCCGGTGCTGTCGGGTTTCTCCGGAATTCCAGACATTTCCAAACATGAAGGAATTAGCGGATCGGACTGTTTTGCTGCCGAGGCCCGGTTTGTAAATTAGCTCGTGTAACGAAACGCGTAAAAGATTATCGGAGTGTGAAAGTCCAGCAAGAGACGGAATCGAGCTTCACGCGTCATTCGCTTCACGAAC
>MU204300.1:662841-670109 GCA_017309775.1 Paedocypris sp. Pulau Singkep | reverse complement strand
ACGGCTGCAAGTATTTCCGTTTATTTATGATTGCTCCTCACTTGAAATGTGGAAAAATGCACTTATATTTACGTGCCTACCCCAACTTACGAATGACTCAGATAACAAAAATTCAGAAAACTCAGAAAACAAAAAAAAAGTCATCCAGAGTTCCGAAATATTCGTTTAATATTCTTAGCACGTCAAATAAACAAAAAAACAACAAAAACACGAGTTAGTTTCAGAGATCTTTTATTGTACTCAGCTGTTTCGCGTTAATTGTCTCGTTTGCTGTGTCCAGGTGTTTGTCATTGTCTCGTCATTATGTTCTGTATTCATATCCCGTCATGTGCACATGTCTTTCGTCGGATTGTCAGACGTGTTTGAAGCTTCGTTTATGTCTGGGTCTCTCCGTGTATGACCGTTGCCTGATTTTCTGACCACGACTTTGGATTAAGCCCGTTGTTAACCCCTCGAGTGCCTTGATCTCCATCTCACGTGAGTCCATCCTTGCCTTGTCCCGTGACAGTCGTTTCATGACGGTGTCGTCGTCCACGTGACTCGTCTAATACGGAAACCGTACGTTCTGCCTAAGTTCGGGTCTGGTGCCGAGGACGTGCACAGATTCCACTGTAGCATTAACATGTCAAGCATTTTCAAGCACTTAATTTAAAATCCAAGCATTTTCAAGCCCTTGAAAACACAGGATTCCAAGCTGCCGTAGGAGCCCTGTTGCTTATTGATGCGGAAAAATTCAAAATGTAATATCCTACTTATCATCAATTACACTGTGACTAGTAATAAATGTCAAGTTCAAGATTATTTTAGCGCTTTTCAAGTCGCTAAAACGTCATTCGAGATATCTCTAAATACGTTAACAACTCAATTGAATATATCTTCACATCTAGTCACATTGCACCATTGACTTCCATCGAAAATACCTATATGGGTGAGAAGTGCATCAGTTTGCTATTTGTGTCGTCGTTTCCTGGTTACAGTCTCTCAGTAGCTTTCCCAGTAGCTCAGTCTGTAGAGCGCTAGTGTTTAAAAAAAACACTGGATCATGGGTTCGATTCCCAGGGAAAGCAGGAATTTGTTGAATTGTAACAATTCTAATGAAATGTAAGTCGCTTTGGATAAAAGCGTCTGCTAAATGACTGTAAAGTAAAGTAAAGTAAAGTCTCTGGTGACGCTGACATGGAGGAGATCGCTGAAGGTAAGACACGAGCTTACTGAAGAATACCGTATTTATGTGAATAGCAGCCCATTTTGCAGAATCAGAACATGTTGAGGACAACATCGCAAACGCCCAAAGATTGTGATTGGTATATAAAATAGAAGCAACTTTTACTCTCTACTCCACTGCTTTTGTGATTGAGTAGCAGTACTTTTCACTCCACTACATTTGGACGAAATACTTATCGTTACTCGTTACATTGTAATTGTGCGCGACTGTTCGGAATCAATTTATACCGCGGTTAATTTCTTGGGCGGACGAGGTGAATATCGCCATCTTTAGGCTGCTGAAGGTAATGGAGGCTATTTGTGAATTAGAAACCACAAGAACGCGAATTAGGTGCGTAAAAATGTGTTTTATAAATGTTATTATATATAACACAAGAAAACTTCTCGTGAACCGAGGTAATGTACATTGAACAGACCGACCATAACTGGCATCCGGTAGCTCCGTGCTAATCGCTAAAGGCTAGCGCCTGAAAATGGTATTTTCAAAGAGTGCTTATATTCTTGTAAATATGTTAGTGTGTTTATCATTTTCCCTGTAATAGTGCGGCAATAATGATCTTGTTCTTTCCAACAGAAACGTGTAAAACAGTCGTTTGTCGCACCAATAAAAAGAAGATACCCGAACCGACGCCCAAAGAGATAAACAAGCTAAAAGCGAGGTGGTCCAAACGAGAGCGAGAAACACGTCAGGGTTTAGTCCTTCATGATGATGATGATGATGATGATGATGAAGCGAACATACCTGAGGAGACTCCAGACCAGATGATCCACCCTGATGGTTCCAGCACGGACCCCCAGTTTGAGCCGTCGTTCTTCCTGCATTACACCGAGAGGGACGGATGTAGAAAAACGAAAAAAATTACTGGCCACTTCATATGTGAAGCTTTCGAAGATCTGCGTGAGGAAAGATGGAGGGAAAGACTGGAGAGAGACGGGTTCCTGAAGAACTGGATGCGTTCGGTTTTCTGGGAGTTTATGTAGGAGTGAAAATGCCCCGGAAACAAATATTTAAAAAAAAAAAACATGATCTGTGAACATCATATGTGTTTGTTTTTGTTTTTTCCTCACAAGAGGCTCTAAGGGAATCGTGGAGGAAAGCAGAAAGCGTGAAAATGAAGGAAAATGTGCAGAAATTAATGCGAGAGAAAGGTTTTAAAATCAAATAACCAGTCAACTAAAGACAGACGTTAGAGAGAAGGGGACATTCGTCTGACTGATATCAGCATAAGATCGGCAAAAACATATATGCGCAAACTTTTATTGTTTTGTGACTGAGAGTGTGTTATTTTGAACATGTTAAAAATATACTTACGTACGTTTTGTGTATAAGGTTCCGCTTTTTAAAATGTGTTCATAAAGAAAATAAAACAAACCTTTATAACGGATTAACCAGATTAACGTTGGAAAAAAAATATTCGATCATCATTACATTTTTACAAGTTCGTCAGGCCGGATTAAAACGTTTTAACGGGACGTATCTGGCCCTCGGGACGTAGTTTGCCCAGATCTAGACGGACACTTGGAAAATGACGGAAAGAAGGGAGGAGGATGTGAATGTTGGGAAGCAGGAAATAACCAGTGCTGTCAAAAGTAGTCATCGTACACACGTTACTTAAGTAAAAGTATAGATGCAGAGTAAAAACGTATTTTTGTGGGCGTAAATGCCCAATATTTTACTAAAGTAAAAGTACTAATACTGAACTACTTAGTCAATGTAATGCAAGAAAAAAAATGCCATTATAGAACTAGGTAAATTGTTACATTAAAATGTTGTTGTAATTACAGTGAAAATGAATGCATTTTATTACATGCTAATAAATCTTGTTATTTTCTCTTACAAGATAAATTAACTATGTTAGGATTAATAGTGAGAGAAAACCTTGCTTATTTCAAGAAAACAGTACTAGAATTTTCTTGCTTAGACAGAAATGCTATTTTTGGATGATATTTTAAACTAGATCGAGACATTTTTCATTTCAAGATTTTTTAGCTTGTCAAGAATCTATTTTTTGCAGTGTCCTTGAGCGTTTTAGTCTGCTGGTCCGATGCTGGTTAGATGTTTTACACAGACCAGCAGAACATGTTGAGGACAACATCGCAAACGCCCAAAGATTGTGATTGGTATATAAAATAGAAGCAACTTTTACTCTCTACTCCACTGCTTTTGTGATTGAGTAGCAGTACTTTTCACTCCACTACATTTGGACGAAATACTTATCGTTACTTGTTACATTGTGATTGTGCGCGACAAGCCGGAATCAATTTATACCGCGGTTAATTTCTTGGGCGGACGAGGTGAATATCGCCATCTTTAGGCTGCTGAAGGTAATGAAGGCTATTTGTGAATTAGAAAACACAAGAAAACCACAGAATTAGGGGCCGTAAAATGTGTTTTATAAATGTTATTATATAATATATAACTTTATATAATACATATAATATATAATTTACTAATCAGATTAATCACTTTATTTTATTTCTACTTGCAAATTTAAGTGATTGAGACTGACTTTTTGTTCTTTTTATCTACTTTGTTCTACCAGTTTTAAAACATTGAGATTAAATTCTGTTTCTGTCTTGGAAAACAATAGTTTGTTTTCACATTTCTTTTTTTTTGGGCCTATATTGAGCACGAATAAAAATACTTCTTAATACTTACGTTCTTTCAAAATTGGATACTTTGCGACTTTTGACTCAAGTCTTTTTGAAATGGGTGACTTGTTACTTGTAATGGAGTAATTTTTACAGTAAGTATCTGTACTTTTACTTAAGTATGGCTGTCCGGTACTCTTTACAACCCTGCGGTTTAGTGGAGTTTCCATGAATGTTTAATGAATTTGTTGCATTCCGTGACGTCACTGCGTCGGTTTATAATTGGTGTCGTCATTTCCTGGTCACGGTCTCTAGCGACGCTTGGTGGAACATGGAGGAGCGTGATAACGGTGAGACACAAACTCACTGAAGAACAGTTTATGGTCAAGCAATAATGAGCTTGTTCTTTCCCACAGAAACGTTAGAAGTGTGTACCTGCAAATATAAGAAGCTACGTCAAGAGACGCCCAAAGAGTTAAAAAAGCTGAAAGCGAGATGGTCAACACTAGAGCGAGAAACACGCCAAGGTTTAGTCCTTCATCAGATGATCCACCATGAAGGTTCCAGCACGGATCTCTGCTGTAGGGGGCGGGGCCAGGAAGGGGGGCGGGGCCAGGGCTGGACCAGGATGCTTTACACTGGGATGGATGGACGTAGGATGGAGCATCTCACCAGAGGCTCCAATGTTTCTGAAGCTCAGTCTGCCGCTAAGAGGAAAAGATGGAAGGAAAAATGGGAGAAAAAAGGGTTCATGCAAAAACTTTTTTACTTCCCATTCTTTTAACAGCTGAGCAGTGACGTGCGTGTAGGAAATTCTGAGCTGTAGGAAGAATTTTCAGAACACCGGGAAACAAACGTCCGTTAAAAACACAGATATTGTGTGTGTTTATTTTACAAAATGCTCAATGGAAATGGAGAAAAAAACACACAATAAAAGCCGCCTTCACACGGCAAACAGTAGTGGCAGTCACTTTATTTCACAGGTGTAAAGTACGTACTCGAGTATACGTTTGCAATTTTTGTACATTATGCGAATTTACAACATGCATACATATGAGTAACACAATTGATTCTAAAGGAAAAAAGTACGACAAATGCGTAAAGAAACTGAAAAAAATTATTTAGACGCTGAAACACGGATTTGTACTTGTATTAGTACTTTGTACTTTATGGATTGCGTGAATTCATTGGGACGTGTGTGAATTTAAAAGTTGCTTATATTTTTGATACCAGTACAAAGTAGCCAAAATAAGTAAAAACAATATTTCTAATAGTTACAAAATTTACGAAAAATCCTAAACTGTACTCAAGTACTTTACACTTCTTCTTTATTTACATTGAGCCTTTGATGTCATTGATTTCCAGGGTTACAATGAAATTAGTATTGCTACTCAGTTTGGTGCAAAAAAAAGATGTGATAACAGAAAATAAATATATACAGACTGAACAAACCAATATAAATACAAAATATAGAAGAAATAAATAATAAATACAACACAAGAACACAAGAACACTGCTCGTGAACCGAGGTAATGTACATTACAAATCTTGTGGAATTTTTTTCTACAAAGCAACACATCCATGCTGTTATTTTTCATTTTTTAAACGTCCTTAGTTCACACACGTATTGTCACGCAGAAAATATTCAGCGTCTCTTTTTGTGTGTGGATTAAAACGGATATCTTTGAACAGTATTGTGAATTCGTACCTGACACGGACAAATAAAGCAAATAAAACCTCAAATCTCACTGGGCTTGTGCGACTGGGTAAAATATTTTCTATATTAAGTTAACTATAAATGATAATAAACAGCATGAAATGCCTTTATTTGTCCCACTGCTGGGAAATTGCGTATCACAACAGCATAACAATTATATAGAAGAATAGAGAAAATATACTTCAACTGTCATGGAACTTTTATTTCTATCATGGATCCTGGCTTAAAACCAGGCCGGACTCTTATTTTGTAGTTTTTATGTCTCTGTCTGTGACCTAGTTTCGTGTCCCTTGTCCCAGGTGTTGTGTGTCACTCGTTAGTCTGTGTACGTTTGTCAGTTGTTATTTCCTGTCACTCTGGCCTTGTCTAGTTTCTAGTTCTTGTGTTTGGATTGTCTTGTGTACCGACCTCTTGCCTGCCCCGACCACGATTCCTGAATCAAACCCTTTTTGGACATTTAACGCCTTGTGTGCCGTGATCTCGCCCAGGAAGTGCATGTGAGTCCTAGTCGCTACATGACATAAACAATAAGAGATGAAAAAAAAATAAACATACATAAATAACTCTGTGTATATCATGAATGAACAATTGATGTGTTGTTTTGTAAAAAAAAAAAAAATGCACATAGTTATGCACACACGAATTATGTTGATATTATTACAAATTACAGAGACTTAAAAGTGATTCTAACATGGCGGAACGTTAAAAAATTGATTATTTGGCTTTTAATACAAATAGTTTGTTTTAATTTGCACAAAAATGTTGTTTTTTTCCAATAACAACAACAACAACAACAACAATAATAATAATACAGTTTTAATATTTTTAATGTTTACTTTTACAGTTTTTTAGTGAATTTCCTATCTTGCTCAAAAATAAACAATATTATTACATTTTAAAAAGATAATAAGCAATATTTTACGAGTTCTAGGAATACAGGTTAATGCACAGAAAGTCTTAATATAAGTTCTGCCATTTGTTTTTATCAGTGACGTCACTGCTGCGTGTTACTCTAGTAGTAAACAATCATATTTTGACTACGTGTGTTGGCCTGTTGCCAGGAGTCTTTTTAACGCCTTTTTAATCGTTCTTGATCATCTGTCCTGTCAGCGCTGCCATGAAAGACGTTGAGTAAGTATTAATTGCGTTTTTAACTACTCAAGTTACTTACTAATGTTTGACTACTAATGTGTTTGCACTACACTTCTATTGTCGAGGTTATTTTACTCAACGCCATGCTGAGTTGTTACGTCACCATACTGACAAGTAAATAGTGAACACGTCGTGATTAAGTGCACATTTATTAAGAATGTCAGTGTTTTACATGCGTTTATGTGTTAAATGTGTTTAATAATGTTTGTTTTGTTAAAATTCAAGTGTTTGTAAATGTGTATCTGTTTTTTGTGTTTGAGTGTGTTTTTCTTCGATTTTTTTTAGAAGACATAATCTTACATTTTTTTGTTTTTTACAATTTTATTGTATTCCAGATATCACAGTTTTTCTGTGTTACACAGTGTTGTGAAGAAAAGATTGACAGTTAAAATAATTAATTTATTTTAATCTATGTGTTTGTTTTTTTTTTTTTTTTTTCATGTTTTTTCTATGTATTTGTTTTTATTATCCAGTATTTATCAGAGGTGTAAAATACTTGAGTAAACGTCCTTTGTTACTTTACTTAAGTATGGTTTTGGCACTTTGCCATCTGTAGTCTGCTGGAGATACTGGAAGCTGATTG
>MU204300.1:655341-660341 GCA_017309775.1 Paedocypris sp. Pulau Singkep | reverse complement strand
TTTTTCTACTTTCCGCGCTACATGAGCGTTAAAAAGTTCGTTATATCTATCGTTTCTTCTCCTACTTGATCGTACAAACATTCTGTACTTTTGTTGTATGTACTTTTGATATTGTAGCGTTGGATCAATGAATAAACATAAATGCGGTAAATGAACACGGACACTTATAACAGTACGCAAGATATTCCTAACATGTTACATTGTTTTGTAGTTATTTATATTAATATTCACTTTTGGCGTGTTTTAACGCGCTTGCTAGGAACAGCTGATCAGTGACGTCAGTGTAGGAACTTCTGAGCTGTAGGAAGAATTTTCAGAACACCGGCCAATCGTCTCCTGAGCAGGGGTGTAAAGAGTACCGGACCAACATACTTGAGTAAAAGTACAGATACGTGCTGTATTGTCCACTATAAAAAAGACTCGAGTCAAAGTGGCAAAGTGTTAAAGAACACTTTTTTTTTTTTTTTTTTTTTAAGATTTGTCACGCACAATCAAAATGTAACGAGTAACAGTAAGTGTCAATTCAAATGTAGTGGAGTGAAAAGTACTGCTACTCAGACACAAATGCAGTGGAGTAGAGAGTAAAAGTTGCTTCTATTTTTGATACTCAGCACAAGTACAGAGCAGCCAAAAACATACTTAAGTAAAGTAACGCAGTACATTTACTCAAGTAGCTCACACCTCTGCTCCTGGTTGGTTGACGCGCTCTCCTCCGCCCCTCAGAGTCAGTCACCTGATCCTGGTGGATGCGTGGGGCTTCCCGGAGCGTCCTCCGCCTCAGCAGCAGGAGTCGGGCTCGTCTGCAGCATCTCTCCTCAGCTTCTTTAACCCTCTGGCTGCCGTACGAGCCGCAGGGCCACTGGGTGAGAGGAGAACTTTCTTCAGTGGTACCACGACTTACCAATAGCCCCTTTCACACATACAGATGAATGGATGGATGGATGGATGGATGGATTTATTTATTGATAGATAGTGCTGAAAGACAGACAGGTAGGAATGTAGACAGACAGAAAAAATGGATGGATGGATGGATAGATAGATAGATTGATTGATTGATTGATTGATATATAGATTGTGGATTTAGATATATAGATATCTTTAGTTTGATTAATAACTATAGTCGATTAACATTTAAAGATTATTTCAAATGATACAGTTGTATCTGTTATGTTCTGTTATCTCCAAGATATCTGCAAATGTAGTTGACATTGATTACAGATATATGCGATTGGTATTCTGACTAGTAGAAATACATTTCAAGATATCTTTGAATACTATTTAAAAATGATAACGCGCCTTGACTATTGCTCTGCAAAAGTAAAACGTATTTGTTGCTTTAATCTTTTTTTTTTCAATCTTTAATCAATTTAGTTAATAACGCATTAACTCAATTGATAGAGTTAACGCGTTAACTTTGACAGCCCTCATTTATAAAAATTATATTTTATATATTGCTAATATGAGAATAGTTGTGATTTTTGTGCCATTTTAGTTTGAATCGTTAATATGACAATATATTCCAGAAATTGATATACATTAGATAGGGTGTAAATTCTTTGTGTGTGTGTGTGTGTGTGTGTGTGTGTGTGCGCAGGTCCGGGCCTGGTGAACATGTGTCTCCCAGACTTTGGAAGAATGTTTGCGGATCTGTTTGACGACGACACCATGACGCGCTACGTCTACCACTGCAACGCCCAGAGCCCCAGGTGCCACGCCCTGACTCCGCCCCCTGCCTCCCGGGTCGGGCCTGACTCTCCGTCTCACCCGCAGCGGCGAGCTGGGCTTCCGAGCCATGTGCCAGTCCCAGAGCTGGACCAGACGTCCCATGATGCAGCGGGTCAGTCTGCTGCCCCCACAGAGTCCCGTCAGCATCCTGAACGGATCCCTGTCCTGGGTCGACAGCGCCACCGGCTTCAGAGTGGTGCAGAGCCGAGGGCAGAGCCACGCCCGCGCCATAGTGAGTCACGCGGAACACTTGAGTAAAAGGAGGGATACTTCGTGCACTTACAAGTAAAAAGTCACAAATAGAAAAAAAATTGTGAGTCAAAGTAGCAACGTATCAAATTTTAGAAGAACTTAAATATTATACACATACTGAATTTAGGCCAACAAAATACACTTTTCATTAAAATTGTTTCAAATTATTTTATTATTATATCGTTATTCTATTCAATAAACTATTTACGAGGTTTTATTTTCTACAGAAATGAAATTTAACACCTCAGTGTTTCCAAAAGGGTAGAACAAAATAAAGCTCAAGTTCAGGTTCTGAGCATTTGTAAGTTTTAACTGTCTCAAATATATACAAGCAAAAAGTCAGTCTCGATCAAAAAAAAAAAATTAAATAAAAAATCTCATTAATCCTCTAACAGGGGCAGTATTTTTATTAATCTTCAAAAAATGCTGCTTTGTCAACTTCTTGGCTTGGTAACGTTACAATACATGTTATACATTACAATACGTTATCGCCTCAGCCGCCCGAGAAATGAACCGCGGTATAAATCACTTACCGTTACACAACTTAACGTCTAACTGTAAGTGTCCGTTCAAATGTAGTGGAGTAAAAAGTACAGATAATCACAAATGCAGTGGAGTATAGAGTAAAAGTTGCTTATATTTCTGATACTCGGAACAAGTACAAAGTAGGCCAAAATGTACTTGAGTAAAGTAACCAAGTCCATTTACTCAAGTACTTTTCAGCCGAGCGTGTAAAGCTGTGTCTCCTCCGCAGGTGATCAAAGGCGCTCCGCATCACGTGTACGCCGACCAGCCCGAGGAGTTCAACTTCGTGGTTCAGCGCATCTGCAATTCTGTCGACTGAACGGACCGAGAAGAAATCTTCCTTATGGTGGTTTCTTCCTCAGATGTCGCCTTTATACTTACTGCATTTACGCGAATATAAGCACCCGAAGTACAAACACTATGCTCAATGGTTTCGATGTTCACAGAGTTTTTCCAGTTTCTTTATGCGTTTGTCGTGCTTTCTTTTTCTTCTCAGAATCAATTCTATTATACGTATGCATAATTACAAAAACACATAAAGTAACAAAGTCTATTTACTCAAGTACTTTACACCTCTGATATCTAGTGCTTTCACAGGTTTTATTTTAACGCTTAACATTATATATATATATATATAGTTTTTGAAATACTTATTATATTCCAGTCATATTGGCCATAATCACATTTTCACGACAGTATGGGCCATTTATTAAAAATCTTCTTGCGCAGTCTTATCTTATTTAAAGTTATTTACTTTACTGTACTTTAGTAATGATCAAATCAAACTACAGGAGAGAGAGAGAAATCACAGCAGTCCAGATGTTCGAAAAACAGATAATGGATTATAATCCCACACGTGACTGCAGATTATACTGTCCGGAACAAAATCAATTCATCTGTCTGTCTCTCTACTGGTCCATTATCTGTCTGTCTGTCTGTCTGTCTATATATCCATCAGTGTGTCTTTCTATATATCTATTATTTCTATGCATCTATCTGTCGTTTTGTCAGAAAATAGAGAGTTTGACAGACAAACAGACGCAAATATGAATCCTCAAACCATAGATATGTATAAATCACAGCGGTCCAGATGTTTTGACAACCATCTGATGGATTACAATCCCACATGTGACCGCAGATTATGGCAACCTTTATTTGGACCGAAAACAAACAAATCCAACTGTGGAACGTAATGACGCAAACACCGAGTCTTTCCACTAGAGGGCGCGCGCTGGCTCAGACTAACACCACTTCAGTCAAATCTGTTTTATAATAACAGATCATGCGAAAATCACCCCACTTATTGTAAAAGAATGATATCAATTGCAATGACACAAATGCAATGTGACATGTTAATGACCACGTTTGATTAATAAGCTTCAGGTGAAGCAAAACTCCCCGGTTCGAGGATGTTTTAATTTATCACGACAAACGCTGATTGGCCGAATGCGCCGATGAGAAACCACGCGGTGAAGCTGTCGCCAAAACACATCTAAATTAGCGTGCAGCTCTAGTGATCAGACAGCGTCGATCATTCACACGTCAATAAATTGCAATTGTTATCGTTCTGTTTGGAAAATACGGTTCAAGTGCCCTTTTGATTCCACTTCCGGGATCGTGACCACGCCCCTCCCGGTCCATGGTGTCATGGCGGAGGCCGCTCTACGTGCGCGGCGCTTTCTGGCGCTCATCCTCACCGCAAGGCAAGTGAGTGTTTAGTCGGAAGTTGCTGCTAAAGCCGCATTGCACAAACTGCATGTTCGCATTTCAAATCATTGGATTAAGCAGCAAAATGGTGAAATGATCCCCACAGGTATGACGTTCGTTAACTGCTCGTTTAAAAGTTGTGTTTTTACATCAAGCGTTTCTTTCTCATAAAGCTCATAAAGACGCGTAAGAACGACGTGAAACGGCTCCATTATCGGGGTTTATTTTAGCTTAGTTTATTTTAATCGAGGTTTGTTTACCTGCGCGGAGAAACTTTCCCACAGGTAGAGAATCAGCAGTGAATGCGTCAGAACCGGTGTGTTTCGTGACGTCACGTACATTCCCCGCATTTCTGACGTGTGCGGATTCTAGTGACAAGAACTTCCTCACACACCCGAGTGAACAAACCTTTTGGGGTGACAGTTACGTCTCACTCTTCTGTTTTCACTCTCCGTGTTTAAACTACGCGACTATTACGGAGTTATAACAAAACCGCAACTCTCCCGATCAGTCAGCCAATAGGAACGCCTGGTTCACTCAGTCTGCCTTGTGATTGGCTGTTGGTCGCATGTTTTGCTCATCCAACATGTGATAGTTATGAAATTCTAATAGTTATGAAATTAATAGAAGTTATTTTTTTTTACAAATGGACACAACATTAATTTCAAATCCTTTTATTATTTTTGGTTTAAATATTCACTGTGTGTGAGTGTAACTTCACTGGATGATTAAATGCAGCACACACACACACACACACACACACACACACACACACACACACACACACACAC